>CAVLJG010000010.1:21128820-21728820 GCA_963669975.1 Acanthoscelides obtectus | reverse complement strand
ATAAAAATCGAAAATCTCGAATAACTCGAAAACCGTAAGACTTTGAACTACGGTATTTTTGCTTAAAAGATTCTAAATGGTCTGCGCTATCACCTGCCAAAGACCTTCCAAACACCCTGTATACATATTCACGGAACATGTTAAAATAAAGCAATGCTCAATTCTAGAAACCATTACAATTTCATATCCAGAAGGTTGTTTGGTTGAGAATTGTATGAGAGCATGCATTAAATGTGTAAAGGGTCTTGTGTTGAGGCATAGTGGATGTATCTTGAAAACGAATAATTTTGGGGTGGATTATATTATGACGAGGAATGAATTTTTATAAAGGTTTTTTATTGAGCATCGTTTTATGTACAACTGTGGGCAATAAATATTTGAATAAATCTTCAACACTTAGCCAGTTTATAACAAAGACTGTTGTGTGATCATATCTCGTTAGATTGTTTATCAGACGACAACAGTAATTTTGGATTATCTGCAAACGTTTTGCTGTATATTGGTCTAGGCCAACAAATTCGGACTAGGTTAGAAGAAGCCAAGCCCATATGCTGTTAAACGATTGTTTGTTAGCAACATCAACAGATTATTGTTTTCACAAAATTTTACCTTGAACGAAAATTGTATACTTTTCCCCGAGAAGAGATCTGCTTTTATCGCGCTTAAACTGCGTTTTACATAACATGCAACACTTCACAATCTTCGAGAATAGTCCAAAATGCTATATATTCCATTGAAATGTTTCAAAATACTCAAAACTCTGTGAAAATATCACGGAACACACACGTAAACATGACAAGATGAGCAAAGTAAAGCTTCGCCTCAATTGCGCAAAGCCGCAGTTTAAAGCACCAGAAATCAGCCCAGCTGTTCTTAATTTGCCACCACAGCGTTGCCACGTTTAATACGAAAATATTAGTTTTTCAGGAAATATAACAATACATATTTCTTAATTATCTTCGGTGCTTATTTCAGATGTATTTTGAAACGCTGAGTACGAAACCAGAATAAGAATAGCTCAAGACGTTTTCGGCTATCGCTGTGAAGTTTTTTTTTTGAAGAAGAAGAATTTTTGCCGGTTCCGTGAAGTTGGTAGATTTTTAGGCTATGATGAAACTGCATCAGTTAGTGGAAACATTATAATATGCAATATATTAGGGTACTGAAACCAAAGACTTTATTTTCGGTGCAGGTGTTACAATTTATAACTGTACACACACATGAATTGTTCTATTTGAAAATACAACATATTAGAGACAAATTAATACTCTTTATTTAGTTATCACCACGTACAACATTTTACGATTATTTTTGCACTGCTCAGTGCTATCATCAATCGTTTGCGTGCAGGCAGTTGTTGATTTTGAACAACATGTGGCAACACCGCAGAAAAGTGGTAGTACCCACTCGAGTTTGTGGTCTATATTGACCCTTAGGGCTCTATGACAACCTGCAAGGGGTCTACGTCAGCGAAAAAAAATTTGGGGGTCCATGAGATGAATATGGGGGTCCACGATAGTGGATCTCAACACATACACTGATAGTACCTATTTACTTACATCATACTATCTTATAATATCAAAACATATACATTATTTATAAAAGTACCTATGAAGTAAAAAAATTATTATATATGTTTATAAAATTGTGTAAGTTGTAGGATGTCGGTATTCGCTTTGTGGTCGCAATACATTTTGAACTTGTAAAAACCTGAGAGTCACAGTCTCAGAGCTTCGCTACCCTGCACAAACAATCGCCTATGTGCCTTTTATGCAACAAAGTTTTGGGCTATGACGCTATGAAACCATCTAAAATGCAAGATCATCTGGGAAGATGCCACCCTGATAAAACAGAGAAAGATTTGAAATACTTTCAAACACTCAAAGATAAATTTCAGAAGAGACCTACACTGGACAGAATGTTCGCTTCGACGTCACAAAGAAATGATGATGGTTTGCGGGCGTCTTACAATATCTCGTTACTTATAGCAAAATCCGGAAAACCGCATACTATCGGAGAGAGGTTAATTTTGCCAGCCGTTGAAGAGGTTTTAAATACTGTTTTACACAAACCTGCATCTGATATCATTAAAAGAATTCCCTTAAGCAACAATACTATTGAATGACGTATTGATGAAATGAGTTCTGATATTGAAAGCTTCTTATATAATTATTTGCAAACGACCCATTACTCTATACAACTGGACGAGTCAACCTTACCTGATAATGCAGCATTATTATTGGCGTATGTTCGTTTTATTATGAATCAAGAAATCTACGAAGAACTGCTCTTCGCAAGAACTTTGATAACCGACACTAAAGGTGAATCAATATTTCATGTTTTGAAGGATTACTTCATTGAAAAAGCAATTCCTTTATCAAATATAATATCAGTAGCTATAGATGGAGCACCTGCCATGGTTGGACGTTATCGTGGATTTATAAGCTATTTAAAACAAAATGTGTCAGGGGTGTTAGCAATACATTGCGTGATCCATCGACAACATTTAGTTACTAAAAATTTGAGTGTTAGATTGCATGAATCACTTCATTTAGTCATTGATGCAGTCAACCGAATCCGAAGCAACGCGTTGAATACGCGGTTATTTGCGCAGTTGTGTGAAGAAAATGACGTACACTTTCATCAATTACTCCTTCACACTGAAGTACGCTGGCTGTCGAAAGGCTTATGTTTGACAAGATTTTTTGCACTTTTTGAGACTATTTTAGAATTTCTGGATACTAAAGATAAAATTTTAAAAGAAAATTTAATGAAGAGGAAAACAGACATCGCCTATTTAACAGATTTGTTTACAAAATTTAATATGGTTAATTTGCAATTACAAGGCGACAGTTTAAATTTGATTAAAACAAAGTCCACCTTATCAGCGTTTCTTGTCAGAGTTAAACTAATGAACCGAAATATTGGACGGGGCGAATTTTCTCAGTTCCCCAATTTGTAACAGACAAGCTGCCAGGAAGACGACGTTTCAACTTACGTTCAACATTTAAATGCCCTCTATTCAGATTTTGAATCTAGGTTTGAGGATATTTTGACTATGGTAATACCACCGTGGATAATTAATCCATATGGTGACATAGAAGAAACTAATGTCATAATACAAGAGGAATTGACTGAACTAAGTAAAACGAAGAACTTAAGATTCAGTTTAAAAACGGATATCAGCAATTCTGGCTGCAAAACAACATACCCGTTACTTATCTCGTATTATGGAATATAGCGAGGAAATTTTTTATTTCCTTTCCATCGTCATACCTAGTGGAAAGGGGGTTCAGCGCTGTTACCAATCTCCTAACGAAAAAAAGAAACAGACTGGACATCATTAGCCGAGGAGATTTAAGATTAACCCTTCATCCTTCTCACTAAAAATATTGACTTATTGCTTATGCTATTTTATTTATAGTTTATTTTATGTTTATTGGTGTCTGACCAATAAATGCCCGCATTGGAAACAAGTGCCCGCATTGATTTTTTTAAAAACCCCCCTTTATAGAAAATATTTTTTTTTAATTATTCTGAAAATTCAAGGATAGGTACACACTAAAATTCGTGAATTTTTTGCCTATTTTTAGATAACTTAAACATATAAGAAGCGGAATTTAATCAAACTAACAGTGAAATTATTGTAGAACATACATTTATGTTATAATTAATAAACGAACTCGCTTATTGTACTATTTTAAGTAAAAAACTTTTTTTTTATTATTTTCCACTTTTTTTTATTTTATCTTATTTTTTTTCAATGCGGGCACTTATTCCCAATGCGGGCACTTATTGGTCAGACACCTGTTTATTTAATGTTACGTATATTTTACATAACAGATACAAAATTTTATTTTGAGTTTAATTTAAATTCAATTAATAAATGTATAAATTAACATGTGTCTTTACTTTAAGTTTTTAACACTAAGCTTCACTACAGTTAAAAATTTACAGGAAATCAATATCAGGTAAGTAGGGGGTCTACCCAACAAGGAAAAACATGGCAAGGGGTCTACGACACAAAAAAGTTTGGGGAACTCTGCTCTAGATGATTGATAAAAACAAATCCTTTGTTCACGTCTTCTACGCGTAGTCGAATTCGTTGGTCTAGACAGGGATAATGTAATGGCATATTTGAAATATCTAGTCTTTCACGTGAAATTTTTTTGAAAAATTTTGTCAAAATGTTTTTAACTGCAAGAGCGATGTGATCTCTGGACCTTATAATCATTCATCAAAGAGCACCCCGAGGTTTTTTACGCGGTACGAGAATTTCAACTGTGAAAAATTTGCATGTACCCTTAAAAAAATTGATTTTGTTTCTAGGCCGAATAAAGTGTTCAATCTAAGAGCATAATCCTTATTTATAAGTGAGGCAGCGCTTTAATGATTAGTTGGGTTTCATCGGCGTAGGTCACTATTTTCCAATTTTGAACATCTGTACTCAAATTTGAAGTGTACAGTGTGAATAGTAGTGGCCCTAAAACAGAACCTTGTCGCTTAATGAAAATTTTTTACACCTATCATGTCATGGTTATGACGCGACGTATACGAACTATTACAAAGCCCCCTGAAATTGAGCGAATGCTACAAAACAGTGCTGTAAAATCAGCTTCGGAAAACAAAATAATCTGTCAGTCCATCCATAAATATCAGTTCTGTTTCCACTTTCGGTCTCTTATAACACGATAGATAGGTTAAGCCGTCAATAATAAAAATTATCTAGAAACACTAGAGGGGCAGATGTGGTTCGATCATTCCGGCGTGTATCTATATGTATAGAAGGGCAATTTGCCAGAGAGCAAGCTGTGAAGGATGGTGTTATAGTCAATAAGAATCGATCAACTATCTGATCGACCTGCTCACTAGAACACATTTTTGTTCGCTTACTGGCGTGGAAGACTTGTAATCGCGAAAATTTTCGAAAACGAGATATTATGTTTTTTGGTGTTATATGTCTTTTACAGGGTGGCCAATTAAGAATGCGAGGTACTGAATCTAAGAACCTATCCGTCGTAGAGGCTTGCGGCAAAAAAAGTTTTTACTAAAACGGTCAAGAGAAAAACCTGGAAAATATTTTCAAGTTTCTCAAATGGCCGCTAGGGGGCATAACTGCAATCTTGATAAAAAAAATACCTGATCTTCAAAGTAGAGGATAATTTGAACTTTTTTATTTGTCAATTTTTGCTGTATCTCTAAAAATAATGTGGTGGGGGGTGTTCAAAGGTTTCCATAGAAAACAGCCTGAATCTTCGAAACGGCTGAGCCGATTTTAACAAACTTGGGCAAATTGAAAAGAGCAATTCTTGGGCTACAAATGTTATAATATTTGCAAGTTTTGCAAGTTTCACACTTGGCCGCTAGAGGACTTTTTTCGACATTCCGACAAAAATGGTTAATTTTCTCAAAAAATTAAATGCATTGGTATGATTTTTGTCATCCTCAAGTGATGAGGAAACTATAGAAAATAATGGCAACGACCTCATCGCAGACGAAATTGCAATTGTTCCCATTATTTTGCAAAAGTCACAAGTTCCAAAAATAAAAATGAGAACGGACGATGCCTTGGAGTAGATGTTGAAAAAATACGAATCAACATTCGGTAAACCATTAGATATTAAACGCTTATTAATAAAAAATCAATAACATGAAATCAGGATTGAAGGAAAAAACAGATCTAAAAAAAACTGGTAATAAAGCAATTAAATTGTTAGATTGGGAAAGAAAGTTGCTGAAAGCTATGGAAGGTGACTGTAATCCTACAGTTGGGAAAATTACAGGTGCCATTCAGGTTGGTAGTGTTCAAGAAGGAAGTGAGCTATATACGGAGCGCAGTGAGCAAACAGTGAGTATTACAGCGCCAGCAATTCAGAAGACATTGTCACCAAAAAAGAAAATTAGCGACAGAGAAATACGAAGCTGAGAAAACCAAAGGGTTAACTACAAAAGAACTGCAACGTCTAGTGCTATTACAGCAGTACCAGCAAGAGTATTATAAAACGAAATTAGAAATGATGCAGCGTCAGCAGCCACCTGTAACTTATAATGTTCACGAAAATAAAACTTATCATAACTTATAAATACACTTTAATCAGTAAAACTATTTATTATAATAATGAAGATTCTTCTCATTTGTTGACCTAGTTAGCGGAGAGGAAGTTCGTCATTGTCATGATTTCCTTCATCTTCATCTGGGGCTTGTTCATCTAACTCAAGGTCAGAATCGTCCAAACTCTTCGCAACATTATGGAGTACGCGGCAAACATACTGTAGGATAGGAAACCGGCGTTTCAGTTGGCCGAAACAGCATTCAATTATAACTCTTTCTTGTTTTAAAAGCTTATTATAATTTATTTCTGCACCCGGATTTCTGAAGGGAGTCATAAGGCATGGCTCAATACCATAACCCTCATCGCCAAGTAGTACAACATTTGCTTTATTTATCAGTTACGATCCAGTCTGTGAATTTCTCCATATTCTGGAATCATGCACTGATCCAGGCCAACTGACATCAACACTTGTGAACATCTCTCTGGAATCACAAGGTGAAGATTATGAATATCCTTTTACTTATGTCACTGCTTTGAAGGATATGCTTCAAATTATTATAAATACCATCTGGAGGATTTCCTTCAAAATTTGCAAGTACAAGGGTATCCTTTGTTTCATGAATACGGCTCATTGTTTTGTACCAAAGCACCCGCCTAGTCAAAATCCTGATCTTTGTAGTTATGTGTGAAAACAAGGGTGTCTATTGTATTGACCTCGTTCGTATTGGTAGCCTGTGTGTCGGTTGTCGGCCAGCCTGTGAGTGTCGGCTCGGTCGGTAATCACAGGCAAGAGCGTGCTGGAGAGCTGCGGCTGTGGCTGTGGCGGCCGTACCCGACAGATCAAACGCGCCAATGGACTCGGTAAACAGCAATTAACCGGCAACTTTAACCACCTTAATCGCCGGCCTTAACGTGCTACTTTGACTTTATAATCATCGGCCAGTCATGCCTATACACAACACCACTACAACCCGACCACTGCCACATAGATGTACAGGGTGATTGTGCGCAAGTAGGTGGAAAGGAGGGTCCCTCCTTCTTCTAACCTCTGCTGGATCTGGCACGAACACATCTCGTCAATAGCCTCCTCACTGTTTACAAGGGCCAGATAACGTCTAACCTCAAGTACTCTTCATAAGTTTGGGGTGCTGCCACACCGACTACATTATCCATGATCGATGCTGTCCAGAAGGAAGTTGTCCGACTGATCGATAACTCTTCTCTAACAGGCAGTCTCAGGGTCCTTTCGCACCGATGGGGGCATCGGTGATCTACCTCTATTTCAACGGACCTCAGAGCTCTCTTCCATGATGTCGTTACGCGATGTGCCTGCAAGACAAACCCGTCTGACTTTGGCCTCCAATCCTAATCGTGTCAAAGTTCGTACATGGCCAATACGTCCGCTCCTTTGTCTCTAGGGTATCGAGATCATGTAACAATCTGCCTGAGGAGGATTTTCCCATTCCTACTAACCTCAGGGAATTCAAAAATCGGATTAACAAAGTTACTTTAAGCTCTTCATAGCAGACGCGTGTCCCTGGTATTTAGGCTTCTGCATACGCGCCTGCTGTGATCGGAATACTATGTATCCACACTAAACATGTCAGTTTCAGTCATACAGAATGATGAGAGATATCTCTTTGTGAGGGTGAACCTAGGCAAAACCTGTTTGTTGAGCGGGGGTTAACAAGTTTTCTTAGAGGGGACAAATCCTGAAAGTCCCAAAAATCGTGCACAAAATTATGCTAAATATATAAATTTTAGAGTTAAATCGGCTCTCATGGGGCGACGTCCCCCTTGCTCCCCTTTTCTACAGGCGGCCTTGCCACTAGGGTTGAGACGGTGCCGTACATGGTTGGTCGATAGACGAAAGCGGGTTGTTTACTTTTCCATCTGGAGTGAAAATGGTCGATAGAGCAGCAGAGGGAGTGGGATTTATAATAAGGAAGGACCTAATTCAGCACTTAAAAAAGTACGAGTTGTATCAGAGAAGATACTAAAAATCGAAATTGAGCTAGACGAAAGTATCCCTACTACAGTAGTTGCAGGTCCCAATGACGATGAAAGAGCTCAAAATAAGGAAGAATTTTGGGAAAAGCTAACGGAAACCATTGAAGAGTGCCCACACAGGGTAATAGTACTGGGAGATTTAAATAGCAGAGTAGGAAAATCTCGCAAGGAAAAGGAAGTTATAGGAAAACATGGGGAAGAACACAGAAACAATAACGATACAAGACTAATCGACTTCTGTATAGAAAACAATTTTATAGTAGCTAACACCTTCTATGAGCATAAGGATATACATAAATTTACTAGAGAAGTTAAAAGCAGGAATGAAAAATCTATCATAGACTACGTATTGATTAACAGAACATTTAGGAAAGAAATACTAGATGTAAGAGTAAAACGAGGACCGGAAATAGGTATTGGCCACTATATGTTGGTAGCTGAAGGAAGACTGAAAAGGCAAGATAAGTCAAACACAATATCTAGAGACCGAGACTCAAGGTACACAAGGAAAATTAAAACATATAGGCTGCTGAACAAAAGAATATCAGACAAATATAGACAGGAAGAAGAGGACTGGAGACAGCTGGATGTACATCATCTGTGGAGCCTATTTAAGGATATCATTATATCAGCTGCTAAAAGTACATGTGGAGAGTGACGTACATATACAGGGTGACTTCGAAGTTGAGTCATTTATTTTAACAGTGAGTAGATCTGATCAAAGAAATGTTTTTTTCCTTTAACATTTTTGTGGTAAAATTAAAGTAACAAAGTTATAGCCCTTTAGAAGTTTGAGTACCGCCCTGTCTCAATAATATTATGTGCTCGTGTTTGGCAACAACGGATATACTCCGCCTTATCGGTTCATCGCATCGGAAACAAAAAAGCGAAAGAATGTGATGATGTTTTTATTCAGTCAATGTGTCAGTCGGTAACGCGTGAGTGAATAGTGGTGTTTGCTGCGTGGCTCAAACGAAATAAAAAATGGCACATATTTATGCGGACCGGTTTCCCAATCGAGTGCAACCAACCCCTCGTGCCTTTGTTAATGTAGTACAACGGGCTCGTGAATCAGGTGACTTAAGACCTCACAGGGGAGGGCATGCCGGTGCTCCAAGACCTCACTATCAAATACAGGTCCGCACTGAAATACTTGTCGGGAGGATACTTTATAAAACAAGGTAAAAAAAAATTTTTTTTTATTTTTACACACATATTTTGGTTTATCTTCCTTCTACAATCTTTATCTGAAAATTAATGACTCAACTTCAAAGTCACCCTGTATAAACAAAAGTAAACTAGCTGGTAGGATGAAAAGATCAAGAGACAAGTAAAGATACAGAAAGATAGATGGAAAACCTATTTGGGGAATAGAACGGTGGCAAATTATGAGGAATATAAAAAATCACGAATAAAAACGAAAGAAATGGTGATTGCAGCAAAAAAGCGGTCACAGGAGGAATTCGGGAATCAGATGGAGCAAGATAGTAAAGGCAATCAAACACTCTTTCATCGGGTACTAAAAAACCTAAGACACCCTAGACAGTATAGCCTGAAGCACATAAAAAACAAAAATAATGAGTTAATTTCAGAGGGACAAAAAATTATCGAAAGATGGAAAGAACACTTCCAGGTGCTACTGAACATAGTCGGGTACAACAGCATCAACAACGGAAGTCTTATACATATACAGGAAACTTTAGGAATCAGAAAACAGCATAGTAAAATAGATATTGAAGAGGAGATGCTACAAATATGAATGCTGAATGTATGGAAATGTTCTCAACGTTACTGAATAAGGCATGGGAAGAAAAGTAGTTACCTCATGACTGGAGGGAGGGAATACTAATCCCAATATTTAAGAAAAGTGATACCACAGACTGCAACAATTACCGGGGTTCACACTATTGAGCATTCCATGTAAAAAGTATATGAAAGAATACTAGACAGAAAGCTGAGAGAGTATATTGAAGACAGTCTAGACGAGGCGCAAAGTGGTTTTAGAAAGGGTCACAGTATTCAGGATCACGTATTTAGTATTAAACAGCTCATTGAGAAAAGCAGGGTAAAGAACACCGAACTATATTTTGCATTTTTAGATCTCGAAAAAGCATTGGATAGCGTGCCAAGGGGCGTTGTTTGGGAAACCCTGCACAAAAGAAACATAGATAGCCACCTAATAGATTGTATTCAAAGCGTGCATGAACAAAACATTTGTTACATCCGAAAGAATAACATGATCTCCGCAAAATTCCAAATAGGCGGCGGACTGAAGCGTGCTTAGCCCTACACTATTGATCATAGTCATGGACGATGTAATCAAGGCGCTAAAAAGTAAAACAAGGAAAGTTCATGTAGGGTTTTATAATATGAGAACAGTAAGTATAGCAGAGTGTGCCTTTGCGGATGATTTTCTGTTATGTGCCAGCAACCCAAAATATTTACAAGGTAACCTTAACATCTGGAGTGAAGAGCTATTAAAGAGAAATATGAATATTAACATTTCTAAAACAAAAGTCCTGACTACTACACAAGGGAAAGAGCTTAAGATAATCTCGGGAGGAAGATATATAGATCAAGTGCAGGCTTTCAAATACTTCGGAATACAAATACAGGAAGACGGAACAATGGATGAAGAAATAAAAGAGAGATTACCAAAAGCATCGAACCTGTATCATAGCATAAAGACATCGTTCATATCGAAAAAAGAAATAATCAGAAAGACCAAAATGACGGTACATAAAACCATTTTCAGACCTATCCTGACTTTTGGAAGCGAAAGCTGGGTATTGAACAACCGACACAGAAGCAAAATACAAGCAATAGATATGAAATACTTGAGAGCAGTAAAAAGAGTGACTAGGAGAGACAGAATTAGGAACAAGATTATACGAAGTGAGTTAGGGGTTAAATCTGTCTTGGAAAAATTGATGAAAATCAGTTGAAATGGTTTGAGCAGAAACTAGACCAGTCAGGCTAAAATTATGAAGAAAAGTACTAGAGTAGTGGGGTATAGAGATGTGTGAAGGTGAACGAAACGATCGCGTTTTTTAATATTCAGGTTGGATTGAGAATGATGGAGATCAGATTTATAGATCAGATCTCATCATCAGAAAGCAAAATAAAACACTTTTATAAAACTAGATTCAGCGAGTATGTGGTACAGTACTTGAAATTATCGAGCAAGAAAGATTCTTATCGCACGTCGCATAACGCTGGTAGTACTGCCCTAGATTCACTTTGCCAGTATCGGCAGCATCAAACTGTTCATAGTAACTAAGCTTGTTCATCGTCTCTCCACTAGCATTGGCTTTTAGTGGGCTATTCCAGCATTAGATGGCACACTTCTACCAAATCCGTACCTCTGATAAAATCAAGATTGCTCTTCTTTGATTCGTCGTTTTACCTGTGATTGCCAATAAGGAGGAAGCAGCGCTGTAGGCTGTCGGTTAGGCTGTCCGAAAGTTCTTTTAAGCATGGGTTCTGAAATGTCCTCTTATCGATATACAGGGTGACAGCGCCACCCTACATTGTGTTTGAAAAAATCATTTTCGAGCAATCATTGACATAAATTTATCCCTCGCTTCTGCTTATATGCATTCTGTATGTATGTATGTATGTATGTATTTTTTCCCTTTTATCCTATTCTGATTTATTTTACTCAATTAATCCGTTTTTTATGTTGAAATATCTGAATTTTTAGTGGTATATATTGTTTTTATTGTTTATTTTGGGATTAAACATTTTACGAGTTAAGCCCAAAAAGACGTTTTATTATTATTGTAACCCAATAAGGGTAACTACCTAGTGCCTTCATTGCAGCTTAGCTGTCGAGCATACGAGTACTGTTACGAGTTCTTTTATAATCCCATCACACTTCCAAATACGAGATATAGGAGATTATCCCCACCATAATGTTATTAGAACGATATTCATATTCTAGCCCTAATCAGACCTATGTTTAGGTATAATATGAACTTTATGGTGCCCTGGAAATATTGCCGCTGTTATTTGAGTCGCCCTGTATGATGACGCTATGCCTACGGCCCGCATTAGCCATATGCTAGCCCTCAAAATAGTTTTAAAGTGTTTATCCTGAGGCGGTTGATTATAGGGTGCAAGTGTGGGGTAGTTCTTGAATGCGATAGGGCATTTTATTATAATTTGATTTAACGTTCAGCTTGTATTGTAAGAGTGGTGGAACGTAATGAAATATATTGCTTCTTAACAGAGGTACCATGAACATCTAACTCCAGTATATTGCGAAATTACAAAGCAGATTTAGAATGATCGCGGTTTCTCAGATTCATGCAGAATACAAAAGCTCGGTAAAACCACACACCATTCTTATGGATAAAGTGTTTGCGATTAATTTGCTCCTTACATCTAGCAAAGCTCATCGCTTATGATTTGGATGAGTTAAATACATCACAAATATCTTACAATAATTTGTCAAACTTTATTACCCTTCAGTCGGAGAAGTATTGCTTACAAGGGGTTACTTCTCGAAAAGCACGACTATTCCACAATGACGTTGTGTTCTCTATAATTTCTCTAGAGCTAAATATCTGACTCACTTCTGCTATGTGCTACCTTTACTTATATGATTTTGAACAGTAGTAAGAGGCAAAATGGAAGTAAAGGTTGACACGACTTGGAACGAACCATTAGACCATTTGTGATATAATTAACTCCAAATCATAAGCTTAGTTATGGCTATGACGAATTTTTTGATGTATCTGTATAATGTATCAATCCTCAACGTCTAACCCTTCTAGACCCTCAGCATCACTTACAGAATCCAACCTCAAGGTTTGCAATAATCTACGGGAGTTATTTTTTCCATGAGAATTATGCCTAGTTCTCTTGCCTAAAAAAGCTAACGAAGAAAAGACTAACCGAAAAGGCCAAAACTAAAAATTACTTGTTTCCTTGAGTGAGAGTTATTCCACGGGAACGAACCATCAAAAAGCTATTTTTTTTAAAGAAATGTATAGTAGATCCAGTGACAGCTTAACCAGCGAAAACATAGAGGCGTCAAACAAGTCATACAGCAGAATATAAGAAGTACTTATTGATTCTGAATTTTGAATTGAAAAGGTGTAAGAATTGTTCCATTGGAAGAGATTGCTCGTAAAATTCTATATTTCGATGTATCTTCAACAAAATAGCAAATGAAACAGACAAGCATGGCCTTCAAAATCGTATGCAATGGTAAGGCGCAGGAGGAATATTTTGCATTGACTGGTGAGGATTAATGTTAAAAACCACTCTCGATGAAAAAGTTGTTTGACTCCGATGGGTTGTGAGCGTTGACTCTTCGGTAGGCAGTGCCGTTATTATGACCAATGTATTACGAAAATGTTAAATTCCCGTTTACAATACTTGGTGAGCCATTTACAGGGAATATTTTGGCGAGAATAGCTGTTTTGATGGATGTCGAGAAAGAATAATTCTCAGCAAACGGATAAAAATATCACCTTGTGCTTTTGAGACGGATAATCCTATCAAATGAAACATGTCAGTCGGTCATAAAAGAACTTGACAATGGTTCCGCATATCACAGAGCAGCGCTCACTTTGAGCGCTTTCAGAAGCGACCTAACCGCTGAACGGTATTTCACTGGGCTTGCCAGTTGTCGGATTCCGGAAAGGGTATTATTTAAAAAAATCTATAAAATGTCATCTTGCAGACTAGGTAGTTTTTAGGCTGCAAACAGTCATTCCAGGTTTGCTCACTAGGATCTTTGTGAGCGTCCATCTATGGGGGAATAGCTCATTTACACGCATTGTTGGTTGCATATGTTTTGTGAAGCCGAGTAGTCTATAGCTTTCATCTCTGAGAAGATACATGGTTGAATAGCAAGATCGCACCTAGATGATTGTGTGTATTGGTCTGCATGTGTGATATTTGATGTGTGAGAATATCGTTGGCAGAACATCTGGTAGTATATCTTTTAGCTGTGGCCGACGGGTTATTTATATGTTGTCCTTTCTGAAGACAGGTTATGTTCAAAGTTATAAGTCACAATTTTTTACGTTTTCTTGTGTTTTCAAAGACTTTGAGGAGAATTACGGAAAACCACCACAGCGCCCTCGTTGTGTGTAATTACTGTTAGCATGTATATATCTTGTAATTCGACAGTGTACAGTGAATATAATTATTTCTTATCTCTCTCATTTTTTAAATTCAGCAAATTTGTATATGTAATTTCCAGAATGGATAAGAAAAACTGGATGCACAACTAATTTCTAACTTTGAATCTCATTTGAGACAAGAATCCAATGGAATTATCAAGACATATTATTAACACACAAATTCTTACTACACACCTATGCATTGCCGTCCTTCTAGCTATAATACAGCTTATAGCTTAGGTCTCTAGTTTAGGCAACACGTACAACTACAAAACTGGTTCACAACGCGTCCATCAGCTAGTGCTAAGTTAGCATCTTGTAGAAAAACGATTAAAAATGTCATAGAAAGAGATTTAAATGAAATCTTACCCATTTTGTAGCATGAACTGACCATCTAATAATTCAGTGACTGAATGGAGATTATTTAATGCTCAAGTTATTCATTCCATTTTTCCTTGTTTGTTCGTCAATTTTGAAATTTTTATCATAATTTTCTGTATCGCCTTTATTTTAAAAAGGCATCTACACTGTTTTCATAACACAGTATTTGATGCTTCACATGATCAAGAGCGAAGCATATCTTGAGTTATGATCGAAAAATAGAGACTGCTCCAGTCGCGCTCTAAGTGGCCATGTGCGTGACAGCAGAAAATAAAGTATCGTTACTGTAGCGCTACGTAGAACGGGACCAATGGCTTCTTAGAAGGATCTCCATAGGCAAGGGTATTTATAGGGGGTATAGGTAGATCCAAGAGATTATCCATATATTCTTATCGTGTCTAAAATGGTTAAAATGTCTACCTAGAAAGCAAGATGCTGTTGGTTTCATTTCTCCGGTGAAGTTTATCTTCCTGACTACGGAGTAATCGTAGATTACTTCATGCACATACTAGTTATAATCGGATTGGGGAGAATGAAACTAACGGCTTCCGAAACATTGAACACACCCTGTATATAGATCAGATCACGCGAGAGTGAATCTGAAGAGATTTTCGTAGCCTATAACGTGGTGCAGCGAGCGGTGATCTTCTCAGACACCATCGCTTGTCGTGTAATGGCGAATATTTTATCGTTCGGCTTGATGTGCTGTGAAGGTACTTCATCTCGCTAACAGGTACTGCCCAATGCAACGCGTCAACGAGCTTTTGCATACTTGAACAGATGGAGGCAGAAGGGGCGAGGGGCATCCATCTTGAACTGAGCGTACGTATGTTGTCGCATTTTGATGATCATCAATAAGGAAAACCTAGCAAAGGTTCATAGAAGTATTTTATATCGATGCATGCATCTAATAACATTGAAAGTGATAAAAATGTAAACTATTCAGGAGAGCAATTTCAATTTTTTAGCAGCTTCAGTCAAACTTTTCAACATTTAATATACGAGTGTGTCAAAATTTGTAATACAGTTTACAGGGTGTTTCAAAAAGACGTGTCAATATTTCTAAGGTGGAAAGTACATGCAAAATATCAAAAAAAGTCCTATAACACACACATATTATTCAAATAATGTTGTAATGAGGTTCCATAGCTTCTGTCACATGCCGTATAGAGTTTACAACATCAAGCTTCACGGTGTTTTCAGGATAGTGGAGGCTAAACCTTTTTATCAGAATATTTTAGGATTTTACCTCAAATGTTCAAACCTAAATAACTCTAAAACCGACAAAAAATATTTAAAGTTTATGGAAAATATACCTATTTCTCCAAAAAGGCCAGTGGGCTAAAAAATATTTCTTATCAGGTGTCCGGGTACCCCAGTGTCTCAGGCACTGGCTTAGCTTGGACCAGGAAACTGTGTATTTATTGCTTATAATGTGCTCACTGAACGTCTAAGATTCAGTATCTTTGGTGTAGTTTCTATCCAGAAAATATTGGCACTTCTTTCCGAAACCGGCACCGGCACCAGAAAACTACACATTAAAGAATACAATATTTCACATATGTAAAGAAAAAACATAGAGGAAAGTAAAGAATAGGAAATTCCATTGTGAGCGAAATTTGCTGTTTTCTATATAATCATGGTAAGATACGGTATCATATTCCTTCCTTGGTACGTAAACAGTTTTTCTAAATTGCAAGAACGAATTGTTACATTTGATCTGGAAGAACATTGTAAAGTTACTTACCAGAGGTTCCCAGCTTTGCAATACGAGGGATGTATTTTAAGTTTTGCATATAGAAACATAGTAGGCCGTGCGGATCGAACCTCAGTACTTAATCTTAACCTCACTCTTTAGTAAACTTAAATTCAAAGTTTCACGACAATACGTGCAGTGTTCTCACTACAGCGAATTTTTAAGTGTCATCAAGTCATTAGAAAAATGGAACTCAACCGAGAACATTTCCGCGCCATAATTTATTACAACTTTCAGAGACAATTGTCGCAACAAGAATGCCTTGCTGAGTTACTGTCTGGTTTCGGCAACGAAGCGCCACGCCAGTCGACAATTTCCCGTTGGTATGGAGAATTCAAACGTGGACGGGTGAGTCTGAGCGACAATCCCAGGGTGGGTACACCAAAAACGGCAGTCACCCAGGAACACGTCGATGCTGTGCGCAAACTCATCATTGAAGATAGACATGTGACATATCGCGAGGTTGAGGCGTCCTTGAAGATCTCAAAGACCTCAATTCAAAAAATTTTACATGAAGCATTAGAAGTAAGAAAATTCGTTTCTCGTTTGATACCCCACCTGTTGACTGAAGAGCAGAAAGCAGCCAGGGTTAATTGGTGTCAAAAACGCTTGACCCTTTCAATTCCGAAAACTCAAAAAATGTGTACAGCATTGTTAGTGGTGATGAATCGTGGATTTATTGTTATGAACCAGAAAATAAACGACAGTCGGCTGTTTGGGTGTTCCCAGGTGAAGAAAAGCCAACAAAAGTCATCCGTTCTCGAAGTGTTTCGAAAAAGATGGTCGCGACATTTGTGTCAAAAGCGGGTCATATTGCAACAATTCCTCTTAATGAGCAAAGAACTGTTACTGCGGATTTTTATACCACCATTTGTTTGCCAAAAGACTGAGCTTCGAAAAATCAACCCCGAAAGAATAATCATCCTCCACCAAGACAATGCAAGCTCGCACGCAGCCCAAAAAACAAGGCAGTATTTAACGGAAGAGAACGTGGAATTATTGGACCATCCTCCATATAGCCCTAACGATATCTTTACTTTCCCGAAAATCAAAAACAGACTACGTGGTCAAAGGTACCAGTCACCAGAAGAAGCAGTTGACGCATTCAAAAATCCCGTTTTGGATCTGCCAGCAAACAAGTGGAATAAGTGCTTCGAAAATTGGTTCGAGCGCATGCAGATGTGTGGAGAATACTTCGAAAAACAATAAAGTCATTTAAAACTACCTACCGTGATATTTTATTTCCATATGCAAAACTTAAAAGACATCCCTCGTATAATGTTG
Source organism: Acanthoscelides obtectus (assembly GCA_963669975.1). NCBI lineage: Eukaryota > Metazoa > Arthropoda > Insecta > Coleoptera > Chrysomelidae > Acanthoscelides > Acanthoscelides obtectus. The sequence continues at coordinate 21,711,199 of CAVLJG010000010.1, read as the reverse complement.
CGATAGTGACAATGATGCGGTACTCGTAATGACTGTTTTAAGAATATTATTGTAACTAAACTGGTTATCTACAAAAAAGGAACAAGAAGTAATCACTGATGCGCACTGAAGGAATCTAAATCTATCTTGGGAAACAATTAAATAAATACAATGAAGTAACAATAATATAAGATTCGTCAAGGATAAATATATGAATATAAAAGAATAAAGTAACGATTATATTCATTCTGGATCTCTTTAGTCATCACAAGTCAAGTCAAAAGGTTTGTATATCTCTAGACTGGCGAAAGCTTATTGTAAGCTAAAGGAAGCGTATTTTCGTCTGCCGTGTCATTTATAACCGTCGTACCCTTTGCAGGGTGTAGGTACTAAAAGACTGATAATCGTATAAAAATGTAAACAAATTATAAAACATGAGAATGACAAGTGACTGAATTTTTATTTCCAAGATTTTGAGTACGAATGGTGCAGAAGTATATTCGAGCATCTGCTCGAGAAAGAAGTCTGATAGCGTCAAAAATTGTTAAAACAATTTTTATAAGCAAATTCGAAAAGTAGTTTATTCACACTTTCTAAGCTTTTTTGGGTCATGCTTCTATTTTACCGAATAAATATTATTGTTATTGTCATTATTATCAGCAAAAAATATCTTTATGAACTTTTCTTTAAGGGCCAATGGCTTACTGCACTGAAAAATAAAATTTCCTAATTCTTATTGATACTCAGGTACCCGGGCTTTTCGTCATTACCCGGGTCTGAAAACTCTTGGATACCTACTCGTAGGTATACCCGACCCGGATACCCGGGTCCGAAAACCTTACCCCTATCCTAGTACCTCGATTACATACTCCATTTTCCTTCTTCTATTACTCCTTCTCACTTTTGTTTTCTTCGAGCTTTCCTGAGATTTGGCTGAGCTGTTCAGCATATACTTGGGCATAAAGGCAAAAGTTCACCTGTACTTTTTAACAATCAACATTTCATACTAAGAGAGGGAGGGAGATTTTTCATACATTTCGCTAAAATAAGAATGTGGGTTCAATTCCGATCATTGGAATGTAACTATCTTTTCTTTAGTCCCAAGCCCTAAAGGAACGGTTCAGGGTATCGGCATTTTGTATCCTTGCTATTTACCTACATATGTGTGGTTACCTTTAGCCGTTATGTTGCCGATATATCTAATTTATTCCTTAATTAAAAGCATACCTTTTATAAAAGATTATCAGATAATCCTCTTCTGAATAATTCAGCGGTCTAACTAGTTGTTACTAATTCGGGTAATAACTGATTATAAACTAATAGCCGTGTGTTTTATATCGCCCTGCGTTGGCATCCCATATACTTATATTGGCTTTTACTGCATTCATGTTTGTGTGGTATTAGCAGATAATCGCTTATATTGCTCATTAAGAAAGGTATTTTTTTATGAAACATAACGGAAGTATGTGAGTAGAGTAAAACCCAGTAGCTGATGCAGAATATAGCGGATTTCATATGGTGTATGTTACATCTTTGCAAAAAAATATTAAAAAGTTCAGATGTGTGTGTTCAGGCTCAATAATAACGAACTTCAAAAATCGTAACAGCGGTTCTAACGGGTGATTTTTTAAAAGGTATAGGATTTGATTTTAAAAAAAAAAAACACAAAAAAATTGAAAAAACGATTAAATCTTTATTTGAGTCGATAGAACGGTCGATATAATTTGAGATTATTTCATGTAAATGTTGGCCGCGGCTCCGGCTTAGATGGCCCATGCGCAAGGTCCAATTTTGGCACACTCTCTCCAACATATCGGCCGGTATCTCACGAATAAATGATTCAATATTGGCTTCCAGTGCGTCTATCGTTGCTGGTTTATCCCTGTAGACATTAGCCTTAACATGGCCCCACAAGAAATAGTCCAACGGCGTTAAATCACACGATCTAGGCGGCCAATTGACGGGCCCCAAACGTGAAATAAACTGATGAGTGAACTCGCCTCTCTATAGGGCCATTGTTTCGTGTGCGGTGTGGCATGTGGCACCGTCTTGTTGAAACCACATGTCAGCCAAGTCCAGCTCTTCCATTTTGGGCAAAAAAAGTTTGTTATCATCGCACGGTAGAGCTCGCCATTCACAGTTACGTTCCGGCCATTGTCGTCTTTGAAGAAGTACGGCCCGATGATGCCACAGGCCCATAATCCACACCAAACAGTGATTTTTTCGGGATGCATTGGCAGCTCTTGCAAAGCTTCTGGCTGGTCTTCACTCCAGATGCGGCAATTTTGCTTGTTAACGTACCCATTCAACCAGAAATGAGCTTCGTCGTTGAACACAATTTTTCGATAAAAATGTGGATCTTCCTCCAACTTTGCCAGCGCCCATTCACCAAATTGGAAACGTTGTGGGAGGTCGTGTGGCTTCAATTCTTGCACCAGCTATATCTTATAAGGTTTTACACACAAATCCTGTCTCAAAATTTTCCACGTAGTGGAGTAACAGAGGCCCAATTGCTGCGAACGGCGGCGAATCGACATTTCACGGTCATCACTAACACTGGCGGATACAGCCGCAATATTTTCTTCAGTCCTCACTCTACGTCTGCGTGTTGGTGGTTTAATGTCCAATAATGTAAACTGGGTTCGAAATTTAGTCACAAGCTTCCGAATAGCTCGCTCAGTAGGCCGACCAAATTGCCCATAAATTGGAAGCAGTGCTCGATGCACTCTCTTAACCGAGCATGAATTTTGATAGTAAAATTCAATAATTTGCAAGCGTTGTTCGTTCGTAAGTCGATTCATGGTTAAATTATAGACCAAACTGAACAAGTTTGACAATGACACAAGACACGATTCACGCGTCATCTGTCAAAAACAGTGTTGCCAAAAAGATACTAGCAAAAAAATCACCCATTATTTGCAAAAATTGTTTTGATGGATTTTAAAAAAATCTAAATAGTGGTTCTAGTATATCGCCTTTGTTTGCAAAAGATTGTCGATTTCGCTTAAATTACAATTTTTAAGGTATAACTTGTGTATTATTGTATATGCAGCCGAAATTAACGTATTTCGTAAATGGGTGTCTGCCTAAACGTGATGCTATAGAGCGGACTTTTTTAAACTGTTTTTGAATTCACTGATTATTCACGGAAAAAATATCAGTTACGTACAGTGTCACATATCGGAGTAATACAATGCTTTATCTATACATACCTTCGACTCCGCAATCCGTTTAGCCACATCTCAATATTGCCGATTATTTTAAACCGTGACGCTAGCCGATTATATGACTTTTTGTCAAGTTTTTTGTTCTTAAATAGGGGTTCAAGGAAGGTTCCTCCTCCAGCCACAACACGATCACTATAATCACATAATCTCTAAATAAAAGCAATACTCTAATCTATCTCCGTCCCCGTTTACATTATGTTATTTATCCAATATGATAAATGCATGCACTAATATTTATTTTGATCTTTTTTACCATATTAGCTAAATATCTACTAACAATGATATTTGCAGTACAATAATATCCCGTAACAGGCACTTTCTTCTAATTCTCCTGTTTTGGCACAGGTGAACATGTTTTTCTGGAGCTGATATTCGTGTATTTGTACACTTAAGAGCTGTCGATTAGATTTAATGTGTAAGAAATCAGGTCATTTGGAGGATGCGCTCTCGTTTAGTGTTAGAGAAGAATAACATGGTTTTGGATTATGAGGAATTAATCATTAAATTGTGTTTCATAGAGTAGTTACAAACTACATCAATGTCTGCAATATCTCAATATGACAGCAAAATTAATTTTTAGATCCGCCCCTGTTCACACTGACTACAAATAAGAATTTCATGCAACAATCTTCATCATTAATGCTAAACAAAAGCTGGTCACTTTTTCAAAGCATATCCCATCTAATTCGATATAAAGAACGCTTTTATTGTAAGTGGTGGAACCGAATTTACGGAATTTCGGAAATCTTCCTTATTAGTTTAAACCGTAGAATAGAAAAGGTGCCAGTATATTTAGATCAATTTTGTGCTCTATCTGTTCCAGCAAAAAGTCAAATTCGTTACACATCTATTGTGCTACAGTGAATAATGTAACAGTAAATATGGAACTACTTTCCAATTAAGAATTGTTTTTTTGTTTGAATAACTGCAGATTTTTTATAACCATGCGGTATCTGAACGCTTTTTGCATATATTTAAACAACATTAATTATTTTCGAAATTTCTCTAATAACATTTTTGAAATCAAGGTTTGCTTTTGATAAAAGTTTTGCAATGATATGATATACTTTTTACGTTGTCGTTAGTGTCGGTTTTCGTTTATCTAGGATCGATGATCTGCAATTCCATTTTTTTTCATGCGAATAAAGCGTGTAAACGTGTTTTGGGAATCATTTAGCAAGCAATTGTGATATTTGTATTTTGAATCATGGATGACCTGTACTTTATGAAAAACCATGTAACACAATTCTGTTTGTGTGTATGTTATCTACGAGTATCTGTCCAGTAATCCTTAGTTCTTGTATAGAGCTTGGGAAGTGCCACTTAGATTCTGAATAAAGGTTTGGAACACGTTAATGATAAAAGACTTTTATTTAGGTAGTTCAAGTCGTAAACCTACATTTCATAAAACAAAGCCTGATGTTTTTCGACGTTTTTACCACAAAAATTGGCGTACCCATTTTATGCGTCCCCTTGAACAACTTGCATTAACAAAACCAGACTTGACAATTATTTCGGGTAAATTTGCTAATATGATTAGACTATGTCTTAAACATCGACAATATATATCACATTTTCGATTTTTTTTTTTGCTGTTACAATACTTCCTCGCCAGTCGCTTAGTAAGTAAAATGCCGATGACTTTTCTGCTATTACCTCAAGTAATTTCGATGATTCTAGAAAATAAATGTAACAACTTAATTAGGAAAATCAATACCAGTACTAACTATACTAGAATCGATCTAAAATTACGCTTATTTGCTTTCATCAAGCATATCAAACCGCATAAGGGTTTGCAGTTAGATTGGGTGCCGATAAACTCGATTTTAGAGGAGAGACCAAATTTCTTGGACTACATTTTGATTTCAACCTAAATTGAAAGGTCCATTCCGACTTCCTTTTGCCGGAGATAAGCTCTCAACACTATGTATTGAGGCAATTGAAAACTATCTTAAGAACTAAACAACTGATACAAATTTATTTTGCTAATGCTATTTGCGTCACAAAAAAGATGCATCCAATCACTGGCAGGAATATCGCCAACAGAAAGTTGCAAAAAATATTTTATAGATTCAAACATTTTAATAATAATAATAATATTCTTTATTGCCAACAAAATTTTACAAGAAAAACATAAGCAACATCGCATTTTTACTGTCCCTTCGTTATACATACATGAATTGCATATTTAGGATACAAGGACAAGCAATAATGTATACGTAAACTTTAGCGAATCAGAAGCAGAATTTTGATCACCTTATAAAATTGGTCCTGTTCTATTCAGTAATTTACGTCGATTAAAAATGTTAACCAATTCAAGTTCCACTTAAAGCAAATTTTGATACAAAAATACTTTTATCATGTTAAAGATCTTATGAAGATTGTAATTTAAGATTAGTTGTAAGTTGTAAGGTACAGACAGGGGCGGTTGGCCCTTAAGTTCTGCAGAGCTGCAGAACTGACAAAACTTTTGTCTTAACAGAAAAAAGCAGTAGTAATTTGATCATTATTTATTTTCCATGTTATCACACAAATAGAAACAATATCGGCCTGCCCCCGCAAGACACGGTCGAGTCTGTTTTGTACTAAGAGAGCATTATAATCGACCAATTGTGTACTTGTGATTTTCGTCGCGACCGCAGCGTAACACTATTCATGGGCCACTTGAAAAGGGTCTGTGCACTAGTTCGACACAAGCCGCAGGCGCTTGCTTTTGACTCTCTCTACAAAATCAAATGCGCGATTTAAGCATAAGCATGTGCTGCAATTTATGCAGATCCGTACAGATCTAATGCAAAGTACGATATCTGATTGGTCGGTCGGTGCTCGGTCCTCGGCATTGGCATATTGGACTTGTCGCGTAACGTGGCTTAAAATTTGAACAATTTTTTATTTAGGTATTTTGGATCTTACGTTGAGTGACTAGTGACTCACTGACTGACTGTCGCTGTGTAGAAGGGTAGTGCAAGACAATGGATGTGGTTTACAGATTTATCAGCGTGAAACGATTCTGAAAACACACATTTGAAGAAAAAATTGAGCTGAAGGTGTCAGGTCGACCGCTGCCGGACATACTTATAGATACACAGGGCGTTATTCGGGGCAAGGGCTATACGCGGCATATCAGCAGGGAGATTTACACCAGAAATGACTAGATTTGTGAGTGCAACAGGACGAATGCGTTTTTCTGCTTTCCTTGCATACTTTTCGGCGGTGACAAAGCTTGGTCGGAGGTAGGTGTTACAGATTTAGTGCACCTGAGTGGAATAATTAAGAAGCATGAAAACTCTAAAACAGATCTTCATAATTCGATGGAATTGGCTTTATTGGGGACTGTTAACATCAGAGCTCAGTTAGATTCAGCATATTGGAGAAATATACAACAGCATAATGATACCGTTACAAGAAACAGGTACGTTCTATCGAAAATAATCGATGGTATAAAATTTTACGGAGCATTTGAATTGGCGCTACGGGGCCACGAGAGCTCCCAAAACCCGGGAATATTTCGTGGACTGATTAATTTTTCAGCTGAGCTTGATACAACCGTAAGCGAACACATAAAAAACGCTTCAATATTTAAAGGAACTTCGAAAGAAATACAAAACGATCTACTGGATTGTATTCTTGAAGTTTGTCATGAAGAAATAATAAAACAGATTACCAGAGCCTCGTATTTGGCGATAATAGCAGATGAAACAACGGACATTTCGGGGAAAACCCAACTAGTAACAATTTTCAGATACGTGTTGAACCGCGAACCAGTAGAACGTTTTTGGAATTATATGAATCCCGAAAAATGTGACGCTGATACTCTCACAAGACATATTTTGATCGTCGTAGATCCATTAATAGGAAATTAGCCTAACAAACTGATTTCACAAAGCTATGATGGTGCCGTGGTAATGAGCGGACATAATGCTGGAGTACAGGCAAAACTTAAACAAAGATATCCACTTCCTCACTATCTGCATTGCTATGCGCATCAGTTAAACCTGATTATGTCCCAAGCAGCTTCCGCAAATGCTCAAGTCTTCTTTGAGGATTTGAAAGATATTCCGGGATTTTTTAATAATTCTCCTCAACGCGTAGAGGTACTGAACAGAATTGTGGGGAAAAAAATTCCCCAAAGAGCAACAACTCGTTGGAATTTTAATATTCGAACAATAAATGTAGTGTTTGAGAACAGAGAATCACTCATTGAATGCATGGATGAAATAGAAGAAAATTTCACTAATGAAATCGTTTGCAAGGCAGCTTGCGGTATTCGCCGTATGTTAAACGATTCTGTTTTCGTGTTTTGGTTGACATTTTTTCATAAATTCATGCCTCACGTCGACATCTTGTTCAACCAGTTGCAGAAGAGAAAAAACCGAGCCAGCGCAAGTTAAAACGACTATCGATAATTTTGAAAAATGTATTGTCGATGTGAGAAACAAAATTGATGACATAATAAATGAAGCCAAAAGTATTTGCACTGAACCTCAAGGCAACAAAAGGAGACGATGTAATAATAGCAGTCACGATCACCGAGTTGCTGCATTAGAAGTATGCGACAATATAGTGAATTCTGCAAATGGCAGATTTCAATTCAAAGATCATTTGGTAGCCGCATCCCTTTTTTTCCCGGAACACTGTGGTAAGTTTCCTGATGACAAGTTGGAAACTACCTGGTTGGCTTATCCCGAAGTTGTTTAAAGACAGAGTTGTCTGTTATTTATGCACGGAACGATTGCCGACATTTACATGGAACTCTGTCTCTTTTGAAATTTTGGATACAAAATAGTTTGGAGGAAGCACTAAAAGAAACAAAAAAGCTATTAGAAATTATTGTTGCAACTCCTATGTCAACATCAGAGGCGGAGCGAAATTTCTCAACATTGACAAGAATCAAGACCTTTCTTCGAAATACTATGACTCAGGATCGCCTTACAGCGCTGTCGTTGCTGTCCATTGAAAACGAATTTATTTCGACCATGGAAAATTTCAACGGGAAGGTGATCGACAAATGTCCTGCCAAGAAGGAGCTCAGAAACGAACTGACATATAAAAAATAGGTAAGTTCGGATTTGCAGAACACCTGTTTTATTTTGCCACGAGCCGCCACTGGGTACAGATATAGAATTGACAATTCCAATACAATTGAAAATTGTCAGTATGCAAATAAAGTTATTGAATTTGGATTTGGATTTTTCATTCGGTCTCTTAAAGCCTGTCAACCGGTTAAGTACGTTAATCATCTACCTCACAAGTAGTCCGATAGGATTGTTAGGCGCTTCAATGGAAGTCTATAACTGTTAATCAACTTGCGGTTACCTGTCAAACAGTTAAAATCAGTTGAAGAATAATGAGAATTGCTGAACGGAATTATTAAACGATGAATAGTCCACAAAACATGATCGGTTTCATGCACGAGAATCACGAAGTCAACCTAGCACATATTAATGGGAAACGTATTCTCCTTCATTGTCTGTCTTGGTTTTGTATCACCGCTATGTATGTTTGTATATTTTGATGGAACATTGTAATCACAAGATTTAGCTTAGTGATACAGCCAATGTGTGTAAATATACATGTAGACCTGCATTGTGTCATGCAACACGGTAGCATGAGTAAGTAAATAAGGGAAAAATGGGGCGTGCCAGCGTTTTATCACAGTAGGTCATCGGAAATAATTTGAGTTCATTAGAACGATATAAAAGGGACATTGTGAGTTTATTGCAGTCAGCCAAGATTGGGATTACGGGATTATAATGATTATGTCTGTGATGGTAATCTGGTACACGTTAAAGAATCTACAGGATGATGCATATTTTTATAACATTCCGTACGTTTTTGTAGGTGCTATTCTGTGAGTATCATTTTACCCTCTATATGATGCTGCTAATTTCTGTATTCTGCTAGTCAGACACGCCTGTCTTCTGCCCCGCCCTCGCTGGTATTCCATGCTGAACAGAGTATGTTACTGCCACCATTCCTAAAGTGGCAAGTTTGTGAAACAATTTAACAACTCCTTCCTAGCAAACGCGATTCTCTGGTTATAAGCTTTGCCTATGAGTCTGCTTGACAAAGTATTACTGCTATGCCAAGAACGCTAAAGCTTTGCAGTTTCAGAAATTTGGTCCAGTCATGTCTTAGAGAGAGGCTCCTGATATTTTCAGATTTTTTTTTGTATGATTTGGAAATTAGGGTTGGCAGTTGTAGGGGTGAGGGAAGGTACATATCATTTCTTTAGCAGCAGTATATTTATACACTATGAATCCCATTGATTTTACAGTCAATTTTTTACAAACTTTATAGGAAACAAGGTTCTCTAATTTGTGTTAAAAACACTGGCCTCGAGAACAATAATATTTAAAGCGCGAATTTCAGATACAAAAAATTCAACAATGTAAGTAACTTTTGAGTGTTTTACATAATTTTTGCATAGTAATGAAGCATTTATTTGGTATAAGAGCTACATATAAGTACACGTTTGCCTTATTACAATAATAAAAATAAAAAAAAATAGAAAGAAATATAATCGAAAATAAACCTACAAACCCTAATTCAAAATAATACTATGAATATAAAAACAAGAGGTACTGATAATATTAGATTAAAAACTAGACAGAAATAAACGTAGTAAGATGTAAAAAAACAAAACAAAACAGGTATAAATAGAATTGCACAAATAATGTAGTTAAAATCGGGCTAAAATGTGCAAAATTAAAATGAAGACTAATTACTAACACTGAATCTTTGACCTTTAATAATGTGTGGATGCACCCTGATGTGCTACGCATTCTCCAACGCGCCTAGGCATGCTTCTGATCAGGTGGTCAATGTCCTCCTGTGGTATCTCATTCCAGGCAACCACCAACTCCTCTCGAAGTGCTTCTAGAGTCTGAGGAGGACGTTGCAAATTGAGCAATCTCCTACCCATCATATCCCGCACGTGCTCAATTGGGGATAAGTCTTGTTGGAAAGTTGGATCTGCCAGGGTGTCAAGATAGGGTAAAAGATGGGGTTCTAGAACTTCGTGGATATAACGCTGCGCGTTCATGTTACCACTGATGAAGATTAAAGGTGACCTGGAACCATAAGCTTTAGCACCCCAAACCATAACTCCAACAGTGTGATGAACATGTCTTTCAACAAAAAACTGTGGATTCCTCCTTTCACCACGTCGCCTTCTAACCCTGGCACGACCATCGTGCATGCCTAAACAAAAGCGAGACTTGTCACTAAAGACAATACTGTTCCAATCCTAATCCCAGAGTGACGGTTGTCTGCACCACTCAAGGCGATTACGTCGGTGTTCTCGAGTTAAAGGGAGGACCCAGCGTGGCCGGTATGAAAACAAGCCAAAACTTCTCATTCGTCGGTAAACACTTCGCCTGCCAATAGGTCTTCCGTGTTCTGCAAACCATTCACGGTCTGTTGTTCTACGGCGGCGTCCAGTGTCCCTTGCTCTTTGCGTACGGCCTTCTCGAAGCCATGCCTGACAAACACCTAACCACAGTGTCTACACTTCTTTGCACTCTAACTGCAATTGCCCGAAAAGAAAGTCCAGCTTCCCGAAGTCCCACTATACGGCCCCTATCAAACTCACTAAGTTGACGAAATCGTACAGGTCTCCGTACTCTAGGCATCGTAACCGATCGTAAAGGATGTCAAGAACCAAAATCCGCCAACGTTGATTCTTTACTGCGGCTGAAATATTCATTTTTAGAGCGTTAGTGAATTAAAAAAGCAGTATAAAAACCGGAATGTCCAACTGATAAGGCTGAAAATTTTTTCACTTGTTATTTACAGTAAGATAAATACATTCACCAACTTTATTAAAATAAAACCATTTAAACTGGGTGTTCGGATGTATATGTCACTTAGTATACTTATAAAAGCGAGTTCAGCATTTGGGTCGAATTTCACCGTTCTAACAAAATAAAATCTGTACGATTTCACGTATGATAACCATGTGCATCGCTAGAGACCTTCAATCTATTACATTAGGTTACAAATTATGTTTAACTTTGAAAATAAACACATACACATTAAACATAACCCTTTGTTTTTTGAAAATGTTCGTATGACATAATCAGCATGAGCTTGAAAGTTGAAATTACAATACAATATAATGCATAAGTATTTAATTCCTCCTTATAAACAATATTTTTCCCATTCACAGCAATGTGCACACTTTGGATTTCCGCTTCGCTAAGTTTTGATTTCTTACTAAATATGCAAAATTTCGATTCATCGGCATTCAAACATAACCAATTAAAAATTCGTTCTAACTCATCATTTAAAACTTTCTGCATCTATTGTAAGTTTTTACCTGTTGTGTCGTCAGCAAATAGAATAATTTTACACTTTATTGTTACTCCAACTATATTTTTGATACAAATCAAAAATAACAACGGCTCCAAAACCGTTCCTTGCGGTACACCATATTTAACATTAACAGGCTCGGACAGACAGGTCTTATAAGATACATGTTGAACTCTATTATCCAAATATGACTTAAACCACTTTAAAACAGTTTGGTTGATTCCTATATGCTCTAATTTACTTAATAAAATATCCTTATCTACTGTTTCAAAAGCTCTAATAAAATCTAGAAAAACGGCTAATACATAGTTATCACAGACATACATTTTTTACATGGTAGGTTATTATAGGTTTTTACTGCATCAGTGACAGGGTTTTTTAATCCTATGTTAGTTCTAGTAGGAATCTGGTACAAATTATTGTGTGATCTTGTTTCATGGTCATGCACATGTGTGATGAGAATGTTTGTATTACACTTTTGTTGGTTATTTAAAATTGCAACAGCTTATCTAGTTTACAAACAATCAATTTTGTGTACATATCGTCGGTCTCACGTACAGGCGTAAATGACAAATAATCTGAAATCGAGTTACGCCGTAATTTCACAGATTTTTTTGTATTCCCTTACTACACGAAGTGACGTAGCTGTATATCAGTTCGCTGCTAAGAATTAAAATTTTCAGAAAATTGCCAAGTTATAAAATTCCGAAAACAATTTTCACGTACCGGCTTAAATAGATGTTCGCCTCTGCGTTAAAACTGGTTCTACATCACTTTAGTCTAACAAAAAGAAAAAGTAACATTCAGACTGAAAAATCAGTATCTCACTTTCAATCTCATTTATTGCTGATTTTCGTCTTCTAGCTCTCCTGTAAAATTTGTAAAATGCTGGTTACGCCGGTAAGTGTGGAGACCGACTATAAAATCCGTGTCGGCAAGTTGTTCATAGTTGAACAAAATTCTTAATATTCCATTTTGTTTGATACTTTTTCTAAATTAACGTTATTTATTTTCATGCAAAAGTTTTCAATTATTTTATTCTTCTGTTAAAAAATCACATATTTTGTTTTATCGATGTTGATCTTTAGTTTATTGAATACTGCCATTTACAGTAAAGAGTAAGATCTAAATTAACTTCGTCAGAGCCTGCTTATGATTCCCTTTATAGAAAAGAATTGTGTCGTCAGCAAAATTAAATTACCTTGCATTAAGATTAGCACACTTTAGATTTAGTACGTATATATAATATAATAGTGGCCCCAAGAATGAGCCCTGCTTTCGACATCATAGTCAGTAGATAACCACAATTTGTTTCACTAATTTTCACACGTTGCTTTGTGTTAAGTAAATAAGTTTTAATCAAATCGTACATAGTACCCCTAAATCCCATATTTTGTAACTTATTCAAAAATATAATGATATCTACCACATCAAATGTCTTCCTTAAGTCTATAAACACCGCTATAACTACTTGTTTTTCATCAAATTTAAAAAATCAACTGCAACTGCAAGCGTACATACTGGTAACTGTCAGCTAATGTACTTTCATCTATAAACATCATTAGGAAGACGGCTGGTTGTCACATGGGTTGGTTGTCACAATTGTTAAATCTCAGCAGCTCCGCAAGATGTAGTTCCTTGGCGCACTACACATCGTTTCTGCGTCCGCGCAGAACACTTGTATTCAGTACGAAAGTTGTAGTTGGTAGATTAAGGTCGCACACACAAAAATAAACAAATCGCCTAACCTGAGTAAGTTTTTCGTTTGCCACATAATTTGTGTTTTCAAGACTACATTTGATAATAAAAGAACTGTTGAATTTATTTTGCTCTTCAATAATCCGAATACGACTTAACGTAAGTATTGACTTTGAATTTGTTAATTTAGTGACGCTATCTAACCTTAAAAATTAATTATCTAGTGGGGCAGGTTGTCTCAAATTAGCGGGGGCCTCTTGTCACATGGGTCGAACAGCCCCCACACTAGACGATTAGCTTTGCACATCATTCTACGTAGGTATATGTATATAATGTATTTTTTTAATATTTTCAGGTTACATAAGCATGGTTCGAAATTTAAAAAGAAAGACTGAGAAGGGCAAAGCGCCGCCTGACGTACTTTTAAGAGCTGCTAGATCAGTGAGATCAGAATCCTCAAGAAGAAAAGCGGCAGCTTACTTCAATATAAATTACCGTACTTTAGCAAGGTACTGTAAGAAAATTCCAGAGTCTGAATTACTTGATGATGGAGTTGTTGCGCCGTCAATTTCAGTTGACTACATCAAAAATCATTGAGTATTTGAGCCTGAACTTGAAAATCGTCTAGTGGAATATGTACTAAAAGCATCTGATACGTGGACTGGCATATGAATTTGCTAACGCTAATTCCTTGAAAATGCCAGAAAATTGGAAGCTCCATAAAATAGCGGGCCCTGACTGGTTTAGTGCATTTCTAAAACGTCATCCTGTACTGTCTATTCGCAAACCGGAAGCAACTAGTTTAGCAAGAGCCAGTAGTTTCAATAAAACGAACGTCAACGCAGATAATTTAGCTTCAGTTATGGAAAAACATAAATTTGAGCCTCACGAAATCTGGAACATGGACGAAACTGGGATTACAACTGCCCAAAGACCCGACCGCGTTGTTGCCAGAAGAGGATTCAAACAGGTTGGTTCGATAGTTTCATCAGAAAGATGAACTCTTGTTACTTTAGCAAGTGCAGTATCAGCTATTGGAAATTCCATACCTCCTTTTTTCATTTTTCCACGGGTACATTTCAAACAACATTTTTTAAATTCGGCTCCTCTTGGCTCACAAGGTTCTGCAAACCCATCAGGTTGGATGAAAGAGTCACATTTCTTGGAGTATCTTAGGTTTTTTCACCTTCATGTGAAAAGTACCGTGGAAAGACCGTGCCTGGTTTTACTAGATAACCATGGATCACATCTGAGTATAGAAGGACTGAATTTTGCCAAAGCAAATGGTATTGTCATGCTCTCTTTTTACCCTCACTGTTCACATAAACTTCAACCTCTTGACCGCGCCGTTTTCGGCCCTTTTAAGACATATGTAAATACTTCCTGCGATGTTTGGGTTTTAAATAATCCCGGTAAGACCATCACTATATACGACATACCTTCAGTGGTCTCTATTGCATACCCCCTCGCATTTACTCCCAAAAATATACAGTCTGGATTTCGGGTGTCGCGTGTCTTTCCTTACAACAGAGATATTTTCACGGATGATGACTGAAAAAATGAATCGAGTTTCCCGTCGTAAACGAGGGAGTGCAATACTCACTGACACTCCAGTAAAAGACGAATTAGAGAAAGAGGAAAATAAAAGCTGGAACAAGAAAAAGAGGAACAGGGAAACAGTGAAAAGATACGTTTTTGATTCAGAACAAAAAATTAAGAAATCTAAAAAAATTGAAAAACGCAAGTCCTGTCCAGATAATGAATCTGATGGAGAAGAATGTTTTTGCTTGATTTGTCTTGAACCATTTTCTAACAGCGCGCCAAATGAAGAATGGGTGAAATGCTCATCGTGTAATGGTTGGTCTCATGATGCGTGCACTGGTGCACGCGAACTTATACATAACTGCGATAGTGACTAATTGTAAAAAACTCTTCTACTTTTTTCTCATAGAGATTTGGTGTTTAATAAGCATTTTTTGTAATAATAAATATGTTTAAAAGTATGTTATCATAATTTATTAATGATCTAAAATACACGTAACAACCAACCCCAAACAATGTGACATCCAGCCCCAGCAAGGGGCAAAATGTCAAATTTGTTTCTGTATTTTGAAACATTTTAATTTAATATTGTGAATTATTTTACAGCCTTATCGATTTTACATAGTCTTCCCAAAGGATAAACCATATTAGTTATGCACCAAATATGTGCATATAACGCTTCAGATCGAATAAAAAAAAGAATTACTGAAAATTGTGACAACTAGCCCCGGTCTCCCTTATCTAATTGATGATTTTTTCAACAATTTCAGATAAAATACTTGTCACAGATATTTGCCTATGATTATTCATAGTCTTTATCAACTGATTTCTAAAGTGGAGTGGAAATTCTCCAGTTATAATTATATTGTTAATTATTTTACTAATATTTTTGCAATATAAGGTCTGAGGTTGAACATATCTCTGACTAAAAATCGACTTGTTTTGAGTCTAAAAATTGATGACCACGAAATATTGGGACGTCCTGTATACGCGTCGTGGAAATTGAAAACATACTTTATGTACTATTCAACCAGTCTATTGTTGTTGAACGTATTTGATTCAAATTCACTGCTTTTGTCTCCACACCTCGTCCAGATTCACATTATTGCAAATGAGCATACACTCAGAAGGCATGTAAAATTTTATTAGCTAGTTTCTACTTCGAGAGTACGTTTAGCACCACTCTTGGAGATCCTTTATGACTGTTCTCGACATACTCACTAACTGATGGCTGACGTAGAATTAAGTACCATAGAAATGGAAATAAAAATACATTTGGTTAACATCAAATAGCGCGTAATGGAAGCTGACTGGGCTGGAAAGGTAATTACATCGAATGCAGGCTAGGACTTGCCGAATTGGTAGCTTGGAACACAGGCGGTGGTTGAGAGGGTTTCAATCCTTGTTTCAAAACAAAAAAATAAATTCCGAACCGAAGCTGGATAATATGAACAATTCCTTCAAACTTAATTGAACACATAGACATCTGGATTAAAAAAATATGTTTGCCATGATGCCGCAATGCCAAGGCCTTCTAGAAGAATCCACTAGACTTCCGCAGCTTATTCTCACTCAGTTTTTTATCTGCACCGTATTGATCTGCAAAGCTACAAAACCATAGTAGTATTGTGTGGAAATTTCATTAATATCCATGCCAGACTTTCCAAGATATAGACGAGCCGAGGATTGGTGGACAGATCGACAGCCAAACCGACAGACAGACCGACTGACAAACAGACAGACAGACATGGTATTTCGTGATGTACACAATCATTTTCTTATCTTTATAAGAAGTTTGTAGCTCGCCTTAGTGAGACGGGTTTTGGCTTTTCTTTAAAAATCGCCTGGAAATCCCTCTTTAAAATTCTGCAATTTTCCGTCGGTCGTTTATATGCCTACAACTCTATCAAAATATACAATGATGCAAGCAAACGTTGAAATTTCATTATTAGATACTATTATTTTTGGTGGGAGCCCGTAACGCCTTGTTACTCCCGTTACTAGGGGGGGGGGGGGTGGCTTAAGCCGGATGTCAAAGGAATAAGCCCGAATAGTGACCGCACTAGATGCTTACGTTTCCTATAAATTTCCTTTCTATGCGGACAGTTGCCAGCAAAATTCCTTGCTACATAATAATAATAATAATAATGTCTTTATTAATCCATCCACACTGCGAGGCGAAGTTTAGCCAGCTGGCTATTCTACCACTTAACCTCACAGCGCAGGAAGACATACAAAAAAATATATACAATAATTAAGGCTTAAACAGATTAATCTTAATATGTTGTACATCTATTCTACATAGCCCGCTCTAACAAAAAAAAACAATGAAAACAAAAAAAAAATATATCAGCCAGCTTGGCTAGCAGACCCCAGAAGATGGTTCTGAATGGCTCTCTTGAATGCAAGTATTCCCTTCTTTTTGTAATTGTCATTAAGACTATTATACACCTTGACAGCGTTGTAGGTGAAGCTACGATGGAAAATGTTGCTCCTATAACTAGGTATATTGAAGTCAGAGTTATGTCTCAGATTCCTGTTAATTGAGATCTCCACGTGGTACCAGCCTTTTTAGTAGATAAGTAGGTAGCCTATTGATTTTTATTCGTTGTACTAAAATTAGTAAATTATATGCGAAAAGCTGGTCAACCCTCAACCATCTAAGCTCATTGATCTTCTTAGACACATGGCTAAACTTTCGCAGACCACAAACGAACCTACAGCAGCTATTTTGATTTTTTTGTACTCGATATCTAGTCACGTAATCAAGACGAGGAAAGTGAACAGCAATTGAATAATTTATTAACGATAGAACCAGAGTCTCAGCCAGTTTTTTGAGTCTTGAAATTCAGAATATGGCGATTGGTGTATAATATCTTCAAACGCATGTATGTCAAGCGAGATAAATGCGTAACATATTGCTTAAACCTCAAATCTGAATCCATGGTGATCCCTTAATACTTCGCATGGTCTACTATAGGAACATGGGTTTCGTTAAGACTAGGAACAATTGTGCCATCTAACTGTTTTGGGCCAAATAGCATAGTGGAACATTTTGAAGCATTGATCTTCAGACAATGTCTTTTGCAGTACCAATGTTAACTAGGTCTAAGTTCACTTTATATGATGCTTGATCTTATAGATGTTTTCACTTCCAGCGCTTTGATATTTTCCAGCAGACTAACCCCTGTAGATTAAATTATTATTGGTATTGTCTCCACGCACTTCATTTTTCACCGGTGCTTTATTTGAAATTCTAGCTGCGTGTATTTTGCAACTTTCTCGTTACTTTTGTTAGATTGTAACTGTTATTATTTTTATTGTAAACCAACCCTTCCGGCAAGTTTTTATTTTGTGTCTGTTTGTAGATACCCGTTGATTCACTTGTTTGCTGGTACTAATCCAAAATTAAATTCAATTCGGAATATATTTTTCTCTGAATAAGATTGGTATATCCTTATCATTGCTTCAGCTCTGCTTACAAGTCATTCTCCGTCACAACATCGTAACAAGCTCTGATTATTCCAATTTCTAAAATAATGGAACCCGCTGAGTATAGCCATCTTAAACCTATAAGTTTGTTACCAATTTCTTCTAAAGACAATATTTTAGATGCCTATTTATAGACTATTCAAAACCTTTTGACATCATTAATCATAAATTATTACCTACTAAGTTAAATTACGTAGGACTTGACAATTTATCCCTTTCATTTTTCGACCTTCATCAATGTACTTAGTGTATCTTTGTCAACCAAGAAATGTCTCCAGTGACAGCAATTCCCTCTGGTTTTGCAGAAATTCCTGCTGTTGTCTTTGATACAAAATTAAGGTTTATTGATCAAGTTAAAACACTTTCACAAAAAACATTTAAACTGCCTAAGTCTGACCTAAATTATATGTTATTCAAGCAACTCAAAATAACTGTGTTCGTTTTATCTTTGGCTTACGTAAATTTGACCATGTGTCAGCGAAATATCCCGTTCTAAATTGGTTAGAAATTAATGACTTGGTCAAGTAATCACTATTCAGTTTTTGTTCACAAATCACTAGAACTCTCAGAGAAAAATGTATTAGAATATTCCATACGTCTACACTATACAGGGTGTTTCAGTTTATTGTTGCATAACTTTAAGATTCGATAGAATTTTTAAAATTAATGCATAAAGTCTATATAAACATGGGTCGAAAAATGCGTGGCTTCCGAAATACAGGGTGTTTAAATTTACTTTCTACAATAGTTTTTTTTTAATATATCGAACAATATTTGATGTATAAGAGTGAACATTGGTATACAAGGGTTTTTTGGTACGACAAAACGAACCATGGTCATAGTTTTACTGTAGCCGCTAGAGGGCGCACTCTACTGTACCTGTAGTGTATTAAAATTTTTTCTTAGTGCAATTTTTTGCTTTTTGAAACTGATTCTTCACACTTTTCAATATAAAAAAGCTCTCCTGTGAGTTTTCGTTATAGTTAGCCGTTTTTGAGATATTTCGATTTTTAAGGTTCGTTCTATTTTTAATTATTTATGGGAAAATAATATTTCTTTTTACATTTTCGATTTGGGTATTACAAGTAATTAAGATGATCGTTTAGATTGCGTTTTTAAACACAGCAATAATTCCTAACTCCAAATAAACACAAAAAACAGGATATTAATTTGTTTAATTTTCCAATATTATTTTTAACAAATTAAATTAATTATTTACAACTAAAATGCTATTGGATAGTTAGGACAAACATACAAAATCTAAAGTAGTTGCTGGAAATGTAAACCCAATTGTTCAATACACAATTCACATCTACGAATGATCGAACGTGGTATAGCATTATTCAAATAAGGCCTTATTTCATCACATGTATTCCTGATTCTGTCTATTAGCATATCTCTTGTGGTTACGGGAGTCTGGTACACTTTTTCTTTTAGAAATCCCCACACAAAGAAATCTAATGGATTTAGGTCAGGGGATCGTGGAGGCCAGGTGACTGGTCCTCGACGGCCGATCCATCTTTCTGGATAATTTTCGTCCAGCCACTTTCTAACTATTCTCGAATAACGAGCTGGACAACCATCAAGCTGGAACCAGGCCAATCTTCTTAAATCTAACATAACATCATCCCACATATTTGCATGTTCCGCCTTTAAAAATTCCAAGAAGGTCGCAGCATTTAACCTTGCAGGCAAAAAGTAGGGTCCAAATAGTCGATTAGGGTAGATACCAATCCACACGTTCACACTAAATTCATGCTGAAAATTTCTTTCCCGAATTGCATGCGGATTTTCATGCGACCAAATATGTTGATTATGAAAATTTACCTCTCCACGTCTAGTGAAGCATGACTCATCGGTCCATAAAACGTTACTTAAAAACTCCCTATTATTATCAGTTCTATCAAAAATCCACTGACAAAATCTGATTCTTCGTTCTCCGTCCCCTGGCTGTAGTCCTTGCACAGGTTGCAAATGGTAAGGACGTCTATGGTCATTTCTAAGAACACGGTGAACATGGCTTGCTGAAATTCCCAAGGCACCAGAAACTCTCCTAACAGTTGTGGTCGGATCTCTATCAAACTCACGCAGAATCATACGGGTAAATCTGCGCTAACGAACATTTATGTTTTGATCCCTTTGGAGATTTCCAAAACCATTTTCAATTATTTGGCGATGCACTCTTACAAATACTGAGCGAGTTGGATGTCGTCTGTTTGGAAATCTTCGTGCGTATTCTCTGGCTGCTTCTGCTGCGTTTCCATTTACAAAGCCATACACAAAATGAATATCCGCTAACTCTTGATTGGAGAATAAAAATGGCATTTTTATAAAACTTACAAAAAAAAAACAGGTAAAAGAAACTAAATTTCGTGCATTCACAATTGCAAAAAAAACGTTCAGGTTTCAACAGACAACGAAACTAACTGTCAACTAATTGACCTTTAACGTTATTCTGCTTTCAATTTCAAAAATATTTGCAGGCACAGCCTACTTCTAAAAATTATCGAGATACTGACTTTTTAACGTTATTTTACCATAGATAATTAAAAATGCATCGAACCTTAAAAATCGAAATATCTCAAAAACGGCTAACTATAATGAAAATTCACAAGAGAGCTTTTTTATGTTGAAAAGTGCGAAGAATCAGTTTTTTTATTCAAAAAGCAAAAAATTGCACTAAGAAAAAATTTTCGGTAATTGTAATACACTACAGGTACAGTAGAGAGCGCCCTCTAGCGGCTACAATAAAACTATGCTCATGGTTCGTTTTGTCGTACCAAAAAACCATTGCATACCAATGGTCACTATTATACATCGAATATTGTTCGAAATATTTAAAAAAAACTATTTTAGAAAGTAAATTTAAACACCCTGTATTTCGGAAGCCACGCATTTTTCGACCCATATTTATATAGACTTTATGCATTAATTTTAAAAGTTCTATCGAATCTTAAAGTTATGCAACAATAAACTGAAACACCCTGTGTATAAAAGCAGTTTTTCCTACAATATTGCTTTTATTTATAACATTCCAAAAGTACCTATATAAAAAATTTTCGTTACCTGGCTTTCGACAAAAACAACATTACCTTGACCCCCGAAACATATGATTTACATAATGATTAATTTCTTTCTTTTTCCTTGATTTATTCAGGTTCATAATTGTTGATGTATATAATTAAATTACGTCAGCAATTGTTTCCGAACATGAGCGCCCATTGCCCCCCCCCCTGGATTCTGCTGTAAAGTGAAATATTCTTTATAAGTTACCCAATTCTTGGATAAGAAGTGGCGTGTGAGAACATCCCAACATAGAAGATATTATTTCTGCTACCATTTTTGAATAGTTGCATTTTTGATCCTGCACAACCTGTAAATCAAAGCCATGCCCCCCGCCCTGGATTTTGCTATATGGGCGCTCATGTTTCCGAAGCAGCTTTTTTGTTTTATTCATAATTTGCTAAGGAGCTTCTGTCATTTCAAATTAACTCCGCCTTCTCCTCAAGGTCAACCAGGCAGATATTAATAATCGGTATCTTTTTAACTACAATCCACAATAAGTACATATTTCTATGCAGATAAAATCTCAGAAATCAGCTATCGACAAACTCTCTCCACCACTGTTCGCTAATCCACTCAAGCTTTATGCACCGCATCAGACCAGCAGTAGACTATGCAAGAGGCGTGGCCTACTTGGTGGGATCTCCTCGAATCGGCCCGCCCTTGCATTTGAGCCTTGCAAGAGTGGGGAGGCGCTCAGGCATGCGCCACGGCTATGCAGAAAGGGGTAAGCGGCAACGGAAGGAAGCTACTTGCCGCATAAAGGAAAACAGGGTGATAGGAATGCAGGGAAGAGGGGGAATGAAACCAAGGGAAAGACATTGGATTGTGGAGCATATAAGGGCCTATGTGGGAGGATTCAATGTATTGCGTGAAACGTATTGTAGTGGTTTGTACTTTTGACAGGTGAATTAATAGTTATGCCTGTTCGGTTATTCAATATTATCTAAAGGTGTATCATTTGTTCCATCTTGTTTCTGTAATATCACAAATTGGTTTCCATACACGAATGGTCAGTAGCGGAGATTCTGTTGGAAGTAAGTGGACAGGTAACAATGCAAGATACAGTAATGAGCTGCCAACACGGATTAAACTTATAACTAGGGTACATATAAAAATATGTTTAAATGAGCTATTGAAGATGTTACTGTTAGGAATCTGTGGAATGAAACACAGAGAAGTAAAGAACATGGCAAAAGTTCAGTCCAAAACAGCAAACTCTACAAAACAGTATCTATAGAGATCCACCCAGGAGCGGCTGGCCCTTAAGTTCTGCAGAGTAGCAGGACTGGCGAAACTTTTGTCTTAACAGAAAAAAGCAGTAGTAATTTGATCATTATTTATTTTCCATGTTATCACACAAATAAAAACAATACCGGCAACGCTGCCCCCGCAAGACACTGCATCGAGTCTTTTTTGAATTGAGAAAGCATTATAATCGACCAATTGTGTACTTTTCATTTTCGTCGCGACCCCAGCGTAACATTATTCATGGGCCACTTGAAAAGGGTCTGTGCACTACTTCGACACAAGCCGCACGCGCTTGCTTTTGTCTCTCTCTACAAAATCAAAAGGGCGATTTAAGCATAAGCATGTGCTGCACGTTAAGGTGCGTTTAAATTAGTGCGAACACGAGCGAACGAACGAACGAATGTATTCGTTCGTGCTCCTTGGTTCGGTGGCTGTCTCCACATTTTCATCGAACGAACATTCGCATTCGCAAATGATCCGTGGTAACTCGACGACGTTATAATTAGCGCTGCCAGTTTTGTAGTTATAGCAAAAACTTAAAAAGAGAAAAGAAAATGATGTTCTAATTTGTTATAGAGAAGAAACCAAACAGGGGACGAAGCTTTGTTAATGGATTTAACAAGCGATACCTTGGGCCAAATAACAAACTTTTGTAGAATGTCTGTGACAGATTTGGAATTTTTGCTAAATTTAATCGGACCTACCATTTCCAAGCAAGACTGAAGTTTCAAAAGGCAATTACTGCAAGAGAGAGAATGCTGTTAACACTCCGATTTTTGGCAACAGGTGATTCCTGTACTAGCCTAAAATATTTGTTTAAAACTTCTACTTCTACAATGTGCTATGTTATTGCTGAAGTGTGCAGTGCGCTAATCCATGCTTTAAAAGAATATGTCAAGGCAAGTTAAATTAATTACTATTCATTGAGCTGTTGTGAAAAATATATTAGGAATTTCAACTATACATTACAAAATGTAAGAATAATTATGGCCTAAACTTAGTTAAATAATCAGCTAATCTGTAAGTAATGTTTCTGTCCTCCATGCGGGGGGACATGTCCCATAATAATCATTTTGTGGTGATGAATGGCTTTCCGATGAATACGAACTCGGCGAAGGTTGTGGAGTACTTGTTGTGCATGACTTATGAATGACACTATTATTGTTATTGATGGGTTGTGTGAATAACTGGGAAGAACTGTGTGGCTGCTGAGTGAATCTTGCTAGGTTGAAGCCAATGGATGTCGTGTAAGTTTGTTGATTCTGAGTAATACCGTATTTTCCCATATCCGCTTCAAAAAGGATGTTACTAATTAAATGTTGTACGATATCTTTCAGATTATACAGATCCGTACAGATCTAATGCGAAGTACGATATCTGATTGGTCGGTCGGTGCTCGGTATAAAATTTTTCGGAGCATTTGAATTGGCCTACGGGTCCACGACGAAACCGAGAGCTCTCCAAACCCGGGAATATTTCGTGGACTGATTAATTTTTCTGCTGAGCTTGATACAACCTTAAGCGAACACATAAAAAATACTTCAATATTTAAAGGAAATTCGAAAGAAATACAAAACGATCTACTGGATTGTATTCTTGAAGCTTGTCATGAAGAAATAATAAAACAGATTAACAAAGCCTCGTATTTGGCGATAATAGCAGATGAAACAACGAACATTTCGGGGAAAACCCAACTGGTAACAATTTTCAGATACGTATTTAACGCGAACTAGTAAAACGTTTTTGGAATTATATGAAACCCGAAAAATGTGACGCTGATACTCTCAAAAGACATATTTTGAGCGTCGTAGATCCGTTAATAAGAAATTTCCCTGACAAAGCTATGATGGAGCCGCGGTAATGAGCTGACATAATGCTGGAGTACAGGCAAAAATTAAACAAAGATATCCATTTGCTCACTATGTGCATTGCTATGCGCATCAGTTAAACCTGATTATGTCCCAAGCTGCTTCTGCAAATGCTCAAGTTCGGGTGTTCTTTGGGGATTTGAAAGATATTCCTGGATTTTTTAATAATTCTCCTCAACGCGTAGAGGTACTGAACAGAATTGTGGGGAAAAAATTCGCCAAGGAGCAACAACTCGTTGGAATTTTAATATTCGAACAATAAATGTAGTGTTTGAGAACAGAGAATCACTCATTGAATGCATGGAAGAAATAGAAGAAAATTTCACTAATGAAACCGTTTGCAAGGCAGCTTGCGGTATTCGCCGTATGTTAAACGATTCTGTTTTCGTGTTTTTGTTGACATTTTTTCATCATATCATGCCTCACGTCGACATCTTGTTCAACCAGTTACCGAATCAGCGCAAGTTAAAACGGCTATCGATAATTTTGAAAAATGTATTGTCGATGTGAGAAATAAAATTGATGACATAATAAATGAAGCCAAAAGTATATGCACTGAGCCTCAAGGCAACAAAAGGAGACGACGTAATAATAGCAGTCACGATCACCGAGTTGCCGCATTAGAAGTATGCGACAATATAGTGAATTCCGCAAATGACAGATTTCAATTCAAAGATCCGCATCCCTTTTTTTCCCCGAAAATTTGGAGAATACTGTGGTAAGTTTCCTGATGACAAGGTGGAAACTACCTGCTTGGCTTATCCCGAATTAGAAAAAAGTCGTTTAAAGACAGAGTTGTCTGTTATTTATGCACGGAATGATTGTGGAGATTTACATGGAACTGTGTCTCTTTTGAAATTTTTGATACAAAAGAGTTTCGAGGAAACACTAAAAGAAACAAAAAAGCTATTAGAAATTATTGTTACAAGTCTTATGTCGACATCAGAGGCTGAGCGAAATTTCTCAACATTGAAAAGAATCAAGACTTTTTTTCGTAATACTATGGCCCAAGATCGACTTACAGCGTTGTCGATGCTGTCCATTGAAACTTAATTTATTTCGACCATGGAAAATTTCAACGGGAAGGTGATCGACAAATTTGCTGCGAAGAAGGAGCGCAGGACCGAACTGACATAAAAAATAGGTAAGTTTGGATTTACAGAACACCTGTTTTATTTTGCCACGAGCCGCCACTGGATCCAACACACCAACAAATATAACTACACTTTAGCTACTAATTTAATCCTCATAAAATTTTAAGAGTATCGTCATTATTCCTTAGCCAGTTCCAGTGACGTGTTGAAAATATTTAATTTTATCTGGCTGCTTCCTTTGTATCGTATATAAGTTGTTCAGTAGTTTGCCTTACAGTTATAGTTTTTCACTAAAAACTAGAAATAACAGCTCTACTCCAACATTCGTATAGATATTTAGGTAGTAAAACTGAATAATGTTTTAATTGTTTTTTCCTTTTTTATTTGCTCAGATAATCTTCTGACGCAGCTGAGTTATCTTGTAGCAGCGAAGTTTAAAATCTCTCCTGCTCTCCTTATTCAGAATAATACATCATTTCAGTGATAAAGGCTCATATGTATACAGGATGCAGATCAAGGCTTCTATTTCAGTGCAGCAGTTCTTTGCTGCTTTCTTTAGAAAAAGTGTTTTTTATTTAATTGTAAAAAGAAATGATCCGAAAATATTTCAACTCTTATCCCAATTTGTGTCCAATAGAGTCCTACAGGGTTTATTATCCATGATGGATGTGCGCTCGTGTTCTGTATGCACTTTCACCATAATATAGCATGGAATGGCTCATTCTAATTTGCCATCATTATTGTTTTTTTTATACTTACGTTATACAGGGTATAAACGTTATGATAGTCATTATTTAAATGGGTGATAGAGGGGTTAAAAGGAGCAAAAAGTTTCACATAACATGGGGTTCAAAACGGCATTTTTTTAGAGAAAAGCGACTTTGAAGTAAAATAAAATCTGACAACGCCGCAATGCCAGACGCAAATTACGACGGATCGCAGTGTAAATAAAGATGCAGTTTGTTATTTTTGGCTCTAAGGTATTATTCCATTATTTGATAATGTACTCGTAAAATGCAAACAATTAAAAAAACGGACTTACCACTAACTGTCTCAGCGCTTTACCTGGTGTGTGAAAGTTTATTGAACGTATTAAAAAAATCCACTTATAAATAGGGAACACCATTTTGATACATACATTGTTTTTCTTTTTAAGACACACACTGCACTTTTTTGTATCTAAAGAAGGTGTTCAAAATGTCGTCCTCCACTTTCCACACAAGCTTCATTACGACGAACCCAGTTTCTTCTTACTCTAGGTCCTCGAGGTTGTCCATTTATTATTTGGTATGCGATAGTCCTACGCGGCGGCCTAATTCCCGACTGCTGATATCTGCATTGATTTCCACGATATTTAAAAGTTCTTCCTCCTGCTCTACAGTAACCAGTCTTTCACGAGTGCGAATATTAGTGGGCTGAACACTTCCTGTATCTCGAAGTCTTTGGTACACTTGCACAAAGTCCTTCTGTCTGGGTGTACCCGTTGGCGAAATATGTCGCGATAAATTTGAGCTGCAAGATTTGAATTCTGACGAGCTTAACCGTAAACTAACAACACGTCGGCGAACTCTTGAATCGAGAACATTGTAAATAAACACGGCGACGTACGCGAACAAACACAAAACAACACGCTCGACAAAACGATAAAGTAATTTATCTATGCAAAACGATAACGAGCCACTGTTACCGTTTGCGATCGATTACCGGTCCGATAATAGTGATGAAAGACCGACGCGCGGTTGTCATGTGTGTTTTAAATGTTTAATTCAATGAAACTTACTTACTGACTACAAATTTTGGCTTAACTTATAAAAACTTAATGCCATTTATTTGTTAATTACCCAATTTAAAAACGTTATAGATTAGATTATAAAAATTAGTAAGATTGTGGTGATTGTGGTCGATATAAAGCACTTCAAGTTGTAAACTGTAAAGCCATTTAGACAAAAATCTATTGACTTTCGGATCATGGGTCATATGAACTTTTTAACTTGTTTTGACCCATTTCAATAATCACTACCATAATGTTACACCCTGTATGTATAACCAGATTTTCCGTTGCTATTAGGTACTTTGGTATTCTTGTGTCCAAGGATTTTTTCCCTGGCAATTCGTCAGTCTAATTTGCCGATTATGACACATTCAATGCTTAAGTTAGGCAAGGCAATTCAACCATCATTACCATCAGCAGAACAGTCGCGGTAACCGTCACGACACCGCTCTCAAATAACAAAGCTAATATGCAGTAAAAAAGCAGCAAGACGTAAAAAGCAAATTAAAAGTAAGTACTCACTATCAGAAATTTGACGCACTGCCCTGTCCCTTGCCTTTGCGCTATGTAAAGAAACTAACATCAAATCGATAACATCGTTATTATACTAAGTGACACATAAATCCGTACACCCAGTTTAAATGGTTTTATTTTAATAAAAGTTGGTGAATGTATTTATCTTACTGTAAATAACAAGTGAAAAAATGTTCAGCCTTATCAGTTGGACATTCCGGTTTTTATACCGCTTTTTTTAATTCACTAACGCTCTAAAAATGAATATTTCAGCCGCAGTAAAGAATCAACGTTGGCGGATTTTGGTTCTTGACATCCTTTACGATCGGTTACGATGCCTAGAGTACGGAGACCTGTACGATTTCGTCAACTTAGTGAGTTTGATAGGGGCCGTATAGTGGGACTTCTGGAAGCTGAACCTTCTTTTCGGGCAATTGCAGTTAGAGTGCAAAGAAGTGTAGACACTGTGGTTAGGTGTTGTCAGGCATGACTTCGAGAAGGCCGTACGCAAAGAGCAAGGGGCACTGGACGCCGCCGTAGAACAACAGACCGTGAATGTGTGGATTCCTCCTTTCACCACGTCGCCTTCTAACCCTGGCACGACCATCGTGCATGCCTAAACAAAATCGAGACTCGCCACTAAAGACAATACTGTTCCATTCCTGATCCCAGAGTGACCGTTGTCTGAACTACTCAAGGCGATTACGTCGGTGTTCTCGAGTTAAAGGGAGGACCCAGTGTGGCCGGTATGAAAACAAGCCAAAACTTCTCATTCGTCGGTAAACACTTCGCATGCCAATAGGTCTTCCGTGTTCTGCAAACCATTCATTTGCAATGGACCTGGTAGTGGAGAAACGGTCCCTTAAGGCCAATAATCTTAGGCGGCGATCTTCACGGTCTGTTGTTCTACGGGGGCGTCCAGTGCCCCTTGCTCTTTGCGTACGGCCTTCTCGAAGCCATGCCTGACAACACCTAACCGCAGTGTCTACACTTCTTTGCACTCTAACTGCAGTTGCCCGAAAAAAAAGTCCAGCTTCCCGAAGTCCCACTATACGGCCCCTATCAAACTCACTAAGTTGACGAAATCGTACAGGTAACGTACTCTAGGCATGGTAACCGATCGTAAAGGATGTCAAGAACCAAAATCCGCCAACGTTGATTCTTTACTGCGGCTGAAATATTCATTTTTAGAGCGTTAGTGAATTAAAAAAAAGCAGTATAAAAACCGGAATGTCCAACTGATAAGGCTGAAAATTTTTTCACTTGTTATTTACAGTAAGATAAATACATTCACCAACTTTTATTAAAATAAAACCATTTGAACTGGGTGTTCGGATTTATATGTCACATAGTATATACAGGGTGACTTCGAAGTTGAGTCATTTATTTTAACAGTGAGTAGATCTGATCAAAAGAAATGTTTTTTCCTTTACCATTTTTCTGGTAAAATTAAAGTAACAAAGTTATAGCCCTTTGGAAGTTTGAGTACCGCCCTGTCTCAATAATAATATTATGTGCTCGTGTTTGGCGACAACGGATATAATTCGCCTTATCGGTTCATAGCATCGGAAACAAAAAAGCGAAAGAATTTGGAACGATGTTTTTACAATTATTTCATTCAGTTGTAAACAGTCAGTGTCAGTCGGTAGTGGATAGTGGTGTCTGTTGCGTGGCTCAAACGAAATAAAAAATGGCACATGTTTATGCGGATCGGTTTCCCAATCGAGTGCAACCAACCCCTCGTGCCTTTGTTAATGTAGTACAACGGGTTCGTGAATCATTTGACTTAAGACCTCAGATATGGACGGCATGCCGGTGCTCCAAGACCTCACGATCAAATACAGGTCCGCACTGAAATACTTGTCGGGAGGATACTTTATAAAACAAGGTAAATTTTTTTTTTATTTTTTTTTTATTTTTACACACATATTTTGGTTTATCTTCCTTCTACAATCATTATCTGAAAATTAATGACTCAACTTCAAAGTCACCCTGTATAAAACTTCAATACCCAAATATTGCTAACGATGATTTGTTAAGACGGACGTGGTAACAATGCTTGTTTGTCAACGACGCTCGCTTGTTTTAGCGAACCTTAGTTTATCAGGCGGCCGTACCATCGTAGTTGCTGTCAAAAATGGGCAGAGGAAAGGCGATAGATGAAAATATTCGATCAATTATCATTAATTTGCCTAAATCGGGAAAATCAAACGGTGTAAGTGGAATGTTGCTCGGGATATCTAGATACAGTGTTCGAAATCTTGTAAGATCATACGAATCAAATGGTTCAACTGCCCAAAAACCCAGATATGTAAAAAAATCCGAATTAACAGACCCTGATAGACGAGCTTTGGGCAGAATTATCAAGTCTAATAGACGTGCTAACTACGGAGAGTTGAGAAGCTGTTGGAAGACGTGTTTGCAGGTCTACGGGTCATTCAGAAGCAAAAAAACTAGGTTATGGTACTTACAAGGTAAGTTTCACGAGTTCAATCCTAAGCAACAAGAGATAATTATTGTTTCCTTTGGAGCACGCTAAAGAAAAACCATTATTGACCCTAAAGCAGAAGCAAAACAGGTTGAAATGGGCTAAATACCATCGCAATTGGAATACGGAGAGGTGGAATCATGTGCACTGGAGTGACGAGTCACGATTCGAACTTTGCGTCGGAGTTATTCGCCAAAAACATGAAACATATCATCCTGATTGTCTCAAGCGCAAAATTAAATTTCCATCTTCAGTAATGGTCTGGGCTTCAATGTCGGCAAGAGGAGTTGGCAAATTACATTTTATCAATTACATTGTTAACTCAGATAAATATTTAGACAAATTTTTGTTTCCTACTTTGGAGCAGTGCAGGACCTCTGGAAATGACTTCATCTTCCAGCAAGACGGTGCTGCCTGCCATACTTCCAAAAAAAACATGAAATAGCTTTTAGACCATGAAGTACCACTCCTAGAATGGGTTTCTAGTAGTCCGGACCTTTCATTCATCGAGACTTTATGGCACATCATGAAAAAGGGGCTGCCAGAACTGTGCAAGAACTCAAGGAAAAACTGCAGAACATTTGGGATAATTTCACTCCAGATGAGTGTCAGGACTTAATAAATACTGTGCCTCGACGAATTGAAGCTGTAATCAGTAGTAAAATGAATTTCGAATTTTCGTTTCTTAGAGGTAAAAATCACAAATTTTGTAGTTTCCCCTTTTTTCGCTGTAGTCAGCTCCAAGTGTTATAATTAGTTTAGTTTTTTGTGTAATAGAATTTTAAGATGCTGTTTGCAAAATAAAAATGAAGAATTATGCCTCTATTAGTTTAAATGATCGTCAATATATGCCAATAATTGCAAATTTACCAAGTGGGCCAACTGAAGCTGGACGGGGCTCTATATATTTTGTTGAACTTACAAATATTAGTACTACCGAATGTGCAACTTTTGTTATCTTGCAAAAAGGCTCTGGACATATTTGGAGAGGGAGAATGCACTTATATTTTGAGTTTACGTCAAGTGGGTCTTAGACTTATTAGGCCCTTGGACATTCTTTCATAGTCCAATATTTATTTCCTCGTCCTTGTGCGCTGCTTTCTCGATACCCGAATCAGGGAAATATTATTTCTTCTGCTAGCCGTTGCACTGTCCTTATGATTGTCTCATCAGCAATCGAGGTTAAAGCAATCCAAGGCTTGAATATTGGATGTCTTGACTTAAGATATTGCTTGACACACATTGTATGGCAATCACGTTTCCACCCATCTGTCTCCTTTTTCACTCTTTTCTTTTGTATATCTAAAACATCGGTGATTTGTGATGGGATCCCAATCTGCCCACGCTCATTCGCATCATCGACATAATTTGCGCCGATCATCATAACCTGCATGCAATTCTCTCAACCATCAGACCGAATACCGTTCAATGCGATACGAACAAGTTCGCGCCTCTGTCGGACTGAGAAGTCTTCACAACGTTGCCAAGCTACGGAATTAACGGTCTATAGAGGCTGACTTAGGAATCTGTATTAGAGGGGGGACGGTGTGGCAGTCGTAGTATTCATATTCAAGATATTTGTCTCTGGAGTATCGGCGATTGTGGATTGAATAACGGAAAGGGGTGGCGGCTGCACGCCCTTGTGACAATTGAAGAGTGAGGGTGCCAGGGGCGGCTGGCCTTTAAGCGCTGCAGAACTGCCAAAACTTTTGTCTTAACAGAAAAATGATTTATTTTCCATGTTATCACACAAATAGAAACAATTCCGGCCTGCCCCCACAAGACACGGCGTCGAGTCTGTTTTGTACTGAGAAAGCATTATAATCGACCAATTGTGTACTTGTCATTTTCGTCGCGACCGCAGCGTAACATTATTCATGGGCCACTTGAAAAGGGTCTGTGCACTACTTCGACACAAGCCGCAGGCGCTTGCTTTTGTCTCTCTCTACAAAATCAAATGCGCGATTTAAGCATAAGCATGTGCTGCAAGTTATACAGATCCGTACAGATCTAATGCGAAGTACGATATCTGATTGATCGGTCGGTGCTCGGTCCTTGGCATTGGCTTAAAATTTGAATGTGAAAATTTTTTTTAGGGATTTTGGGTCTTACGTTGAGTGACTGGTGACTCACTGACTGACTGTTGCTGTGTAGAAGGGTAGTGCAAGACAATGGATGTGGTTTACAGACTTATCAGCGTGAAACGAACACACATTTGAAGAAAAAATTGAGCTGAAGATGTCAGGTCGACCGTTGTCGGACATATTTATAGAAGAGCTTCCAAAAACCGGGAATATTTCGTGGACCGATTAATTTTTCTGCTGAGCTTGATACAATCTTAAGCGAACACATAAAAAAATGCTTCAATATTTAAAGAAACTTCGAAAGAAATAAAAAACGATCTACTCGATTGTATTCTTGAAGTTTGTCATTAAGAAATAGTAAAACAGATTAACAGAGTATTGTATTTGGCGATAATAGCAGATGAAACAACGGACATTTCGGGGAAAACCCAACTGGTAACAATTTTCAGATACGTATTTAACGGCGAACCAGTAGACCGTTTTTGGAATTATATGAATCCCGAAAAATGTGACGCTGATACTCTCACAAGACATATTTTGAGCGTCGTAGATCCATTAATAGGAAATTTCCCTAACAAACTGATTTCACAAAGCTATGATGGAACCGCGGTAATGACATAATGCTGGAGTACAGGCAAAAATTGAACAAGATATCCATGTGCTCACTATGTGCATTGCTATGCGCATCAGTTAAACCTGATTATGTCCCAAGCTTCTTCCGCAAATGCTCAAGTTCGGGTGTTCTTTGGGGATTTGAAAGATATTCCGTGATTTTTTAATAATTCTCCTCAACGCGTAGAGGTACTGAACAGAATTGTCGGGAAAAAAATTCCCCAAGGAGCTAAAACTCGTTGGAATTTTAATAGTCGAACAATAAATGTAGTGTTTGAGAACAGAGAATTTACTCATTGAATGCATGGAAGAAATAGAAGAAAATTTCACTAATGAAACCGTTTGCAAGGCAGCTTGCGGTATTCGCCGTATGTTAAACGATTCTGTTTTCGTGTTTCGGTTGACATTTTTTCATCATGTCATGCCTCACGTCGACATCTTGTTCAACCAGTTGCAGAAGTGAAAAACCGAGCCAGCGTAAGTTAAAATGGATAATTTTGAAAAATGTGTTGTCGATGTGAGAAGTAAAATTGATGACATAATAAATGAAGCCAAAAGTATTTGCACTGAACCCCAAGGCAACAAAAGGAGGCGACGTAATAATAGCAATCACGATCAACGAGTTGCTGCATTAGAAATATGCGACAATATAGTGAATTCCGCAAATGACAGATTTCAATTCAAAGATCCGCATCCCTTTTTTCCCCGAACACTTTGGAGAATACTGTCGTAAGTTTCCTGATGACAAGTCGGAAACTACCTGCTTGGCTTATCCCGAATTAGAACAAAGTCGTTTAAAGACAGAGTTGTCTGTTATTTATGCACGGAATGATTGCCGAGATGTACATGGAACTGTGTCTCTTTTGAAATTTTTGATACAAAATAGTTTGGAGGAAACACTAAAAGATAAAAAAAGCTATTAGAAATTATTGTTACAACTCCTATGTCAACATCAGAGGCTGAGCGAAATTTCTCAACATTGAAATGACACACAGGACAGGATCGACACACAACGTTGTCGATGCTGTCCATTGAAAAGGAATTTATTTCGACCATGGAAAATATCAACGGGAAGGTGATCGACAAATTTGCTGCCAAGAAGGAGCGCAGGATCGAACTGACATATAAAAAGTTGGTAAGTTCGGATTTGCAGAACACCTGTTTTATTTTGCCACGAGCCGCCACTGGAGGGTGGAATATGTCTAAGGGGAGCACACGTTTCACGAATCCAGCCTAGCAAGCGAACTCCCAGGTAGCACAAGCACGTGAAAATCACATTGCAAACTGATCATAAAATGACGAGAAGTCACGAGCTGAATGTCGTAAAAGTAACGTGAAGATGATGTCATATGGCAGACGTCAATAACCCGTTACTTGCTTGACGTGAAGATGACGTCTATTATTTATACTGAATAAGCAGTTTTAGCTTCTTCAAAAAGTCATTACCAGTGGTATTTAACACACCATATTCGACAAAATATTACCTACTACTAGGCCTCCATCCCTCACTTTACCTGTTTATGCAACGTTTGGGATGGGAACACTACGCTAATGTTGTCATTTATACACCCTATGAGAGTATGAGCTATGTAATACTACGGGTAACACATGATACTATACACAAGATGTTAGAGAATTAATGTCACGTTAGTCTGAAACTGTTTTCAAAATTATCTACTTTCAGGAATATTCAGAATATGCAGGGTGTCCAATAAGTACCACGATAAACTTAAGGAGAATGTAGACTTCGGACTTACCTCCCAAATAACAAAAACATGCCTATATAAAAGTGTCACCCTTTTTAAGATATTGCATTTTTTCTTAAATTTAAAAAAAACAACATTTTCATCTGTGGTATTTAGCTGCATGTACAAATAATATATATATATATAGAGAATATGATCATGCGGAAAAAGGTATATAACAACAAGTCGGAAAATAATGGGCAAAATCCGCAAAAAGGAGGAAAGTGGATTCGAGCAGAAAATAGGATAGGTAACCCGAGCGATACGTATTTCTGCTGGTTGGCTTCAGTAGATACACATACTACTTTTGTAATTTCATATGTGCATTCATTTCGGGCCTGATGAAGCCAACCAGCAGAAATACGTATCGCTCGGGTTACCTATCCTATTTTCTGCTCGAATCCACTTTCCTCCTTTTTGCGGATTTTGCCCATTATTTTCCTACTTGTTGTTATATACTCTCCGCATGATCATATTCTCTTTGTAGATCCTTTGGGCTTGAAGTACCACAGCAAGTGGCTATAACCGGCCGCGTGGTGGTGGTTAGACGTCTCCTTGAAAATTCGAGGTCGTATAGCCATTTTATACTACAATGTGTAGGTTGGCTCTTGTTGTGGACTTCGTGTGTTGTTTTTCCCCCTCCAACTTCGTTTCCTCAGGTTACACCCGTATCCGGATGTGTAGGCATGTGTATCTACTTTTCTAGTTTCATATGTGCATTCTTTTCGGGCCTGATGAAGCCAAACAGCAGAAATACGTATCGCTCGGGTTACCTATCCTATTTTCTGCTCGAATCCACTTTTCTCCTTTTTGCGGATTTTGCCCATTATTTTCCTACTTATATATACAAAGTATATATATACCTATATATATATACCTATATATATATATACTTTGTTCATTTTTTCTATAATATAATCCTAGATAGTTGCTTTATCATATACAAATGCAATGTAGTTAAAAGATATTAACTGCACGAACAGATTTTGCGCACCTATTAAACATATTTCGCACATAATAGATTTCTAGGTGAAAATTAATCTCGGCAGACGGATCGCGTACCTACCGACCGCGGCTGCTGCTGGCGTCGTACCATCTGCCGTAACGAGTGTTCTGGTAGGGTGTTATACGTATTTCTGTCTCGCCACAGCATGGTCTTTCCAACGCCCTGACCGCGCTGCCACGGTGCTCTGACATAGTTAAATATCCAGATGGACTACCGCATACCCCTACGGCAGGGAAAGAATGTCTTTGGACTAATTGTATGAGTCTGTTTAGCTGATTTTTTTTTCTCAGATGGTCTAGTTTGTGCTGAACGTAATGCGTTATGAACAGATAAGCTCGTTGCGTGGGAAGTGCAAAGTCAACTTACTTGACGCTATTTTTTGAAATTCATTAATACTATCCCTCGAGAAATACAAATCCACCCAGCCGCTGCATCAGGGCATAATCGACTAGAATGAGAGTAGGCAGGCAATTTACCACATGATATGTTTGCTTAGAGGCAAGGACCTCTCCTCTGGCATCTATCGACAACGTACGTACTTTGACCACCTTCGCCTCAGGTTGGACAATGATGGCGATACTCGAGTGGTGTCGGTTGCGGTCGCTGAGGCGGCAAGGCGGCTCTGAACAGAAACGAGCTGGTCCTGTAATTAAAGGAAACTCATTTGTGCCGGACTGACACCTTAAAGATAGGCATTTAGTCAGCTGTCAGCGGCGGCCTTTGTATAACACGGCGGCTGGGGATATGTGGCCATTTGGGAACCGCGCGGTGTTGCCAGATCAGCAAAATGCGTCACTAAGATTCTAATTTTCTTTTTTAGTTACAAGAAACTTAGAATACAGCTCCCTAATGAACAACAACAACTGACAACATAAACATAACACTAAAACCAACCAAATGATTACAAAAGTTGTTGAAAATCTTCACTTAGTATGCATGCTTCCGCCCTCCTTCTCATGGAATTGCGCAGTCGTTGAAATATCCCTGGAGTGTTTTTTATTCTATCACAGGCTGCAACTATTCTTTCTCTTAATTCCTCTACAGTGTTAATGGGACTTGCGTCTTAAGATAGCCCCACAAAAAGAAATCTAAGCTGTTGAGGTCTGGGGACCTTGGTGGCCATTCTTGGGGCCCACCGCGGCCAATCCAACGATTTACAGTCTGTAAATAATTACGAACCGCTACACTGAAATGCGCTGGTGCACCATCATGCATGTACCACATATTGTTTCTTATTACTAACGGAACATCACCAAGCAGCAAAGACAACTGTTGTTAAAGAAAATTGAGGTAAGTCTGTCCGTCAAGTCGTCCCGGCAAGAAGAATAGGCCAATAAAGTGGTTGCCAATAATTCCTGCCCATACGTTAATAGAAAATTGGTGTTGGAAATGGGTTTCGGTTACGGCATAGGGATTTTCTTCTGCCCAAAAATGATTATTGTGGAAATTCTGAATGGCATTTCGAGAAAAATTAGCTTCGTCCGTGAATAGAATCATTGATTTAAATTGCGGATTTTGTGTAATTTTTTGAAGATACTACTGACAAAATGTCACATGCCTTGGAAAATCAATGGGGAGTAATGCCTGTACTCTTAGAATATGGTAAAGATATAACAAAAAATCCACTAAAAATCTCCAAACGATTTGATGGCAAATATTTAAGTGTCTAGCGATCTTCCTCGTTTCAGGATGTTCTTCGTCTTCGTGCAGCATTGCTTCCACAATTTCAGGTGTTCTCACACTTAGATGTCTACCTTCAGATGCTCCTTTTCGGACAGAACCAGTTTCAACAAGACGACGATGAAAATTATAAAAGCTTCGACTATCTGGCAAAGCACGATCGGGACATCTCTGGTGATAAATCCGTCTGGCTTGCTCACCATTACCGTCGGCAAGGCCATATACAGGGTGGTCCATAAGTCCTTTGAGCTGGAAAAAAAGGAATAAAACCAAACTAGTTACATTATTAAGAATTATTATATTTTGTTATCATCTTTATTGAATGGGAATTATGTTTTAAAAATCAAATCGTCTAAATGCAATCCATTACGATCACGGCACTCATATAAACGACGTCTAAAATTGTCGATGACTGCGCGGCAAGTCAACACTGTAATGCTTGCCATTTCTCTTCGGATATTTTCTTTCAGGACATCAACTGATCGCGGAGTGGTGTCGTACACTTTACTCTTGAGGTAACCCCATAAAAAGAAGTCCATTGGGGTCAAATCTGGACTACGTGGTGGCCAGGAAATGTCTCCTCTTCGAGAAATTACTTTGCTGGGAAAAAGTTGACAGACGACGGGCATAGAAGTGTTGGAGGTGTGGGCAGTTGCTCCGTCCTGTTGAAACCAGGTCTGCGTATTATAGCCTGGAAAATTCTGCAACGCTGGTGTCAAAACCTCTTCTATCATTGCTACATACCGCTCCAAAGTAACAGTTAATGCGCGATCTCTGTCGTCCTCAAAAAATAAGGGCCTACGATGCCATGCACTAACATAGCAGCCCAAACTGTAACTTTATGGCTGTGTAAGGGCTTCTGATGCTTACGCCTTGGCTCCAATAACGGCAATTTTGTTTATTTACATGCCCGTTTAAATGGAAGTGAGCCTCGTCCGAGAACAACACATTATTGAGCGAAGAAAATCGATTCAACATTTCATTCGCAAAGTTTAGTCTCTGAATAGCGTCATTATCTTTTAATTCCTGCACTAACTGAATTTTGTAAGCGTGCAGACGTAAATCTTTCCTTAAAATCCGCTGTAAAGATGTTCTGGGTACGTTTAGTGCACTGGAACGCTTACGAGTAGACTGGGTAGGATTTTGACGAACAGACTGTACCATAATGTTGATGTTTTCTTCAATACGAGTTGTCCTTGGTCGACCCCACCGCTGTTTATCTAATGTCGAACCAGTCTCTTCGAACTTAGCAACCTAGTTCTTAATCGTTTGAGCTGTTGGACACTTTGTAAAATTGTGTAAATTGTGGTATTCTCGATATTTACGCCGCGCAATGGTTGCCGAATCATTATTTTGATAAAACGCGCGCACACAAAAAGCACTATCCGCTCCAGTGAAACACTCCATGGCGACTAAATTCCCAGACACTGAAGATACTGCCCCCACCTTGCCTGCGCCGCTCACGCGCACCCGTTAAATTTTATTCAAATTTGAAATTTCAAAGGACTTATGGACCACCCTTGCATAATGCATTTCCGCCATTTCTGCATTCGAATAATTCACCATTATTAACAAGATTGCAATAACTAAATAATGAAAAAGATGTCACAGCGAACAGATTTGAATAACAGAGACTTGTCAGATGTCAAAAGCTAGTGACATATTCCAGAGCAACTAGATATTTATTGCTAAATTGCATTCTTCAATTATTACATTAATTTTCTCGGACAATAGAACGGTTTTTATTTTTTTACTCAAAAATAGCGCATCGAAAAAAGTAACTCAAAAGAGATCATTTATTTTAAATTGAACGGGAAATTCAAAAATAATTTTTGTTTGGTAAAAAACCTTTGACGCACCATTTTTAACTTAAAAAATATCGAAGTCAATACCCGTACGCACGCCACTGTTGAAGCTAAAAATTATTTTCGCATTGAAAAATATGCAGCTTTATCAACTTTCACTTCGTAATGAATATCAGTGAAACATCTAGAGCGGTTCTGAACATAATAATTAATTTCAATTTTTTTCCTAAATCGTCAACACCTCGAGTTTTTGTAAGGAAACATTTTTGGACCATAGTTTATAAAGCAAACTAACATTAATTTTTCATGTAGATTCGCACCCTTAAATATTCGCATATCATTAAGGAACACCCTGTATAAATAACATCGGTTTCCTTAGTCTCCATATTGTATAACAGAATTGTTCAAACGGGCTCCAAAATTAATTTACAGGACTAGAACAAAAAGGCTCAAACCCCGAAAAGCTTCTCCATAAAGTACACTCACGCCCCGCACGGGTATCATGTAACAAACCTATAAAACGTCAAAAAAAACCTATAAGATGTCAACTTGCAGGACTAGATAGTTTTTAGGGCGCAACCAATCATTCCACGTTTGCTCACTAGGATCTTTGTGAACGTCCATCTATGGAGGAATCAATCAACTAAACTACACGCATTATTGGTTACATAGTTTGTGAGGCTGAGTGATCCGGGTCTGTAGTTTTTATCTCTGAGAAGAAAGTTGATTGAATATCAAGATCACATCTGGATGATTATGTGTATTGGTCTACATGTGTATAAAATCAGTAATATTTGCTGTGTGAGAAAATCATTACTGAATATGCGGAATATGACGGGTTACACTGATCAACAGCCAAAAAATATCCTAAGTAAAATCAACAAAATATTACTATTTTTAATGTGCTAAAACCGGAATGAAACTTATTTTTTCAATATTAGTTCAAGTTTTAGAGATACGGTAATTATATGTGTTCCTGCTGAAACAGTGTTAATATACTGTAATTCACAAGAATGCACGTGCTACATTTTTATATTCGGCAAGGAAAGATGATGTAATCGGCATGATTGTGTTACGTTATACATACGTGTACATTATATTGTTTTATATTAGCCATTTTTTCCTCAGTTGGCTGACAGCGTTCATGCAAGATGTCTCGAAAGTGTGTAAACAATCCAGATCAGTTTTGTTACGTTTGTGGTGATGTGACTTTTGCGTCTCAGAGACGGTCTATTACTCCACTAATAACAAAGGCATATCAGCTTTATTTCGGTTGTAAACTAGGTGATCAAGACAAACAGTGGGCACCCCACATCTGCTGTAATACATGTGCTTCAAGTCTGAGGAGCTGGTTAAATGGCAAAAAACGGTCTATGCGCTTTGCTGTCCCAATGGTTTGGAAAGAGCCTACAAATAATATTAATGATTGTTACTTTTGCATGGTACCTTGTGTTGGACAAGCCACAGGTATGTCCAAGAAAAAAAATCGGTTATTAACTACCCAAACATACCATCTGCGATGAGACCTGTGCCTCACAGTGACGAAAATCCTATTCCAAAACCCCCAGAATCCTACACTTGCGAATCAGAAAACGAATCAGATCATGGCGATCGAGTGATTCGTCAGGAAGAAGATATGCCATCAACGTCAAGAGATCCTGATTTTATACCGAGCACGTCATGCC
Organism: Acanthoscelides obtectus; assembly: GCA_963669975.1. NCBI lineage: Eukaryota > Metazoa > Arthropoda > Insecta > Coleoptera > Chrysomelidae > Acanthoscelides > Acanthoscelides obtectus. The sequence goes on along the minus strand of CAVLJG010000010.1, from coordinate 21,670,283 downwards.
ACCAACCGCACAAAATAACACAGTCAGAATTAAATGATCTTGTAAGAGATTTAGAACTTCCAAAATGTAAGGCAGAGTTACTTGGATCAAGACTGCAGCAGTCGAACTTGTTAGAAGACGATGTTTCGGTATGTGTTTTTCGTAAACGCCACAAAGACTTAAAACCATTTTTCAATATGGAGAATAACTTGGTTTTCTGCAGTAACATTAACGGCTTACTGGCGGCTTTAAATATAAACTATAACCCAGAAGAATGGAGATTGTTTATAGACAGTTCAACATTGAGTTTAAAGGCAGTGTTATTGCATATTGGAAATATTTTACCATCTCTTCCTGTAGGGTATGCAGTTCACATGAAAGAATCATATGATAATATGAACTACCTATTGACATGCATAAAATACGATGAGCACCAATGGCATATATGTGGCGATTTGAAAGTTGTTGCACTTTTACTTGGGCTGCAGCTAGGCTACACAAAGTTTTGCTGTTTTTTGTGTGAATGGGACAGTCAGGCAAAGGCACTTCATTACACCAGACAAAACTGGCCTGTTCGTCAATTCCTAGAGCCAGGTCAAAAAAATGTACAGCATATGCCATTAGTAGATTCGAAAAAAATTTTATTACCACCACTGCATATCAAGTTGGGCCTAATGAAAAACTTTGTCAAGGCATTAGATAGAGACGGGTCAGCTTTTCAATACCTGCGTCAGAAATTTCCAAGACTAAGTGAGGCAAAGGTTAAAGAAGGTATTTTTGTTGGGCCACAGATTCGAAATATTTTGAAAGATACACAGTTTGAAAACACTTGAACAGGTATTGAAAACACTGCTTGGAATGATTTCCGTCTGGTGGTCACTAATGTCTTGGGAAATAGAAAAGCTGACAACTATAAAACCCTTGTCAAAAATATGCTGTCATCGTATCAAAAGATGGGCTGTAATATGTCTCTTAAGATACATTTCCTACACTCACACCTGGACTTTTTCCTGACAATTGCGGAGCCGTAAGTGATGAGCACGGCGAACGTTTTCATTAAGATATTTCAACAATGGAAAAAAGGTACCAGGGAAAGTGGAATCCTTCCATGCTTGCAGACTACTGTTGGACTCTTGGTAGAGATGCTCCAGAAATGATCCATAAAAGAACAGCAAAAAGACAGCGCATATAGTGATTCTTATAAGTATATGAATCTTGTTACCTTTTTTAATATATCCTTAAAAATAAAAAGTTTTTTTTCTAAACAGCAACTAATTTTTTTATTTCATTGTCAATTTTGGATTCAGCGCCCCAAAATTAACAAAGAAGTGCACTTTTCCCACAAGATACAATTAAAAAACAAAAATTTGTTGTCCAGTGTTATTTATATGTTGTGCTTTCTGAAGAGAGGTTATGTTCAAAGTCATAAATTACGAAAAACAGAAGAATCACGGGAAATCATCACCGCGCCGGCATTATGTGTAATTACTGTTAGCATGTAATTCACAGTGTACAGTTTCTTATCTCTCTCGTTTTTGAAATTCAGCAAATTTGTATAAGTAATTCCAGAATGGATAAGAAAAAGTGGATGCGCAACTAATTTCTAGCTTTGAATCTCAATTAAGCGAATTTTGGACAAGAACCCAATGTAACTACCATCAAAACATACAACTTACAGCTTAGACCTCCAGTAATGCCATCTCAGAAGCAGATTTTACATCATATCAGAGCCAAAGATTGATAACAGGCCCCATGACGATTAGGCAACTCGGACAACTGAGTGCTAAGTTAACATCTTGTAGAAAAACCTGCATAATGTCAAAAAAAACCAGCATAATGTAAAAAAAAATCGGCATAATGTCACTTTTGAAGATACGTGATACCCGTGCCGGTCGTAAATAAAAGGTTTAAGGAGAAATATTGATAACAAATCATGGACTAGTTGAGAATAGTAAGAACATGAGAGCCCGAACTAGTTGGAAAGTAAAGTTCAGATCTGAGAGACCTACATTTCTGACCTTTTTTGGGAAGGGATTTCCAACTCCATCTGACGCCACAACTGCATTTTGAGACCCGATTGCTTATGTCCCTCCTAGATTGACCTTTTCAAGTTTCTCCGCCGTCACTGGCTGTCGGCGATGCCTTCAAAACACACAAAGGCGTTATAGAACAAAATCATTTATAAATTACATGTTAAAGCATCAAATTGTTGTCCGCCTCAGTCGATAAATTACCTTTTGTTTGGCCGTGAAGCAGTCCGTTCTGGGCATTGTGTAAAAAATGAATCTAATAATGACTACTCGCTGATAATTAATAACACCGGCTCTGTACAAATATGTTTGACGGCCTGGCAGCTTGGCTATTGTGAGCCCGAGCAACTTTCTGTGTATAATTATGCTCTCTGAATAGCCTCCAAGGTTTAATTTGTTTACAAACTGTAACTCGCCCCATTGTCAGATGTTGAATAGCCATACAATGTATGTTCGGATGGTTTGATATTTCTTCGGTGCATCTTTGACCATGTTTTAACTTGCCGTTCAACAGGAAGAAATGTTCTAAGTGTCGTGTTTGATATTTTGGTGTTTACCAAGGATCACTTCCTGTATTTACACCACCTCACAGTTTACACCATTTTCATACCCTGTGCAAGAATGTATCTTTGGTCATTAGATCAGGGTAACTAGCCCAAAGTGAATCCATTTGTAGAAAAAACATTATAGATATATATATATATATATATACTTCCGGTCAGTTCATTTTCTCCACGTGAAACGGATGTAGGAGGTTAGAAGGGACTTTCCCGGTTTTTGTCCGCAAAATTGCTTTTCGATAATTTTTAATGTGTTTGGGTGTATTGATATATAGTGTTAACACCTAACGATGGTTTCCGTCGTTATCAATAAACCCAATGTGTCCGTCCGTTTGGTTTTATATTTGTAACAAGTGCTCTCATCCACGCGTTCGTTTTGAAACACCATTTGGCTGCAACCTCAACGACGAGTAAGTTGTCTGGCAATTTAAATCTTTCCCGTATTGGTTGCTAGCATCATAATTGTGGTTTCAGCTCCTGAAGATGGCTCCATAGAGAATGCCGAAAGCTCGAGATTACCGTTAAAAGCCTGAAGCCTAAAATTTTGCCAATTTCCCAATTAACAATTAATTGAAGTCTTGCCCAACTGGTCGGTGACAGTGGCAATGACTACTGCTTGTATATATATATATATATATATATATATATAACTTGAGACGTGGTCATTGTCGTCTAGACCAGTTAGGTGAAAAATAAAGTTTCCGCCTTTTGTTGGATACTTCGATAAAATTCAAACAATGAGGACTCTTTATACTTTATTAATCTCTAGCTTTCAATGGACTTTGCAGTCTTCATCAGGAGCTGCAATAACATTTTGAAGAAATAGCAACTATACTATATATATAATATATACTATAGTTGCTATTGGGAAGAAATAGCAACTATAGTATATATTATATATAGTATAGTTGCTATTTCTTCCGAGTTTTTTTGCAGCTCCTGATGAAGATGGCAAAGTCCATTGAAAGCTACAGATTAATAAAATATTAAGAGTCCTCATTGTTAGTATATATTATATATAGTATAGTTGCTATTTCTTCCCAATGTTATTGCAGCTCCTGATGAAAGCTAGAGATTGATAAAGTATAAAGAGTCCTCATTGCTTGAATTTGGTCGAAGTACCCAACAAAAGACGGAAGCTTTATTTTTCACCTATATATATATATATATATATATATATATATATATATATAAAAATTAAAGCTTCCGCCTTTTGTTGGGTACTTCGACAAAATTTAAGCAAAGAGATCTCTTTATACTTTTTTATTCTCTCTAGCTTTCGATGGACTTTGCCATCATCAAGCTGCAATTACATTGATAACAGTAGCAACAATAGTGTAAAATGAAATTAAATTGACTGAACTTACAGTAGTATGTGAGGATGTTGCTAATTGTTGTTTATGTTCAGGATGAGGGAGATACCCAGTAACATGGTGAAAGCTAGATAGATGGTACAATGGTCAAAATTATATAAAATACACACAAATGTATGACAAGAACAAGTTAAAAACAGATTAAAAATTTTTAGAACATGAAAGCATTACATCGTGAAGCCACTTGACGATTGCACAAAATGGTGGACATGGAATAATGAGTGAGATGAACCCTTTGACAGAAGGCCGAAGGTTGTCAATGTCTGTGTAGAAAGATGGAACGAACCGTGGGCGTGTGCTACATTGCCAAATCATTTCAGATGATGTGATTTTCAGAATGTGTTATGTAAGAAATTGTTAAACCGACCAGAGGCAGTTGAATTAACTATATTTTAATTAATGGGCAATTAAATTAACAATTATTATTAAATCGTGAGGAGAAAATTATTAGAATTTGAGTGGAACGAAGTTTATTGGTGGGATAGACCAAGAAACAGATTCCATTTATGGTAGTGAAGAGTCAAAATTTGGGGAGATATGTAAGTGCTCCATTTTTTCGCAGTTTAGCAAATATGAGTAAATGACACTCAGTTGCCTAACATCACATCTGTCTTTTTGTTGATACAGTTATTATTCATGAAAATGTGGGACATTAAGCAACTGAGTGTCATTATTCCATGTCCACCATTTTGTGCAATCATCAAGTGGCTTCACGATGTAATGCTTTCATGTTCTAAAAATTTTTAATCTGTTTTTAACTTGTTCTTGTCACACATTTGTGTGTATTTTATATAATTTTGACCATTGTACCATCTATCCAGCTTTCACCATGTTACTTGACGTTTCCTTCATCCTGAACGTAAACAACAATTAGCGACATCCTCACATACTACTGTAAGTTAAGTCAATTTAAATTCATTTTACAGTATTGTTGCTACTGTTATCAATGTAATTGCAGCTCCTGATGATGATGGCAAAGTCCATTGAAAGCTAGAGAGAATTAAAAAAAGTATAAAGAGTCCTCTTTGCTTAAATTTTGTCGAAGTACCCAACAAAAGGCGGAAGCTTTAATTTTTGACCTAACTGGTCTATATATATATATATATATATTGCAACGAAGGATAAATGAAAGAGCTAAACATGTAGGGATATAACAAAATTTGCTGAGTAATTTGTTATGAATCGTCAAAGTTGTTACAGTTACATGAGTTACTGTGCCGCATATTTGTAAGAAACTATGAAATAATTTTGGTGTAAGAGGGCTACAGAAGAGTTATAGAGGAAAAAATGCCTTCAAAATGAGACTTCGTATCTTGATTTTGCTGTATCGCTCACATCGCTGGACAGCTCGTAAAAAAGACAATTTTATGAAATGAAAAAACACTTTCTGCAAATCTCGAATTACTACTTTTTAGCATATTTGAACGTTTTTTGAAATATAGATCACTACAGATGTTTTAATATCATTTCAAATTTACCTTAATGCAATTTTCAGTGAGACTGGAAACAATCAAGAGTATTCCGTCTTATCCTTAAATGACGTATCAAGTATTACATCACTGAACACATATAGGTTTAAAGCATCCCACAAACCAGCGCGAAATAATCGCGGCGAAGTATTCGCAACGAAATTCAGAGCGAAATTCGCAATCAGTTTCGCCTGTTTATTCATACCAAAGCGTCTTATTCGCTCCGCGAACGTGAAGGTTTCGACAGGTTGCGTACATTTTATTTTTGCCTTTTGCAATGAGCTCGTCTTCAGAAGAAGAGGAGGCACTTCTATTTCTTGCTTTAGAAGAGGAACAAAATGCACGGTAAGTTATGTTTATTTAACGCCATTTGATAGTTGGGTATGTATTAAGTTTAACGAAGTACATAAAACAAATATTTTCAATTTTGTTTAGGAAACGAAGGAAGTGGGTACATGATATTAACTTGGAACGAAATAAATTTGGGGAATACCATACCTTGATGCCACAACTTCGGCTTTTACGTATATTTTAGAATGACTCCAGAGTGTTTCGATGAAATATTGAACTTGGTGAAAGATGAAATACGAAAATCTGACACAAATTATCGTGAAGCTATTTCGCCAGAAGAACGACTTGCTATTACACTCAGGTAAAAAAATTATATGTATTAAAATTAGTAGGCTTATCGAATACGAAAACTTCAGGGATCGTGAAATAAATATTTTATTGTAATAATTGGACTACATGTTGCCACTAGGATTAAATGTTGCTAAATAATTCGAGGCAGAATTTGCCTCCTCTGTTGGATATATTATTGGAGTAAACCCAGTGCCGCTTGGGAAGGACGACATACTACTATCATACATACTTGCAGAATTCTGGGTAGACGCTGAAGACATTTCTTCAATATGTTCAAATTCTTCGTGCGCTATTAATTCGGCTATTTTTAGTTTTATTCGGGCTTGACGCTTTAAGGGAAGTGTTTTCACTGTCTGTGCATGTGCCAAGAAAAGTGAATCAATGGCCTCGTTCTCTTTTTTAGGTTTTTTACCTTCAAAATAATTAATGAGCTGTTGTACAGACGAAGATGGTGGTTCATAGCGTTTTCTGCTCGTTTTATATTTTGGTGTAGTTGCAGTCTGCGTAAAGGTGTGCCCTGGAGTAGTCACTGCTGTAGTGTTCAATGAAGAATGTGGTGCTGTCTGTGTTGCCGAGGCGTTCTGTGCATCTTCTGCATCTACATCAGCATTTTCATCTTCTCCATGGCCGCGGTCTTCCAAATTTTCGGTTTCTACATTTCCAGCCCTTTCCTGATATATATTTGAGTTAAATTCGGCAGTCTCATAATGTATGACGTCAATATCTTTCACATTAGACGACGTTTTGGCAAATGCCAAAAAGGACGGAAAAATTCCATGTAGTCAGCCCACTGCCATTTTTTTATGTTGCCCACTGCTTGGCCGGTCTTTGGTTTGGTAGATTTTATATATTTTGCAAATGTGTCTCTGATATTCTTCCACCTTTTTTTTACTTCATCACCTAAAAACGATTTTTTTTATAGATTCCTTGCCACTGGTGACACCTTCTATACCATTGGGCATAGCTTTCGAGTTGGCTTTACAACAGTGAGTGCAATCTTAACCGAAGTCTGTGAAGCGATATGCAGACATATGGAGCATTTATATTTACCAGAACCAACAGAGAATCTATGGAAAAAATGTGCTGAAGAATTTGAAAATAGATGGGGATTTCCCAATTGCATTGGCAGCGTGGACGGTAAACATGTAACAATCAAGAGACCTAACAACAGTGGCTCCAATTACTGGTGCTATTTACATAAATATTCAATAGTACTTATGGCCATTGTTGGCCCGTACTATAAATTTATATGTGTTGATATTGGTGGTTTCGGAAAAAATAGGGATGGGGGTATTTTCGAAACCTCAAACATGGGAAAACGATTTGAACAAAATTTAATGAGTGTCCCTGCACCTAGATTTCTCCCTGGGCAAAATGAAATCTGCTCGTACGTCTTAATTGGTGATGAAGCATTTGCTTTAAAACCATACCTTATGAGACCATTTCCTTATAAGCAGACTTTAACAGACGTCAGAAAAGAGAAATACAATGTAAGACTTTGTCGAGCTACTATAGAAGGGTCGTGGAAAATGCGTTTGGTATTTTGTCTCAAAAATGGCGAATATTTTACAGGCCATTAGAAACTAAAGTAGATACTGCTATTCTAATTGTACGTACGGCATGTGTTTTACACAATTTTTTACGAAGTAAAAGTGGCGATGACAAATATTTTCAATTCCTAGATCCCCCAGAACCCGTGCTTGGATCTTTTACTGATATAGCAAATGATCCTCGGCGGGCAGCAAGGCTAGCATTTTCTACTCGTGACAAATTCGTAAATTCTTTTAATTCTGATATGTCTATGCCCAATATATAGAATGTTCGTTTTCACATTTGTGTAGACTGTAAATTATTTAACAAGTTAATAAAAAATATTAGGTACATACCATTTGTATTTAATTCTTTTCCTATTTCCATCCAAATCTTGTCTTTCTTTCTCACATTCCTGTATTCATCGTTCGACAAATCATACAAACAAGGATACTTTTTCACTATTTCTATCAATAATTCCGTTTTTTCATTGCGAATTTTTGAAGAACCGTGTCAAAAACGCGATCAAAGGCGAACTGAAATACGCCGCGATAAAAACGCTGGAACAATCGCATTCGCTTCGCACAAGCGCAGCCAAAGCGAATATTTCGCACCGGTTTGTGGGATGCTTTAAAGTGGTTTCCACCTTCAACTCTCACAACAAAACTTGGTAGTTTTTTAAACATACGCGAAACAATATTTCATTTTTGACGTTTGAAAGAAAAATGTTAACCAGTTCTATTCCAGGTATTTAGGTCTATATAAATTGCGTCTTGATTTGCTATCGAGTAAATAATTTCAAGAATATAATTTATAATAATTATAAGATTTTTGGGATCTTTTGAAAACTTTTTTCATTAATCTGAAAGCACAGGAATGTGCAGGATGTAGGAAAAATATTATGAATTTTTCAAACTTTGTTTTGATCACGACTAAAAATCATGAGGAACTAGAAAACCATACAAAATCTAATTTTCCGCCTTTAGCGCATAGCTCCGTCGACAGTGGGCTTAATTTTCAGACGCACAAAGCTTTTTTCTGGTACTACTGTGACAAGATTTCATCCTGGATTTTAAATGTTTCGGGATTACAATACTCTCCTCACCTATTATCGTGGAAGTGATCACGGGAAGTAAAAGTGAAATATGACTGGTACTGAAATTGTATCACGGTATACACGTATATAATAGATGATAAAAGTTCTTAAAAATGCATTACGTAATCCACAACAGACTCTTACTACTTAAATATAGTTGTTATAAAAATAAATAGGTTTTTTTCGTCCGTTAATTTGGTTCGAAACACAACGTTTAATGGGCGCGCCAATTACATTATCACAATGGGCGATGGTTTGTATGTAATATGCTCGGTAATGCACATGATACTATCTTTTTTTATTGGTCATAGCAATTACGATACAGTAAAGGCATTGTAACGGACAAAATACACACGCTGTGCTCATATAATAAACAATTTTCATGTGGGTTTGTAGTTTTATTATCAACGTTATTATATATTGTCACCTTAATTTATTGTAAATAGGTTTTTCAGTCCTTCGTCATTCATAAATGACTGGCTCTTAGTTTCTCGTTATTCTCATTATGTGGGAGTATGTTGATGAAACATAAATAGGAAACTCCCATAGTGGTCCAGGCGTACAGGTAACTCTAAAGCCATTCAGCTCACTGACGGAATAAAAAAATGAGCAAAACCTAAGATCCCATGATCCAGACTGAATTTAAAAGATCCCGCATGATCTTTATGCGGGATAGCTTTCGACTATTTTTTTCTAAAAATTTAGTAATATGTAGATAGTAATAGTAGCTGATTTCAACGCACAAAACACAAGTTTCTATGGACCCCAAAGTTTTTCCACGAGTAGTTTCCGAGATGCAGCACCTCCAATATGAGCGGTCCGTACCCCGTTAAGTACAGTGTATTATGGGCTTCTTATAAAATATCAAATGTCTCTCAAATATACTAAGTGACATATAAATCCGAACACCCAGTTAAAATGGTTTTATTTTAATAAAAGTTGGTGAATGTATTTATCTTACTGTAAATAACAAGTGAAAAAATTTTTCAGCCTTATCAGTTGGACATTCCGGTTTTTATACTGTTTTTTTTTAATTCACTAACGCTCTAAAAATGAATATTTCAGCCGCAGTAAAGAATCAACGTTGGCGGATTTTGGTTCTTGACATCCTTTACGATCGGTTACGATGCCCAGATTACGGAGACCTGTACGATTTCGTCAACTTAGTGAGTTTGATAGGGGCCGTATAGTGGGACTTCGGGAAGCTGGACTTTCATTTCGGGCAATTGCAGTTAGAGTGCAAAGAAGTGTAGACACTGTGGTTAGGTGTTGTCAGGCATGGCTTCGACAAGGCCGTACGCAAAGAGCAAGGGGCACTGGACGCCGCCGTAGAACAACAGACCGTGAAGATCGCCGCCTAAGATGATTGGCCTTAAGGGACAGTTTCTCCACTACCAGGTCCATTGCAAATGAATGGTTTGTAGAACACGGAAGACCTATTGGCATGCGATGTGTTTACCGACGAATGAGAAGTTTTGGCTTGTTTTCATACCGGCCACACTGGGTCCTCCCTTTAACTCGAGAACACCGACGTAATGGCCTTGAGTGGTGCAGACAACGGTCACTCTGGGATCAGGAATGGAACAGTATTGTCTTTAGTGACGAGTCTCGATTTTGTTTAGGCATGCACGATGGTCGTGCCAGGGTTAGAAGGCGACGTGGTGAAAGGAGGAATCCACAGTTTTTTGTTGAAAGACATGTTCATCACACTGTTGGAGTTATGGTTTGGGGTGCTATAGCTTATGGTTCCAGGTCACCTTCATCAGAGGTAACATGAACGCGCAGCGTTACATCCATCCGTCTTTTACCCTATCTTGACATCCTGGCAGATCCAACTTTCGAACAAGATAATGCCCGACCACATGTTGCAAGAGTCACAATAGACTTCTTTCAACATCTTCTTCTTGTCACATTGTTACCATGTCCACCAAGATCTCCCGACTTATCCCCAATTGAGCACGTGTGGGATATGATGGGTAGGAGGTTGCTCAATTTGCAACGTCCTCCTCAGACTCTAGAAGCACTTCGAGAGGAGTTGGTGGTTGCCTGGAATGAGATACCACAGGAGGACATTGACCACCTGATCAGAAGCATGCCTAGGCGCGTTGGAGAATGCGTAGCACATCAGGGTGCATCCACACATTATTAAAGGTCAAAGGGCTGTACAAAGTTCTGCTTGCTGAATCCATTGAGGACATATATAAAACAACACAATGCTTATAAACTTGTGTCCGTAAACAAATGAAAAAATGGTTTTTGTGGCTGAATCATGTGATATATGAAGTATTTCTTGATTTAATGTGATATTTAGGAGCCCATCTTTCACAAACCGTATGATATTTCTCTAATTTGAAAAGCATTTCACAAGAAATTTGTGCTAAAAGCCCTAATTTTGATTACCGCCGGTCAATAGTAAGAATCGGGGCTTCTGAATCAAAAATGGGAATGGAACTATTGTGGAATAATATTTTTTTTGTACGCAGCTTTTCCTATACAGCAGCATGAGCGGAAAGGTATACTTTCACATATTTCAACATTTTGACCATTTAGAAGTTCCAGAAGCCTTTCCAGTTAAAACTGCCAAATGATTGGGCTAAATGGACTCTCAGCGGGAGACTTCCACTTATAGCGTTGATTAACGTATTTTGCCTGAAGATAGCCAACCCAATGCTGTATTCGCGCGCTCAAAAAATTAAACAAGGTGAGATACCGCGGCGTCATCTATGAGAATATATCACAGCTCTTTCTTTGTTTACGATATATACTTTAAAAATGTTAGCGTCTCACAGGTGTATTAATAATAATAATAATAATAATAAAAATAATAATAATAGTAATGCGACATGACACCACGGACAAAATATTACACCAGGCCATTGAAGAAAAATTATTCAACACACCACCAAATAGGCAGTACTGGGCGTACCATCCAGAACCAGTAAAGGAGAATGAAGTATAAACATTATACTGGAATACATCAATCCACACAGATAGACAGGTGGCACTCCATAGGCCCGATACAGCATTATGGCAAAAGGAAGAGAAAACAGTTCAGCTCATTGATTATGCGGTAGTTAATAGTCACAACATACACACGACATACAGCAAAAAAATACAAAATTACCAAGGTTTGGCCTAAGAAATTAAACAAGTCTGGCAAGTAGAAAGTGTGAAAATACGAGTACATCCGATAGTAGTATCTACAACAGGAGTAGTGCCAAAGTCAGTAAGTGAACACTTGACAGAACTCAATCAACCAAATTACCTAATATCAACAATGCAACACTTAAGTAGTAGATAAGTAATACTCTTCCGAAAAACCCTGTCTTAAACAGCACGACCATTTGAATTGGCAAAACAGCCGTCAAGTGGTCAAATATACCAAACCCCAATAGAGGAGAAACCATGCAATTATAATAATAAAAATAATAATAATAGTAACAATAATAATAATAATTCACTCAATGTACAAAAGAACAACATGAGTAAATAAATATAAAATATAGGCCCCAGTCGGAGGCATTACCTGTGCACTGTGCATGGACCAATAATGTCAAGCTATAATTGAGCTATAACTGTAGAATACAAGTTATAAAAAAAAGCTAGAATTACTATACTAAGTGACATATAAATCCGAACACCCAGTTTAAATGGTTTTATTTTAATAAAATTTTGAATAGCATAATAAGTAAATGATAAAAATTTCAAAATGATTGCACTGCTTTAAAGCCCTTTGACCTTTAATAATGTGTGGATGCACCCTGATGTGCTACGCATTCTCCAACGCGCCTAGGCATGCTTCTGATCAGGTGGTCAATGTCCTCCTGTGGTATCTCATTCCAGGCAACCACCAGCTCCTCTCGAAGTGCTTCTAGAGTCTGAGGAGGACGTTGCAAATTGAGCAATCTCCTACCCATCATATCCCACACGTGCTCAATTGGGGATAAGTCGGGAGATCTTGGTGGCCATGGTAACAATGTGACATCATTATGTTGAAAGAAGTCTATTATGACTCTTGCAACATGTGGTCGGACATTATCTTGTTGTAAAGTTGGATCTGCCAGGGTGTCAAGATAGGGTAAAAGATGGGGTTCTAGAACTTCGTGGATATAACGCTGCGCGTTCATGTTACCTCTGATGAAGATTAAAGGTGACCTGGAACCATAAGCTACAGCACCCCAAACCATAACTCCAACAAAAAACTGTGAATTCCTCCTTTCACCACGTCGCCTTCTAACCCTGGCACGACCATCGTGCATGCCTAAACAAAATCGAGACTCGTCACTAAAGACAATACTGTTCCATTCCTGATCCCAGAGTGACCGTTGTCTGCACCACTCAAGGCGATTACGTCGGTGTTCTCGAGTTAAAGGGAGGACCCAGTGTTGTCGGTATGAAAACAAGCCAAAACTTCTCATTCGTCGGTAAACACTTCGCATGCCAATAGGTCTTCCGTGTTCTGCAAACCATTCATTTGCAATGGACCTGGTAGTGGAGAAACGGTCCCTTAAGGCCAATAATCTTAGGCGGCGATCTTCACGGTCTGTTGTTCTACGGCGGCGTCTAGTGCCCCTTGCTCTTTGCGTACGGCCTTCTCGAAGCCATGCCTGACAACACCTAACCACAGTGTCTACACTTCTTTGCACTCTAACTGCAATTGCCCGAAAAGAAAGTCCAGCTTCCCGAAGTCTAAGTTGACGAAATCGTACAGGTCTCCGTACTCTAGGCATCGTAACCGATCGTAAAGGATGTCAAGAACCAAAATCCGCCAACGTTGATTCTTTAATGCGGCTGAAATATTCATTTTTAGAGCATTAGTGAATTAAAAAAAAGCAGTATAAAAACCGGAATGTCCAAGTGATAAGGCTGAAAATTTTTTCACTTGTTATTTACAGTAAGATAAATACATTCACCAACTTTTATTAAAATAAAACCATTTAAACTGGGTGTTCGGATTTATATGTCACTTAATATATATAGTCAGCGCCACTAACATTCTCAAACTACATTTATCATAGATAGAGAAACAGCTGTGACGAATTATCATAGATGTATCAGTGCCTCGTCTTGTTCGGATAATTTTTTGGACGTATGTATATAGCATTAGGTTGGCTATCTTTAGGTAGAATATGTGAATCAATGATATAAGTAGTAGTCCCCAGCTAAGAGCCTTGGGCTCCTATGAATCACTTATATTTTAGATTACATTGGATTATGGAATTATACACAATAATATAATTTCATACAAGTTGCGACATGATTGTATGACGAGTTTATGGCTATTTGATCAACTGAGCCGGTTATTCAGAAATAAGTCTACTTCAGCAAACATGTCAGTTCCATCACTGTTTTAAAAATAAAAGATTACCGATGCTAATTATACTCGGTTCCCGTGAAAACAATGAGCAGCGCTGACCTACCGCAAATGGAATATTTTTTAGCCGATCATCTCATCCACTATACGAGGAACGATTATCACTCACGTACTTATTGAAAATATTACAAATCACTTTGGAATCCGAAAAATTTGAAGTTTCTGGTTTCACTGAAGCTCTGTGTGATCTAGATTTCAAGATATTCAATTTGCATTTTATCTGATCGATCACTATAACACAGTGATTTTCAAACGTAAAAATGGTTGTTGAGAAGCTTTCTTAGTTGTATGTTAATTATGAGTGTTTTCGATAAAGCGGCATTTGTAATTTTAAGGTTAGTTACCGTTTCAGAAGGCTGAAAATAATTTCCACAAATTCTCTGGGTCACTATAAAATATTTTAACCGATCTTTCTAAGTTAGTTCCCTCTATTAATGGTATACTTTATCTGAAGTCACTTGAAATAGCATAAAAACCTTTGGTCGGCGCGTCCTTTGTAATTTCATGACGTAGGTATAGTATCATAGGCCTGCGGTCATTTATTTAGAATGATAATAATAATGTTTTTATATCACAATAAATGGATTTTACTATCTTCTTATTTTTTTGATTTGGGATAAAAAATACTTATATTGGGAGTTTAATTTATGTTGACTAAAAGTTAAGAAATGGAAAAATTACAGAATTCCAACGTTTGACATAGGCAAATATTTACATAGCAGGTAGGTATATAAAAAGGTATATAAAGACTTACATTATAGGTATTTATATATCATCCTCGCCTTCGGAGCTGTCGCTAGAGTCATCTTGTAGAGGAATTACAACGGGATTTACAGGAGGCAAAACACAATATTCATTTTCTTTTTCAATAATATGCCTAGAACACTGCTTCCATAGGTCTGTGGCAGCAATATGAGATACTGCATCTCTTATTGTGGCCAATATCGATTCACTTAATTGAGGGATCTGATTATGGTTTCTTACTTTTTTTTTAAAGCAGCCCAGACCAACTTAATCGGGTTAAAAATGCAGTAATAGGGAGGTAGACGTAATACTTCATGGCCATTTTGCTGAAGCAGATTGTCAACAACATACTCTTTTTTAAATTTTTGTCTTTTAATAAGATCCAATAATATGGCTTTGGTTGATTTTTGTGGTATTTCCATTCCCTTATCCTTCATAAAATCAATAATGTCTTGTTTTTTGTGCCTGTATTCGGAATTTTGTTTTTCTGTCGGGAATGGTATGGCGCATTGTCCATAATAATCACTGAATTTGGGGAAATGTTTGGTATTAACTGCTGCTCTATCCACTTTTCAAATAAGTCGGAGGTCATGTCCTCATGATAGTCGGCACATGATTCTTTGATATTTTTGGCAGATAACAGCAAGGCATTAGGTATAAATCCATTTTCACTGCCAGCATGGAGAATAATGATTCGTTTTCCACGGTTGCATGGTGCATTTAAAATGCACTTGTTGCTGTCGTCAACCCAGCCATACTGCACAACATCATGGGTATCATACCACGTTTCATCCAGGTAAATCAGATTTCTTTTCTGCTCTCTATAGATTTTAACTTTGTGCAAAAATTCTTGGCGCAATTCAACGATTCGAGACGACTCCATAATCACCATTCTTTTATCTAATTTTTTGTATTGAAAACCACACAGTTTTACAATACAGTGCAGTGAGTCTAAGCATTTGTAATTATAAAAATCTTCAGGATAATCTTTTAATTTATCCCGTATCATTTCCAACGTGGGCACCAAATTTTCTTTATAAAATCCGTATATTATACGACGAATATCTTCCTGAAAACCCACGTCTATTCTTTTTAATTTTTGCCCTATGCGCTTTCTGTGGAAGGAATGGTTGACTACATCTCCCCTTTTTATAACCCGATAAATGGTAGAACGACTGATTTTTGTCAGGATACAAATTCTGTTTAAAATTTGATTTTGCGAGGAATCTGGATTTTCGTTTTTCAGACAATCATACATATTTAGGATTACTCTTTGGGTCTGTTCCTCTAAATCTTTATGAAAGAATTCTGCCTGCACAGGTTCATCAACCATCTCCTCGTGGCTTGAAGCATTTTCCCAAGGTCTCCAAAGAGCCATATTTAGGACACACAAGAACAATCAACACAACAATTAAATCAACAAGTAAACTGAGTATTCAAAAGTCAAAACACACAAACTAATAAAATCTATGAAAAAACACGGACAGACTAAAGAAAACACGTTTATTCACCGCTACACGGCACTGGCTAAACTGTTTCAATTATCAGTAGCCACCTGCACTTGTTCGGAGCTCTGAAACACACGCTTTCTCATTGGCTATGTCCACGCATAGGCGAGCTTTACTCCACGTGGACCGGTGAAACTGCCTTTGATCTTATACGGGAGATATTTGCTGCGAAATTTGGCGATTTTTGCAGCAACAGAGCGTGTTAAATATAGATATATAAAACGCACCCGGTATTTCACAGTGTTTCAAGTGACTTCAGATAAAGTATACGTTTATTCGCTTGGAATGCAACAACTAACCATAGAAGCGCCATAGTATGTTGACCTGATTTCCTTCTGTTGCGAAGATCTATCTGGATATGCAATAAAATATGGGACATTCCGTTCATAAAAATTGACAGATTTTGACATATTTTTTAAATGAAATGTCTCATGTTTTATTACACATACTGGTAGATCATTCCAATGAAAAATGGCTGATATAACCTAATATTTTGATGATTTATTGTTGAGGTATATTTAATACGCAACAACACTCAACTTTGGCAGATACTGATTATACATGGTGTTCCAAATTCGTCCGTCACCATTTGGATCTCGGGAACTGTAGGCGATACGAAGTCGCTTAATGGGGGCAAAGTTGCGTATTTATCAATAGTCAACGAGATGCCGGTTAGAAAGTTTCGAAATTCAAAGTACTTCCGAAGAAACACTAAAAAACCGAATTTTCCCAAAATCGTTTTATTTTTTCCTGACTTTATTTGTGGTGGGAAAATAACTTGCACATTACCATTGCCACTTTTTCTCCTCTACAAGGTGGCATAATTAGAATTTCAATATGACGTTCCATCCGTTGAGAGTTCTTTCAAAAAATCAGAATTTTCTAGGTAGGCCTTGAAATCATCAAATAGTCATTTGTTTGGCATACCAGATTTACCCCAAAATCACTTTTATTTGTTCCTGACTTTATTTGAGATGGGATTTTAAAATAAATTGCATATTGTCGTAATTAATGAGTCTCCTCTACAAGATTGCGTAGTAAAATTTTCAATTGAACATTTTAGACGCTATATTGGAGTTTTTTACATTTAAATGAACCTTTCAGTCCAAAATTCACTTATGCATTTCCTTAGTCGGCAATGGATTTATTGACGGATGAAAATTATAAGGAAATAAGAAGGTACGGTGAAATCTGAATACAGCATGAACATTTTATTGATGGTAATAACAATAATAATCATAAATAAGCAGAAGTAAATCATAGCAGATATTCAAAATGTCCGTTATTATGTAAGCAATTCCTGACTTTTTGTCCACTGCTCGATTTATTTCTCTAGGGTAGGAAAGCTACATCAAAGAACCGACCCCTAAGCTGATCAGACTATGAAGCCCGTTGAACTGTCGAATTGCTTGCATATCCGTCCTCACTATAAACTGTATTATTTTAAAGATGAAAGACAGAGTCCCGTTGCTTGGCTTAACCAACACGGTTTACTCTATCAATTGCAATAATTGCAACCAAATATACCTAGATCAGACTTCCAGATCTCTAAAAGGAAGGATTTCATCACACAAAAGTGATTCTAGGGTTCATCCCGAGAGGTGCGCTCTGGCATCTCATGTCAATACAACAGGGCGCACTATAAACTACACAAGTATCAAAGTTCTTGATAAAGAAAAACACCTATCCAAATGTTTATTCCTGGAAATGTCCCACATTTTCATGAATTACAACTGTATGAATAAGAAGACAGCACTTACACATCTCTCCAAATTTTGACTTTTCACAACCATAAATGCAATCTGGTTCTTTGGTCTATTACACCCTTTCCCTCCAAAATTTCCATTCCATTCCACTCAAGTTTGAATAATTGTTTTTTCTCATAATAAAATAATAATTGTTTAATTCAGTTGTCCATCTCATCAACAATATAGGTTGTTCAACTGCCTCTGGCCTGTTGACAAGTTCTTGTTTAACATATCTTGATAAATCACACCATCTAAAGTGATTTGGCAACATAGCGCACACTTTACAAAAATTTTCGTTCCATCCATCGACACTGACACCACCAAACTTCTGACATCTGTCAAATGTTTCATCCTACTTATGATCCTGTGCCACACCATTTTGTGCAGCATCAGGTGGTTCACGATGTAATTCTAACTTTCGTTCTAAATATTTTTATTACGTTTTAATTTGTTCCTGACATATAGCTGTGTGTATTTTATATTAATTTTAACGAATGTACCATGTATCCAGCTTTCACCAGGCTACTATATGTTTCCCTCAACTTAAACGTTAATAACTTTTAGCAACAATCTCACATACTAGTGTAAGTCAGTTTAAAATCATTTTGCACAATAGTTGCTATTTCTTCTCAATGTTATTGCAGCTTCTGATGAAGATGGCAAAGTCCATTGAAAGCTAGAGGCTAATAAAGTATAAAGAGTCCTCTTTGCTTGAATTTTGTCGAAGTACCCAACAAAAGGCGGTAGCTTTATTTTTCACCTAACTATTCTAGTCGACAATGACCACGTCTCAAGCTATATATATATAGGTATATTTGAAATCAGAATTAAGAACTCTATGCATCTGCGGAAAAAACAATATAGCGTCCATAAGAAAAAATAAAGTTGATGCTGGATGACAAGAGACAAAATGTCATATTGGAATTCGAATTATTAATGTGCAATTTTTTTCGAGATCCCACTACAATTAAAGTCAGGAGAAATATAAAAGGATTTTGAGAAAATTCGGGTCTTCCGGCTCTTTCCGGAAGTACTTTGAATACGTAACTTTGCCACCATTTAAACGACTTCGTATCTCTTACAGTTTCCGAGATCCCAATGGTAAAGGTCGAATTTGAAACACCCCATATTTTACAATTATACAGAACTGCTAAGCAGCTCCAAAGATTAATCCATTCTACTTGGAAGGTGTCATCTTGAAATTTTCAAAAACTACTTTTAGGTACAAAATTCTTCTTAAATAATTACTTTACTCATTGAAAAATAAAGTGGGGAGAGAGAGAGGGGGCACTGTATGGTAATTGGTGCATAAGCTTTGTGGAGCGTTAAGACTCTAAGGGTCGTATTACGAGAATGCTTCACTCAAAAACGCTCCAAACCTTCAGATAAATTAGTCTTCAAAATATGGTAAAAAATATAGGGTACTGAGCACTAACGATTTTTTTAGACGAACCAAATATCGTGTAGTCTATCTTATTGTCCATTTACGTCCATGCACATTTCCAACTTTGATTTGCTAGAACGTATCATTATTCTTAACTCTTTGCAAAACTTATTAATACAAAATAATATATAATGTTACTTTGGATGCAAAAGTGACAGAAGTATATTTACTTGACTAATCACCTTCAATATGTCAGGCGATCCATCCTTCTTTTGATATTGCAATGTATTTTTTGTGAAATGTATCGTCATTGGGGTTAGCGAAAATAATCTCTTAACTCGCTTTTTGTGTTTTGATGTCATAGTAGTTTTTCGAATACCTTAAGGAAGAAATGTTCAAAAATATTTAAAGATATCCAGATCGTCCTAATCCAAGGATTGTGACTGAATGCAAAATGCACGATACATCCGATCCACATCTTCGTGGATGACGGCACTTTGTATGCAAACATTCAAAATGCCAGACGAAGGAAACTGTAACAGTTGCCTTTTATTGCTGATGAATTATATATATATATTTTTTTTTGTTGTTGTCGCACAGCTTTAATTATAAGTAATGCAGCAAGAACTTGAGAAGGAAGAAACAAAAGCCGATGATCTAATCTAATAATCTCCGTAGCATATTATTTTTATTCATAGCATATTATTGAATCATTTTTATTGACAAAAATGTCTGGACCGGCCCATTGGCCATTTCCCAAGATAGGGCTTATTTTTAACGGTGTATTTAGCTATATTTTTCTCACGTAATCTATAACCAAAATAAATAACACGCAGACATTTACCTATTATCATGTTTATTTGAAATAACAAACATAACACATGAATACCACGGAATAACTATAATTTTTAATCTGTATCCGTTGTTTTTCTTCTGTAGTCGTTTGGCTGCCTGTATATAGTAGTCAGCATCTTCCATGTCACTGAACAATTTGGGAACTGAAACCAAATATTTCTCAATCAATTAAACATAATCCATCCTGATCTATTTTATAATCCAAAGATTTCAATTATTAAATTTAACGTACAGCAATCACACTCCATTTTGATCATCTTTACAGTTTCTACCACTAAGTTTATAAATGTGTAATCAGTTTCCAAAATCTATTGTTTGTATGTATTTTTGTTTTTGTTTATCGGGGTTTTGGGCTAAAGAGTGCCTTTCAACACCAAGGCGTCTTCCAGTTTTGGCGGATAAAAGCTGGTGGCGCCCCTAAAAAAATACCCCCCCCCCCTACTCTCCGGTGTACCTGAGCATAGGGCCTAATTTGCCAACGCTAAACCACGGCTTTAGCCTCAGTAACCCCCTAGTTTTTTTTTAATCATCCATTGCCTCAATTGAGAGAAATAACTCTAGCTTAAAATTAAAAAGTAAATTAATTAAAAAAGAAGAGCCTGGCAAAACTGGAAGTGATTATTCTCTGAAGAAAGATTCAGATGATGGGTATCACTACCTGTCTATCTAGTAATCAGAGAAAATCAAGTTACACAAGCATCATTCGCTATCAATTCTGGTGTTCGGTAAAAGCTTAGATAATGAACTAAATTTCCATTGGAATCAAAACATTACATCTTACCATATCTTATGTTATCACAGCTTAAGGAAAATACCGTGGAAAATACAAAGTCTCGTCTACCAAAGATACTGCAATTCAGTTTTGTTTACCTTTTAAATCAAATAAGTAGCGTCATTCAGGTTGAATTCTTGTGTAAACCTAAGGTATTTTACAATACAATCACATTTTATGACTGTGAAAAACGCGTCAATCATTCATATTAAAACATATATCGTAATCTAACCACGTCATAATGTAAATGACTAAGGATGTAGTAAATCCAATTGTAGGTATATAAGAGAGAAATTTTAGGAAGCAGTCATTCAACCACTGATAATCAAAATACCACATAAGTGATAAGGTATATTTTGTGTTGGCGAGAGGAGTACGGAGTCAATTTCTTGGATATTGTGAGATTTACCCCAATTATTAGTTACATGGCTATGAAAACTGAAACGAAGGAACTGAGTAGCTTCCTGGATGTTCCTGAATTCGTGTATCTTGGTGTTGATGGACTCATTGATATAGTGTTTCAGTGAAAAACCAAGTAAAGTACATAATTTGAACACCCGAAGAAATGCTGTCCTATTTTCATCATGCAGGAATATGTCAGAAGCGTTTGGAAAAGAAAATGTGTTCTAATTGTCATTTTCCCACCTGAATGGACTATTTAGTTAAAAGTGTATGAAAATTATCAAGGAATGCACGGCTTAAGCTGCAAACTGTAGGTGTAGTGTATGAGCTTCGGAAACGACTTTCAAGAAGGAGTGTCTCAGTAAAATGTAGTATCTTATAGCATAAAGTTAGGAGTGCTATATTGATTGGTTCGTTTGAATCGTACATTGCTAGAAAATTGAGCAAATCTATTATTGGTACAGTTCGAAGATATTGACAAGCTGAATCCAGAGAAGTATTCGTGTCGAACGCAACCCTACATGGAAGCTACACCAATTCCTTTTTCTGAAGATCTCACAATGAAAAAACTACAGGAATGGAAGTTTAAGAATGTTTTAAATTAAAATATTATGTGATTCCTTAAACATTTTACTATACTGCTATGTATAAAACTAAAGATTAGTGTACTCCAAATTGCTTTATTGCTTTTAAGAATAGATTTGTACACGTTTAATAAAAGTTCAATGATGAGAAAGGTCAGTTATTCAATGCACGATCGTCGTACTAAGTCTGTTTGAAACGATATGATACGGCTCCCGTTCTATTTTCATATTGTTCCTTTTACATAGAACGACCTATACGCTGCAGTTTTGCTAACGACATCACTCTACATGCAGGAATTTAGAGTGACAAGCAGATCTCTGAGCTCGAAAAAAGAAGACTTGCAGCGAGTTAGTCTCTGACGAGAGACCTGGAGGTTATCACTGCTTCGGGACGCAGAAATCTTGTACAGTTTAATGCTTCCAAAAGACAGCACTGTACCTTGACAAACAAGTAACGTCTTAGCGCTCATCCGATTCCCATCGATGGCCCAGCTCTACCAAAGAGCCATTCCAGATCACCGAGGATTTGTTCTGGAACGACCACGTTTCGTCTATAGCGGCAGCTGCTAGGACAAAGCTATGCTGTTTGCTTAGTGCTAAGAAGTACATACTTTTCTCCACATGACAAACTCACTCTGAACAAGACCTAGCCTCGAGTACTGCTCACATGGGCCGTCGGCGATCTAGCTCTCTTCTACCGCAACGCCAACAATGGGTTTAGTGGTAATAGAAATCACGCAAATCCCCAAAGCTTTACGAATCAAAATCTTCTTCGAGTTCCATTGGAAGCTCTGCAGATAGACCCTTTAAGGCGGCTCCGACGCAGTAAGTTTCAAGCCATTTACAAGGGTTCAGCTGCTTCAAAACTAACACTCCATTTTTCAATATTTTTGAATGAAATTCATACAGTATGTTAAGAAGATAGTTGCCCAGGGTGCTATAGGAGCACTTTTTGAAATTTTGCACAAGTTTTATGATGGATTGAAGTGCGTACTTTTTCTGTTCAACTTCGCGATTTTTTTAAAAAGAACCTAGTGAAAAAAATGAAAAAGTATACTATAGCACCCTGTGGGGTTTTGTTTTCAGCACTCTGTGAAAATTTCGTCCAAAAATATCAAAAAATAAAGCGTGAATTTCGAAGCGCGCAAACCTCTAAAAATCGTATTTTGGACGAATTTTGTCTACTTTTTCGTGCTGCCAACCCAAGCGTTGCGGCGCAATGTACGAACTAAGAAAGGACGTATTCAGACAATTTGGATTAAGTACATTTCTTGTCTACTGTAGTAGGTAGATGGAGGACGTGCTGCCAGAAATGGATGTGTGCTATCAATAAACAAACCACAAGACTGAACTGCGGTGTCCAATGATTTTTGTATTGCCTTTTTTATTGCGTTACTAGAAAACTCTGTTGGGTATATGATGGAGTTTACTAGAACTTTACAGCTTCTTGTCTGCCTTCTTCTACAAACTTCACCAAATCGAGACGCTGTCAACCTTATCCTCCGATGAAGGCGCGACAAAGTACACTCCTGTGATTGGATGACTTGTTCAGTCTGCAAAATCTCGTCGTCACTTTTTTTAAGTTTCTCTAAAAATGTTCATTAGCAACCTCCAAATCAATGCAGTTTTTGATTGAATTCGCCATAAAACTATTCATTTTCTTTGCAATTACTATCCGAATTGTTAGTTACTTTTATATCAGCTTTTTTTGGTCTGAGTTTCTTTTCAAGATTCTTGCGTTTGAGTCTTTGTTCCATCTTAGCGATAAGCGAAGTTGGAGTAAGCTTAGAACGCAAATGTGTTTAGACCACAGCACATTTTCCATTGTATGACCCCTTCTTGCAATAATTTATTCGCTTACCCCAATGTATTTTGCGATCATCGAGTTGAACTGCTCCACACTATTGTTGACCTCATCATGAATTAAACTCACTGCAATCGTAATTAAAATGGTCGCATATGACCCTTTATGGTCCATTATCAGCCTTGATAAAAAAAGGGCACTCAAGAACAATCACATCAACAACATTTCAACAATACAATATCGATGAACAGTAACAAGGGGAGAAAAATACTAAATGATCACTTGCTGAGTACCAAGATAAGAAACGATTTACATTCTAGATCGCTAATCGAAATCCGACCGTGTTATTATGAAAATTTACCTTGGTATGCACCCGCAGTCATCCTTTCCTCTTTTAAAGTAGCGCCGAAGACCGTCTAGGCCCAGCCCACCCTCGTGTCCTTTTCACCCCCCCGTTACCTCAGCAGATCCTGCTCGTGAGATTGTAGGAGCCCCGTTAACTTATTTGATACGCCACTGATATGGCGCCCATACGCGCCTGTAATATGTCAACAGCATCAGTGACGTTCAAGTGAAACCCATTATTTAATTATTATCACATTAATAACATTATTATCTCAAGTACACGTATAAAGTAGATTACTATTCAATTACACAGTCATTTTGGTCTAGTCGCAGAATAGTTTCTCATAGATCGGTGCGTACAACATTATTGGAAACTAACCTAACTAATAAATTTCCAGATAAGACACATTCGATCAAGGAAGATCTGTAGGCATGTTTTCACTTTTAAAAACGGCTTACGAAAAAAATTACTTCCTGTCTAAAAGTCCAGGATGATACATCTGTACTGAGTTATTGATTGTTCATATACTTAAAATAAGAAAATTGACGCAGCATATAAAGAGAATTTGATCATGCGGAGAAAAGTATATAACAACAGGTAGGAAAATAATGGGTAAAATCCGCAAAAAGGAGGAAAGTGGATTCGAGCAGAAAATAGGATAGGTAACCCGAGCGATACGTATTTCTGCTGGTTGGCTTCATCAGGCCCGAAATGAATGCACATATGAAACTACAAAAGTAGATACACATGCCCACACATCCGGATACGGGTGTAACCTGAGGAAACGAAGTTGGAGGGGAAAAAAACGACACACGAAGTCCACAACAAGAGCCAACCTACACATTGTAGTATAAAATGTCAATGTCAAAACCTTCGGCCTTCTGTCAAAGGGTTCATCTCACTCTTTATTCCATGACCACCATTTTGTGCAATCATCAAGTGGCTTCACGATGTTTTGCTTTCATGTTCTAAAAAATTTTTAATCTGTTTTTAACTTCTTGTCACACAATTGTGTATTTTATATAATTTTGACCATTGTACCATCTATCCAGCTTTCACCATGTTACTGGGCGTTTCCCTCATCCTGAACGTAAACAACAATTAGCAACATCCTCACATACTACTGTAAGTTAAGTCAATTTAAATTCATTTTACACTATTGTTGCTACTGTTATCATTGTAATTGCAGCTCCTGATGATGATGGCAAAGTCCATTGAAAGCTAGAGAGAATTAAAAGGAGTATAAAGAGTCCTAAGATTTATATATATATATATATATATATATATAAATCTTATTAGTGGCATAGTGGCTGGAATCTATAATAAATGAAAGGTTATTAACTATCCTGAAAAACTAAATGTAGATTGAACCGATGGCAAGACAGATTCACTTGAGAATCGGCTGGTTGGTTGGCGATCGGTTTTTAATTATCCACGCTGACGCAAGATGCCTACCATGTTATTTATTTATCCATGTTATTTATCCATGTCGTTGTATGATGGTGTGATTGCGCCTCTCCGTGCTTCGTGCCGCCTTTCTTGTTTCGCAGCATCTCCAAAGTGCGGCGTGAAGAAAGGAGCTGCTCGTAGCCACGGTAACGCGGCATCTCTTGGCATCATAGCTTGGCATGCCGACACGTCCAGCCTTCGAGCCCTGGGGGCCCTTCGCAACGCGCACCACAGGTGTTGCTGGATACGGTACAACGTTGTCAAGTTTTTTTATATGCCCAGGAATATTCTATAACGTACTCGTCCAGCTATCGTTCTGGCTACCAGCGAGAGACAACCTCAAACATCAGCTAGAAGATTCGACAGGTGGACAGAAGTGGGATCAAGCAGGCAACCAGCAATACGCGACCGTGTATGGAGTGTGGACGCATTTCTGGATCGTTCGCGTAAGCCATCGCGAGTATTTGACACATCTATAGATGCATTTGCTGTCATCTAGACTATACTATAACTATCTAAAACTGTAATGACTCATCGATGTTCACGTGAACATCACTTAACTACCAGTAGTCGGCTGTTCATAGGCGGGGTATGAATGTTTAACATGGGCGAACTAGATTTGTCACATGCTTAATAAAGAGTGGTTTGAAACATATTGTAAGTCAAAAATTTGGGAATTACCTTTATTCATCGTCGCTTCCACTTACATACTATAACTGGCTCTATGATGGTGTCGATGTGGTGGTCAAGCTGCCACATTTTTGTTTCTTCCTTCACAACATGACGGATAGCATTCTGCCAAGCTTCGGGCGTTACTAGCTGTAAGGAAGTCTCAAGTAAAACTTTAACGTCTGGTAATTTGAAGGTTGTGTTATGGCGCGCAATATAACCCTTCACTTGAGCCCAGATGAGCTCTATTGGGTTCAGTTCACAGTGGTAGGGCGGTAACCGCAGCACAGTGACACCACATTGACGGGCCATCTCATCAGTCACGTAACTAATGTTCGCAGGTTTGTGCTGTTTAATTTTTTCATACAATTCCGCTTTCACACATGAATCGTCAAACGGGATTCCTTTTTCGCGCAACCATTGCTGCATGTCACTTTTTCGAGATCCCATAGTCGGTACACGTTCGGCTCGACGACTATAGTAGGAAGCATTATCCATGACGATCACAGAGTTGGGCTCAACTCGCTGAAGCACCCCTTGAAACCAGCTCTCGAAGCAGCTGGCAGTCATTTCATCATGGTAATCACCTCCTTTCTTAGAGACGAAAATCAAGTCACACTCTTCTAGAAAGCCACTATCGCTACCAATATGAGTTACGATCAATCTTTGACCTTCCCCTGACGGTCCACGAAGACCTGTTGACAAACCTTCAATGCTTGCTTGTCGGTTACTCACTACGTTTTTGTCTATTCAGGTTTTTTTAACTGTGTGACCTGCATTTACCCATGTCTCGTCCAAATAATAGATTTTTCTGCTTTGTCGCCTATATTCAATCATTTCGCGTAGGTATTTTCGACGCCAGGCGACTATTTCAGGTCTCTCTATCAATAGTGACTTCCGATTACGCGTTTCGTAACGAAAATTAATTTCGTGCAGGGATTTCCTCATTACCTCGACGCTCATTTGGGGTATAATTTCATTTTCCTTGTTCGCTGCATGTACAGCCTTGAGGGTTGGTATCTCATCCCTAAAGAAGAATGAATGTACGGTTCGCCTTAACGCCATTTTGCTATCGTCATCCAATTTAACGGCCTTTCGTCCCTTCAAATTAAACTTTGGATCAGTAGTAGCTCCAGTTTTCTTCTTTTCATGCACCACCCTGCGAATGGTCCACTCTGGAACGCCTGTCATACTTTCACAACGCGCGAGTGCATCTCCCTGCGACATAGTTCCGTTCAGATAATTGAACACGTTAAGCACGATTTCTTTCGCGTCCCTCTTCAGTGCTTTACGAAGCCGTCTACTTGTTCCCTGGCTTTCAGTACTTCCACTCGTGCCATTTGTACTCTCCATGGTTGAGTATAACCAAAACAGTAACCACAGAAACCACAACAATAACAATCACACAACAATTCTTATAAAAACACACAATATGCGATCGCTCAACGAAACACGTTCCAATGCGTTGCCGACGCCTATGAGTCTGCCGGTCGAGGCGCGTCTTTGATTTCATTGGTTCTACCGGCGGAGAACAATCAGCCATTATTTCCATCTCTGTCTGTGCTGTTGACCACCGCAAAGCCACAGAAACGACATATGTCGTACGCTATACGGCTGTACTGGAAGGAAGCCGGGATCGAGCTCTGATCACGTGTTGATCACGCGTATGAGTCATTACAGTTTTAAATAGTTGTAGTATAGAGTATCATGAGAGTTCACGACTCGGACTGGAAAACTCTCAAATGGTCCTCGACTAGTCGATAGGGGAATAAATACTTAGTTTTTAAACAGTAAAACGGTACCGTTATAAATACATTATGCGACACGAAAACTGCGGATACGGTGGATTTGATTTGAAATTTTCAGGGGGGAGGTAGTATCGGCGATTGAAAACTAAAGAGCGGGAAGGGGCAGGGTGCAAACTAAAAAACACATTCGAAATTTTTTAACCTCAAATATTTCAATGATACGCGGCTTCCTGATTACTGAATTACGTATATAGGAAAAATTTTCCAAAATTATAACGCTCTGTAATTATTTATCAAAAGAATGTTAAGCAGAAAAACAAAGTTATGAAATGATGTAGCTCCTGAAACCGCTTTGTTTTGAAACTAAAGCGGTTGCTAAATATGAAATAGCATCATTTATCGTGACTGCACAGCATGCTGCTCTCCAAACTGTAGCAAAATCGTGAAAGCTGCTCCAGAAAATACGATGATAGGATAACACCAACACACAGACAGATCGACAGACAGAACGGAGAAAATGAATAATATAAGTTTAAGTCTTATAGACATCAAAACATTCCAAATTCCAATACGTATGTTCACTGACACAGTACTTGCCTCGCTTATGCATGGGGTGTTAACGGCAAGAAAAGTGTATGATTTAGTTATATGTTTCACTTACCTCGATTTTCACCTTCCATTTGATATTTTCTGCAACACACATATTTAGATATAGGGGTCCTTACACCGAAGTTGCCGCGCAGGCAGAAGCTTAAATGCCAGGGCCAGGCGGTTATAAGGAGCTTAAAGAAACTTTGTTATACCGATTTTTGAACTGTCCAAGCTTGGTAGAACTCATGTAGATTGTTCCACCATAGAGACAAAGGAACGGTCGTAACGGCCAATTCTGGACCAGCCAAAATGAACGGGTCTTTGATAGAACTCGACCATATGTCGAAACCGGATGAGCGTTAGAACGCTTTCGATTTGTCAAGGTGCAGTACTGTGTAGCATACTGTAAGCACTAAACTGTTCAAGATTGATGCGTCACCAAGCGGTGATAACCTCCAGATCCCTTGTTAGAGAGGAAGTCACTGATGGTCTTTTTCGACCAGTCACTCCTAGTTCCTACATGAAGAGTACTGTCATCAGCAAAGCTATGGAGGGAATTGGCAGTACGAGTACATGAAAGCAGGTCGTTGATGTGTAAAATGAACAGTCGGAGCTAAGACAGGTCTCTAGAGAACGCCCCCGTTGGCATTGTGGGACGCCGACATGTCCAGCCTTCGAGCACTGGAGTCCTTGGCAGCACATGTGTTACTGGATGTGGCCAAATATTGTCGTGATTATATTTTGACAAACCTTAAAAATTATTCGCGAATGTTAAATGGTCGATGTTGTATGCAAGATATCTGAAATATCGCACGAAACTTATAAAAAGCCTTCTTGAATTTCGTTATCGATATTTTTGATTCAACAAAATCTCGTAAAGCTAAGGCCATTCTACAACGAACGGTACGTTCGACATTTTTTCTCCGTTCAACAAAATACGTTTATCTTTGTTATTGACAACCCCGTTCCAATGCCTGTTTTAATTAATGAAATGATTAAATACATGACAAAAGTGACAGCACAGTAAAAAACGATGAAAAAAATCACAAAAGTAAAATGTTAGTGTCACTTGCAAGAATACGTTCGAGAGCCCCTCTGGACAAAGCTTCATTTAAAGGGACACTTATGGTTACAGTGGCTGTTTTCACCAGCTCTATAAATAAAATCTGTCTCTGTGGTAAAATGTCCAAACTTGTCACCAAGACTAGTGACAGGAGGTTAATCTGCGTAAGGGATACACGTATTTGTATGAAGAAAATCCTGCCGCCAAGGAGGGTGTGGCTCTCGGAAATCTAGTGCACGTAAAACATGACATAGAGAATCTGCTACGGGGCTTACTATAACAGATAGAGATGCTACAGGGTTGTCCAATAGGGACGCAGGAAAGTCAACGTCAATTTGACATAGACGCCATCTTTGTTTTCTGTCACCGACATGTCATTTTGTTAGTTGAATGTTTACCATTGATCGCTATGGAGTCGTATTCGATTGAAGACCGCATTAAAGTTATTCAAGAGCACTATAAAAATGGTGCAAAAATAAAAAACACGTTTCGCGCGCTTCGTGAACATTTCGGTCGCAACAACCGCCCAAACGAAACAACTATCGGTCGTCTGGTGCGTAAATTCGAGGCAACAGGTTCTGTGGCAAATCTGCCAGGCTCTGGCCGGCCAAGGAGCGTTCGCAAACCGGAAAATATTGCTGTTGTGAAGGAGAGTGTGAGAGACGATCCGAAACAATCAACAACGCGTCGATCCCAAGAATTGGACATTTCGAGAACCAGTTTGCTCCGCATTCTCCACAAGGATTTGAATGTACACGCCTACAAGATCCAATTGACGCAAGAGCTGCGTCAGGCCGACCATTTTTCGCGCCGAACGTTCTCAGATTGGCTCCTTGAACACCGCCAAATTGATGCCAATTTTTCATCAAAAATCATGTTCAGCGACGAAGCGCATTTCACTTTGAATGGGACGGTAAACAAGCAAAACTGCCGCATCTGGGCGAACGAAAATCCCCGTGAGTATCAAGAGCAGCCGATGCATCCTCAAAAAGTGACTGTGTGGTGTGCATTGTGGTCAAAAGGCATCATCGGACCTTACTTTTTCGAAAATGCGGCCGGGGACGCCGTTACCGTCAATTCTGAGCGATATCACGTGATGATAGAGGACTATTTTTTGCCGCAACTTGGAGGAATGGATATGGACGACGTTTATTTCCAACAAGTCGGTGCAACATGCCACACAACCAACGTCAATATCCATCGATTGCAGTCCTTCTTCGGTGATCGCGTGATTTCGCGCAGAGGAAATGTGCCATGGCCACCAGGATCGTGCGATTTGACTCCCTTGGACTTCTTTTTATGGGGATATTTGAAAAGCAAAGTCTACGTCAACAAACCACCCACCCTCCAAGAACTCAAAAACAACATCATTGCCGAGATAAGTGCCATAGAACCGACCATGTTGCAAAATGCCATTGAAAATTTCGACCATCGCGTGGACGTCTGTAAATCCAGTCGTGGTGAACATTTGAGCGATATTATTTTTCGTACATAAATGGTATAAATGAACCTTCAAAATAAAGTACCCAACTTGATTTGAATATCAATCTTTCATGTTTTAATATGCGTTTACTTTCCTGCCTCCGTTTTGGACAACCCCATACATCTGCAGATCCTGAAATGTGTCATATGCGCAGAACCTGAAATTCGTTTCCTGGGCAATGCACTTACTAGATATTCGTCATCGACACTATGGGCTTCACTCCTACGCTATGAGTTTAACCTCCAATCTCTTGTCTTCGTGTCTGAGTAACAATAGTCTCACTTTGACAGCAATTCAAATCTACTCCACGGCTACTGCTACACAGAGTAAAAGCGCTGCACCGCTGGATTGGCTGGGCGCTCCCTTTGACTATATCGTGAACCATGTCCGTTGCGTTGATGAATGGGATTTTGTACTGCAGTGTTAAGAATCAATGGTATCATTTTACTGACCTGTAATCTACAGTGAATGTAAATGAACGATTCTCAACATTTTTACCGTATTGCTCCGTTATTTTCTTTTAATTTCTGAGCACGATTGTTTCCAGAAGGCTCATACGGATTTTAAAACAGATATTTAAGACCAATATTGAATTACTGAGTGTTGCGGTATGTCGTGTATCACATCGCACAAGCTTTTTGCATTCTATTGTCTTACAAAGAATAAAATAAGAGGGTGACATCGGCTCAGCTATGATTTGCGACTGGTTCCCAGTTGTAACTTTTGCGCAGGTTCCACGAGAAATGAGCTTAAAGGGGGGAATTATTGGTCAAGGTTTTCCAGATAGGAAGGTACCTTATCAATTTCTGATATGTTTACTTTCAATGGCTACTGGCTACGGGGTGGGGAGAGTTTATCTCAATTGTTTGATGTTAGTTTATTTATTTGCTCGCAACCTTGGTAATTCGACGCACCTATTAGACATATTTCACACATTACAAAATGTTTATGGACTAATTGTAAAGATCTATTTGACAGACTTTTTCTCAAAGGTTTGTGCTGAACATGAACTGATAACGGCGTTGAGTTTTTTTCTGTTTTATACGTTCCTACACAAAAGAAGTATACACTGTGATGTTGGCAACGTCGCATGTTTTCACACCTCAGACTCGCCGGTCTCATCAAGCCCAATTACAGGGCCGGCCTTATCAAAAGATTAAATTTAGAACAATGCATTTTTATTGGCAGTAAATAACATTCCTTAACTCTCAAAGAAAATAGCACCTCTACGGCCGGGCCGGTGAGGTGATTCTTTGTTTTTCGTTCCAGCCTTGCGCTGAGATGATTCGATAACTCTTCCTTTTTCTCTTGTTCGCTGGCGAATGACGCAAATTGCTGATCAGCCCCGACATGCAAATAAGATTTCGTATCTTTCGTCTACTTATTTTGCCATAGGGGATAGCGGGTATTATAAACAGATTTTGCAGTACTGATAACTTTACCATTGTTGTTTAGTTTGCGTATTCGTTTGGATCTGAACTTGGAGGTCCCCACGAGGTCCCGTGAAGAAAATGTTTGATGTTGCATCAGCCGAAAAGAAGAAGGTTATACTAAATTCCTGTATTTTACGAAAAGAATACAAATCATGCATATCGTTAACTGATCAATAATCAAGTGCTTTGAAAATAAAGTTTTAAAATCGGGCAAATGGTTGATCGCTAAGGAAAGGAGCAAAGGCTAACCTGTGTCTGAACACAGAGTAACGTTACAGGTCACGGGATAGCAGGTATTATGAATAGATCTTGCAGTACTGATAACTTTACCATTGTTGTTTATAATAATAATAATAATATGTATTCACTCAAAGTACAAAGATAACAAACAATATGAGTAAATAGATATAAAATCAAAACAGGCCCAATGGAAGGCATCGCCTGTACATGGACCAATAAATTTAAGTTGAAACAGTAGAATGCAAATAACAAAAAGGACAAAAAGTAGCTACAGTAGATTATATATTTAGTTGATGTTCGTATTTATGAGTTTATGAATTTCAGTCCTAGATATAGAATGTAGCCACTTTTTTAAATTTCTTTTGAAACAATTCCCGAAACGTAAATCTTTTAAGTCTTTAGGTATAATTTCATAAAATTTAGGAGCTAAATAGAGATATGATCGCTGCATTATAGATTTATGCGGTTGAGGAAATACTGTGCCACGAATTTTGTACCTGGTATAATGATTATGTTTTATTTTTTGGTCGGTGTTTACAAATTTATGGTAGTGAGTGATACTGTTTAAGAAATAAAGCTGTCTTATATCATACATTCGAACATCTGCGTATAATTTGTCAGTGGGATAAAGTTTCGGTTTTTTAAATATCATTTTTAGAACACTTTTTTGAAAACCATGCAGCTCCCCATGCTAATATACCATATGTGAGATGAGGCTCAATCAGTGCATGGTATAATGGTCGAAGATATTTTTCTGTCAATATATTCCCAAGGTATTTAATTTTGTAGGATGCAAATCTAACTTTCTTTAAAATATAATTGACATGGATGTCCCGTCGTAAGTGAGGATCCAAGACTACTCCAAGGTATTTTATGTTGGGCACTCTATTAATTTTCATTTTTTATCATTAATGCTGACGGAGAAATTTGTGTAATTTGGCAGATGTCTAGCATAAGATCCAAATGGTAAAAATGTGTTTTAGAGCAGTTAATGCTTAATTTTCTACTGTTAAACCACCGAATAATTTTGATAAAATCATTTTCAATTACATTTTTCAGATCAGACCAGTCAGTGCCTTCATATAATATTGCAGTATCATCTGCAAACTAGTTATTTTGCCAACACAATTAATTTGGAAAATATCATTTAAATATATATTGAATAACAGCGGACCTAAGACAGTTTCTTGTGGGACACCACACTTAATATACATTTCTTTACTAAATGATCCTGATATCTGCACAGATTGTGGGCGATTTGACAAATAATTTTCGATCAGTGAGTACGCGTTTCCTCTGAAACCAATTCTCTCCAATGCTTCTAATAATAATTTGTGATTAACTGTGTCGAACCTTTCTTTAAATCAAAAAAATGCAGATTGAAAGGATTCTGTTATCAATATTTTGATGTATTTGATTTACAATTTTAGTTATTGTGTCCGATGTAGCCTTCCCTTCTGTAAATACATATTCATTTTCACTTAAAATTTTGAATTTTGTGAGGTATCGAATCATTCTAGTAGATAAAACTTTTTCAAAAACCTTTGCTACACTGGATATTATTGATATTGATCTATAGTTGTTAACATCTGTTTTTGTTCCTGATTTATGTATCGGTATTATATTACCTTTTTAAAATTGAGGGATATATGCCAGATTCAAAGCATTTGTTGATTAGGTAAGTGAGTGGTTCTGTTATGTCCTCGGCTATAATTTTCAAATTCTCGCTTTTAATACCATCGAACCCAGGACTTTTCCGATTTTTTAAGGACATAACAGTGGTGTATACTTTACATTGCTCGACTTTATCCAAAATAAATGAGTTCAAAGTTCTTTTTGGAGGCTGAGTATTTTGTACATTTGCTTGTATATTACTTGCTAAATTTTCGGCTATGTCAGTAAAGAATTGTACAAATTCATCGCATATCTATTGAGTATTTTTTAATACTGTTCCCGATGTTGTATTTAACTCAGTGACACACTCTTTAAATTTTTTTTCCCAGTAATCTCATCAATAGTTGTCCAAAGCCGCTTAGGATCATTTAAGTTATTATCCAATTTATTTAGGTAATGTTTCCGTTTGGTTTGCCTTGCAAGCTCTATAAATTTATTTTACATTGGTTGTAGCAGTCGGTATTCTCTGTAGTTGGCGTTAGTTTCATTACATTATATAGTCTTTCTTTTTCTATTGCCGATGTTATTAATCCTTTGGTAATCCAGGCATTTCTGCTTAGTTGTTAGTTTGCATATTTGTTTGGATCTGAGCTTTGAGGTCCCCACGAGGTCCCGTGAAGAAAATGTTTGATGTTGCATCAGCTGAATAGGAAAAGGTGATACCAAATTTCTGTATTTCACAAAAGAATCCAAATCATGCATATCGTTAACTGATCAATAATCAAGTGCTTTATTTCTTTTATTTGAAAATTAAGTTTTAAAATCGGGCAAATGATTGATCGCTAAGGAAAGGAGCAAAGGCTAACCTGTGTCTAAACACATAGTAACGATACAGGTCAGTGGCAGTTGGTCTTTTTAATGCTGACATATCTCCCAACTAACAATTATCACTCCTATTAGAGTTGCAAGAATGATTATACAGTATTACTTAAACAGCATTGTATACTGTAAGAACATTGGCAAAACCCTCTTAGAACTGCTATACAAGCGGAATGGGCACACCTAATAGGACACTTCAGTCATTTAAGAGGTTATATAAGGGCTGCAGGTAACAGTTATACAACAAAGTGTAAGCCTCTTGCAGCCGCTGTAGGACATTTGCGTCAGTGCAAGATTCAGTTTTTGTCAACTATATAACTATTCTGTTACGTGATTCTACTTTATTGCAACCAAACTATTTCTTATGTATTGTATAGACGAAGAAGAATATATAACTAACACATTACAGTCATCTTGTTTATTTACATATCGGCCATTGTGAATTTGATACACAGGTATATGATAAACTTCTACACTGTGATATAGGGCTATTGAATTACTTGCGCAGCTACGACGGACCTGGTCCCGATCCCTTCCATGGTATTGGATCTTGTTTTGTAAGCCTTCCTTTCCGCAAAAAGTCCAGAAAATATAGAATGCAATGAAGATTCCAACTTTTCTGCACAATCACAGAAAGGGAGTTACCATTAGCTTCCGGTAGCTCAGTCGGTGGCATGAAGACATCTACAGGCGTGTAGCTGTGTGTCGATCATGGCATGGCTAGAGGATAGAAGAACAAACAGAACACAAAAATTTAACAGATTTTATTTAACTAGAAAAGCACTTTCATTACATTTGAAATTGAAATTTTAAAGAACAAAATGAAAGTTTTAAATCTTTGGCGCTGTTACAAAGCTATCCACTTATCTTTCGCTAAGCTGGTCCATTTTGACTGGACTGAAGCGAGTATGGCCAGGTGCTTCAAGTGGAGGTCCCAGTTATGAGGGGTGACCTCACATATAGTGGCTTCAAAACTAGTTGTAGGCGAAGGATGCAGTGAAGTTGAACTTAAAGGTGATGGCGCTGTCAAGGCACATGCATGGGTGAAGTGATAGGCAAAGCAATGCAAACTCAAAGACAAAGGCAAAGGCAAAGTCAAAGACAAAGGCAAAAGGGGGTGGCCCCAATCATTTTATCCTATTTGGACACACATTTTACAAAATGCTAGCACATGGTGCTATATGACCTCATGTTACAGAGAACAAAATTCTCAGCTGTTCTTAGATCGGCGGCTCAAGTGAAAAGGAAGCGCGAGGAAGATCACAGATTAGGAACTCCGCATCAAGCGCGCTCCAAGCGGAAATGTTTCCAAGTAAAAAAGCTAGAGATGGGATTAATGAGTTGCGATTCTGAAATGAAAATCGAGAAGTGATTTAATAAATACAATCGCACGGTGAAACCGTTACAGTTCCCGTCCTTTGACGTCTCTTTTAGATGTCTTACGACTTCATCATTTATCCATGGAGGTTCATTGATTTAAACTCTCCCAAAGAAGAGATCAAATGCCGATCATAACAAATAGATCCAGGCGCAGGTCTAAGGTATGTTGCCTGTAAGGTAGCCGAGAAGTGCATCAATGAGGAGCCCCTATAATATACCGAGCTTTCTTAATAACACGACTGTGATATCATTATTGTACAATAATTTTCCTAATACGGTCTTTTCCAATACTACTGCCCTCATGCAGTTCGACTTACTGTTCCATGTGAGATGTCTAATTTTCGTAGGAGAGGTTGCACACTTCAAAAGCCGTTCTTAACGTACGTACACATGAAGTGGGTAACAAAGCGACTTTGTGTTCATCGTCTATCTGAAAATACTCCAAAATATTTATCAATATAGACAGGGTGTCCCTTAATGATAAGCGAATATTTGAGGGTGTGAATCTACATAAAAATCTACGCACTAAATATCAGTGAAATATCTGAAGCGGTTCTGAAAATATTAATTAATTTCCATTTTTTTTTCCTAAAACTTCAACACCCTGAGTTTTTGTGAGGAAACATTTTTGGACTATAGTTTATAAAGCAAACTAAAATCAATTTTTCATGTAGATTCACAGCCTTAAATATTCGCATATCATTAAGGAACACCCTGTATAGATAATACTATAGTTTTATTCACAGTATTTATACAATGTTGGTGAATAAATTCAAAAAAGGAAAACCACGAGATAAACAAAAATTAAATTCAAATGGCTCGCCCATGACAAGCGCGATGTTACACTGAAAGTATCAAGAGAGCATGAGGAATACTCATACGTTGATGAGACAATGTTCAAGGCGACGAGACTAAAGAACGTATTTTTTTTATACTTATACTACCACGAAGGCCTAAGGCCTAAACACCCATTGGGTACCGTGGGGCTATAGGGGGATACAGGGGAAAGGTGGAACGCCACACGGACTCTGGCGAGGGAACACGTGTGCATGCAACATGCACACATTCTGGCTCCGCCTACGAGATCCGCCGGGTGGTACCTCCACATTCGACAGTCAGAGACCGTCTACCACCTACAGACAATCACAACAACCATAGCCAAGAGAAAAATTTCTCCTGGGACGGGACTCGAACCCGCACAGCGCACGGCGACTGATCAGGAGACCGAAGAGTCTACTACTGCGGCCACCGCTGCTGTCTGTATGTCTTACACAAACTACCGTCCGCACACAGAGGCAGATTGAAGCATGTACATGTGAGGGACATGAATGTGTCTAGGTGATAACCGGTATTTTTACTGTGACCCACCAAAAACCGCAAAAAACTACAATCACCGTGAGTTGCTCGGGTGCGAATCTAGGTCTCGAGATAATTGTTCTCTTGGCTATGTCTCAAACGGTTGAAACCCATTTGGCTACATTTGCCTTTAAACAGAATGATATAGAAATGATCCGTGTACTCGTGCATATCATTGCGAATCGCCTGGCGAACCAGTCCTGTTTATATATGTATTCGTACTGCAGCCCAAAAAACATACGAAGCTTGCCGAACCGAAAGATAACCCGCTGCAGAGATGCCGCTTAGATGTGGAAAGGGACAATGTTGCCACATAGTCGGTAACTACTACTTGTAGTAGGGCAGGCAAATAATGTCTATGGACTAATTGTATGGGCCTGTTTAACAGAGGATTTAAATTGCGCTGAACTTAGGAAGTGCAGAATCAACCCACGTGGCGCTATTTTTTTTTTTTGTAAATTAGCACAGAGCTGTTAATAAATTAAAATGTATTTTTCATTGTAGAATTCAAGTGTATGTTTTCGCGTCTAAGATAAAAAATTCGCAGTTAAATTATAGTTGCATGTTTATGATTATTTTGAAAATCGTGCTACAAATCACCATCTATATAAAGAAGCACAGTCATGGTTTCTTCAAGGAGGGAGGCTGTATAGATACATCTTACAACGTTGATTGGTCAAATAAGCAATTTGAGGTTAAAAAAAAATTTAATTGCATGGATTTCTCTTTTGTTACTAGACTAAATAGTTTAACAGATATTCTGTGAAGACCTTCAAAAGTTAAATATGCTAAGTGACATATAAATCCGAACACCCAGTTTAAATGGTTTTATTTTAATAAAAGTTGGTGAATGTATTTATCTTACTGTAAATAACAAGTGAAAAAATTTTCAGCCTTATCAGTTGGACATTCCGGTTTTTATACTGTTTTTTTTAATTCACTAACGCTCTAAAAATGAATATTTCAGCCGCAGTAAAGAATCAACGTTGGCGGATGTTGGTTCTTGACATCCTTCACGATCGGAGTACGGAGACCTGTACGATTTCGTCAACTTAGTGAGTTTGATAGGAGCCGTATACTGGGACTTCGGGAAGCTGGACTTTCTTTTCGGGCAATTGCAGTTAGAGTGCAAAGAAGTGTAGACACTGTGGTTAGGTGTTGTCAGGCATGGCTTCGAGAAGGCTGTACGCAAAGAGCAAGGGGCACTGGACGCCGCCGTAGAACAACAGACCGTGAAGATCCCCCCCTTAAGATTATTGGCCTTAAGGGACCGTTTCTCCACTACCAGGTCCATTGCAAATGAATGGTTTGCAGAACACGGAAGACCTATTGGCATGCGAAGTGTTTACCGACATTTTGGCTTGTTTTCATACCGGCCACACTGGGTTCTCCCTTTAACTCGAGAACACCGACGTAATCGCCTTGAGTGGTGCAGACAACGGTCACTCTGGGATCAGGAATAGAACAGTATTGTCTTTAGTGACGAGTCTCGATTTTATTTAGGCATGCACGATGGTCGTGCCAGGGTTAGAAGGCGACGTGGTGAAAGGAGGAATCCACAGTTTTTTGTTGTTTGGGGTGCTATAGCTTATGGTTCCAGGTCACCTTTAATCTCCATCAGAGGTAACATGAACGCACAGCGTTATATCCACGAACTTCTAGAACCCCATCTTTTACCCTATCTTGACACCCTGGCAGATCCAGCTTTCCAACAAGATAATGCCCGACCACATGTTGCAAGAGTCACAATAGACTTCTTTCAACATAATGATGTCACATTGTTACCATGGCCACCAAGATCTCCCGACTTATCCCCAATTGAGCACGTGTGGGATATGATGGGTAGGAGATTGCTCAATTTGCAACGTCCTCCTCAGACTCTAGAAGCACTTCGAGAGGAGTTGGTGGTTGCCTGGAATGAGATACCACAAGAGGACATTGACCACCTGATCAGAAGCATGCCTAGGCGCGTTGGAGAATGCGTAGCACATCAGGATGCATCCACACATTATTAAAGGTCAAAGGGCTTTAAAGCAGTGCAATCATTTTGAAATTTTTATCATTTACTTATTATGCTTCATTAAGTACTTATACAAAATTTTATTTAAAAAACCATTTAAACTGGGTGTACAGATTTACATGTCACTTAGTATACTTATGGGATGACATACAGGTTGTGAGAATAACTTCTATTTTCATAAAGTTATAATTAGCACTTCTAGCATTTTGCTATATGGGCGCCCATGTTTTGAAACCTGGAATTTATACACATACTATGGTGAAAGTGCGACCACATGACCCATTCGCCATTTTTATAACAACTTGATCCGGGTCCATTCCACTAAAATAAATTGATGAAAACAAAATCTAACAAAACAAAAGCACAACTAACAAGCCACTACATTATAACATTTTGAGAGCATTCGTCCTAATTGCCGAAAGTGTAATGCACTCAAGGGCGTACCCCCTCCAAAGAAGTTTTTGATGGAAGTTTCACAACTGCTTGATATCTTTCTTTCTATTTGCATTTCATGTACCTATACTAAGTGACATACAAATCCGAACACCCAGTTTAAATGGTTTTATTTTAATAAAATTTTGTATAAGTACTTAATGAAGCATAATAAGTAAATGATAAAAATTTCAAAATGATTGCACTGCTTTAAAGCCTTTAAAACCTTTAATAATGTGTGGATGCACCCTGATGTGCTACGCATTCTCCAACGCGCCTAGGCATGCTTCTGATCAGGTGGTCAATTTCCTCCTGTGGTATCTCATTCCAGGCAACCACCAACTCCTCTCGAAGTGCTTCTAGAGCCTGAGGAGGACGTTGCAAATTGAGCAATCTCCTACCCATCATATCCCACACGTGCTTAATTGGGGATAAGTCGGGAGATCTTGGTGGCCATGGTAACAATGTGACATCATTATGTTGAAAGAAGTCTATTGTGACTCTTGCAACATATGGTCGGGCATTATCTTGTTGGAAAGTTGGATCTGCCAGGGTGTCAAGATAGGGTAAAAGATGGGGTTCTAGGACTTCGTGGATATAACGCTGCGCGTTTATGTTACCTCTGATGAAGATTAAAGGTGACCTGGAACCATACGCTATAGCACCCCAAACCATAACTCCAACAGTGTGATGAACATGTCTTTCAACAAAAAACTGTGGATTCCTCCTTTCACCACGTCGCCTTCTAACCCTGGCATGACCAATCGTGCATGCCTAAACAAAATCGAGACTCGTCACTAAAGACAATACTGTTCCATTCCTGATCCCAGAGTGACCGTTGTCTGCACCACTCAAGGCGATTACGTCGGTGTTCTCGAGTTAAAGGGAGGACCCAGTGTGGCCGGTATGAAAACAAGCCAAAACTTCTCATTCGTCGGGTAAACACTTCGCATGCCAATAGGTCTTCCGTGTTCTGCAAACCATTCATTTGAAATGGACCTGGTAGTGGAGAAACGGTCCCTTAAGGCCAATAATCTTAGGTGGCGATCTTCACGGTCTGTTGTTCTACGGCGGCGTCCAGTGCCCCTTGCTCTTTGCGTACGGCCTTCTCGAAGCCATGCCTGACAACACCTAACCACAGTGTCTACACTTCTTTGCACTCTAACTGCAATTGCCCGAAAAGAAAGTCCAGCTTCCCGAAGTCCCACTGTACGGCCCCTATCAAACTCACTAAGTTGACGAAATCGTACAGGTCTCCGTACTCTAGGCATCGTAACCGATCGTAAAGGTTGTCAAGAACCAAAATCCGCCAACGTTGATTCTTTACTGCGGCTGAAATATTCATTTTTAGAGCGTTAGTGAATTAAAAGAAAACAGTATAAAAACCGGAATGTCCAACTGATAAGGCTGAAAATTTTTTCACTTGTTATTTACAGTACGATAAATACATTCACCAACTTTATTAGAATAAAACCAATTAAACTGGGTGTTCGGATTTATATGTCACTTAGCATATATAGAGTCTTCAATGACGATTTGACAATTCATATGGAAACATTCAAGCTAACATTACGCGATATGCTTTTTTGACCAATAATTCGTTTGCAATACTTGAAAGCAACAAAATAGTTTTATAGAATATGTAGAAGAATATGTACCTAGTTTGTTCTGGAATGATTTGGAAAACAAATTTGTCACATTTTCACCAGTGTGATCTGCGAAATGGTAAGAGATACGTGTCGGTTGAATGGTGTGAGGGTTGCGTTTTTTATATATTTTATATATTTTAATTTATTTGAGATAGGATTTTAAAATAAACTGTACATTGACACTGCCACTTTTTGATATCTGCAAGGTGTCATAAATTGAACATTATTACGATTTATCGTCTCTTATCCCAGGTCTCAACTTTGATTTTTCTTATGTATGCCATTTTTACATAGGCTAATAGCTTTTACTTTTGAATTCAAATATTTGTCATACATTTTTATAAAAAAATGTTTCCTGAGGAAGCCTTGGAATTATCGCATAGTCATTTATTCCATAGAATAGCAAAGATGATAAAATGTACGCATTGAAATAAAACTTCAAATGCCTAACTTCATATAGTTGGTTTAAGCTCATCGAATGAGGAACAACATAATTTAACTCTTTTATATATACTAAGTGACATATAAATCCGAACAGCCAGTTTAAATGGTTTTATTTTAATAAAAGTTGGTGAATGTATACTAAGTGACATATAAATCCGAACGCCCAGTTAAAATGGTTTTATTTTAATAAAAGTTGGTGAATGTATTTATCTTACTGTAAATAACAAGTGAAAAATTTTTCAGCCTTATCAGTTGGACATTCCATTTCAGCCGCAGTAAAGAATCAACGTTGGCGGATTTTGGTTCTTGACATCCTTTACGATCGGTTACGATGCCTAGAGTACGGAGACCTGCACGATTTCGTCAACTTAGTGAGTTTGATAGGGGCCGTATAGTGGGACTTCGGGAAGCTGGACTTTTTTTTTGAGCAATTACAGTTAGAGTGCAAAGAAGTGTAGACACTGTGGTTAGGTGTTGTCAGGCATGGCTTCGAGAAGGCCGTACGCAAAGAGCAAGGGGCACTGGCCTTAGGGGACCGTTTCTCCACTACCAGGTCCATTGCAAATGAATGGTTTGCAGAACACGGAAGACCTATTGGCATGCGAAGTGTTTACCGACGAATGAGAAGTTTTGGCTTGTTTTCATACCGGCCACACTGGGTCCTCCCTTTAACTCGAGAACACCGACGTAATCGCCTTGAGTGGTGCAGACAACGGTCACTCTGGGATCAGGAATGGAACAGTATTGTCTTTAGTGACGAGTCTCAATTTTGTTTAGGCATGCACGATGGTCGTGCCAGGGTTAGAAGGCGACGTGGTGAAAGGAGGAATCCACAGTTTTTTGTTGAAAGACATGTTCATCACACTGTTGGAGTTATGGTTTGGGGTGCTATAACTTATGGTTCCAGGTCACCTTTAATCTTCATCAGAGGTAACATGAACGCGCAGCGTTATA
Source organism: Acanthoscelides obtectus (assembly GCA_963669975.1). NCBI lineage: Eukaryota > Metazoa > Arthropoda > Insecta > Coleoptera > Chrysomelidae > Acanthoscelides > Acanthoscelides obtectus. The sequence continues at coordinate 21,626,679 of CAVLJG010000010.1, read as the reverse complement.
TCCACGAAGTTCTAGAACCCCATCTTTTACCCTATCTTGACACCCTGGCAGATCCAACTTTCCAACAAGATAATGCCCGACCACATGTTGCAAGAGTCACAATAGACTTCTTTCAACATAATGATGTCACATTGTTACCATGGCCACCAAGATCTCCCGACTTATCCCCAATTGAGCACGTGTGGGATATGATGGGTAGAAGATTGCTCAATTTGCAACATCCTCCTCAGACTCTAGAAGCACTTCGAGAGGAGTTGGTGGTTGCCTGGAATGAAATACCACAGGAGGACATTGACCACCTGATCAGAAGCATGCCTAGGCGCGTTGGAGAATGCGTAGCACATCAGGGTGCATCCACACATTATTAAAGGTCAAAGGGCTTTAAAGCAGTGCAATCATTTTGAAATTCTTATCATTTACTTATTATGTTTCATTAAGTACTTATACAAAATTTTATTACAATAAAACCATTTAAACTGGGTGTTCGGATTTATATGTCACTTAGTATATATATATATATATACAGGGTGACTTTGAAGTTGAGGCATTAATTTTCAGATAATGATTGTAGAAGGAAGATAAACCAAAATATGTGTGTAAAAATAAAAAAAAAAAAAAAAATGTTTACCTTGTTTTATAAAGTATCCTCCCGACAAGTATTTCAGTGCGGACCTGTATTTGATCATGAGGTCTTGGAGCACCGGCATGCTCTCCCCTGTGAGGTCTTAAGTCACCTGATTCACGAGCCCGTTGTACTACATTAACAAAGGCACGAGGGGTTGGTTGCACTCGATTGGGAAACCGATCAGCATAAGCATGTGCCATTTTTTATTTCGTTTGAGCCACGCAGCAAACACCACTATTCACTCACGCGTTACCGACTGACACATTGAATAAAAACATCGTGATCAGCGTTTCAAATTCTTTCGCTTTTTTGTTTCCGATGCGATGAACCGATAAAGCGGATTATATACGTTGTTGCCAAACACGAGCACATAATATTATTATTGACACAGGGCGGTACTCAAACTTCTAAAGGGCTATAACTTTGTTACTTTGATTTTACCACAAAAATGTTAAAGGAACAAAACATTTCTTTTGATCAGATCTACTCACTGTTAAAATAAATGACTCAACTTCGAAGTCACCCTGTATATATATAAGAGCAAACCTTGCAGAATATCGAGAAGCTGTTAACGAAACAAAATATTGCTCGAAGTTTGTTAGACAGATGTTATCTATATTTTAAAAATTTTATACACTAAGATATTCACAGCTAAAATTCCAATCAGCTACGACCGCCAGGAAAAGAATATCAAATGTTTTTTCAACTTTTTCGCGGTGAATACTGTCATCTTCTTATCAATATAAAGCAATGCACCAATGGTATGTCTACCTAAAACTGGTGAATGCGCGAAAAAGTACCAGCAAAAGTCGCAATAGCAATACAAACTTGAGTTACTTCAGAAAACATTATCTTCAAGCCGTAATTTGCATGGAGCATTTTCCAATTATAAAAAAATATACATTAGTAATTTAAGTATGACGCATTTTCAGCACTTTGTTAAATCAGTCACCCTATTGTTACATTATTGGTGACCCCATTATACTTCTCTCACCGTAAATCCCCCCTTGAGAAGTAATAAAGCCAATTTACGGTAACCAATAAAAGTGCGGACGGATCATTACACACCCCCAGTTTCTACTTCAAACTGGAAGTTTTAGGAAATAAATATTAGAGTACGCTTTCGGAAGCTAACAGCCTCCATATATTTGAGGAAACGATGTGTGGTGAAGTGCATTGCCTACTTTAACGGGAGTTTTCGGATATAAGCTAGATTCTTAGAACGGACAAACTTCTCGGTGCTAAACGGAATACTTTAAACAGAGTAATTCTGTAGCAACATGGAAATTCTCAAAACGAAGTACTTTGGAAAAAAACCATCGATGACGACAGAGAGAGAGATAGAGCCGAAAGTATATAATAGATGCTTTTGAAATTTTCAAAAAAGTAGTGACGCACATAATCTATCACCTATTTAATAATCTAAAGACTTGCTGATAGTGTTGCCCAATGAACACATATCAAAATCTAACGGGCGCGAAATAATCGCGGCGAAGTATTCGCAACGAAATTCAGAGCGAAATTCGCAATCTGTTTCGCCTGTTTATTCATACCAAAGCGTCTTATTCGCTCCGCGAACGTGAAGGTTTCGACAGGTTACGTACATTTTATTTTTGCCTTTTGCAATGAGCTCGTCTTCAGAAGAAGAGGAGGCACTTCTATTTCTTGCTTTAGAAGAGGAACAAAATGCACGGTAAGTTATGTTTATTTAACGCCATTTAACAGTTGGGTATGTATTAAGTTTAACGAAGTACATAAAACAAATATTTTCAATTTTGTTTAGGAAACGAAGGGAGTGGGTACATGATATTAACTTGGAACGAAATAAATTTGGGGAATACCATACCTTGATGCCACAACTTCGGCTGGATGAACAGCGCTTTTACGTATATTTTAGAATGACTCCAGAGTGTTTCGATGAAATATTGAACTTTCAAGATGAAATACGAAAATCTGACACAAATTATCGTGAAGCTATTTCGCCAGAAGAACGACTATTACACTCAGGTAAAAAAATTATATGTATTAAAATTAGTAGGCTTATCGAATACGAAAACTTCAGGGATCGTGAAATAAATATTTTATTGTAATAATTGGACTACATGTTGCCACTAGGATTAAATGTTGCTAAATAATTCGAGGCAGAATTTGCCTCCTCTGTTGGGTATATTATTGGAGTAAACCCAGTGCCGCTTGGGAAGGACGACATACTACTATCATACATACTTGCAGAATTCTGGGTAGACGCTGAAGACATTTCTTCAATATATTCAAATTCTTCGTGCGCTATTAATTCGGCTATTTTTAGTTTTATTCGGGCTTGACGCTTTAAGGGAAGTGTTTTCACAGTCTGTGCATGTGCCAAGAAAAGTGAATCAATGGCCTCGTTCTCTTTTTTAGGTTTTTTACCTTCAAAATAATCAATGAGCTGTTGTACAGGTTCATAGCGTTTTCTGCTCGTTTATATTTTGGTGTAGTTGCAGTCTGCGGAAAGGTGTGCCCTGGAGTAGTCACTGCTGTAGTGTTCAATGAAGAAGGTGGTGCTGTCTGTGTTGCCGAGGCGTTCTGTGCATCTTCTGCATCTACATCAGCATTTTCATCTTCTCCATGGCCGCGGTCTTCCAAATTTTCGGTTTCTACATTTCCAGCCCTTTCCTGATATATATTTGAGTTAAATTCGGCAGTCTTATAATGTATTACGTCAATATCTTTCACATTAGACGACGTTTTGGCAAATGCCAAAAAAGGACGGAAAAATTTCATGTAGTCAGCCCACTGCCATTTCTTTATGTTGCCCACTGCTTGGCCGGTCTTTGGTTTGGTAGATTTTATATATTTTGCAAATGTGTCTCTGATATTCTTCCACCTTTTTTTTACTTCATCACCTAAAAACGATTTTTTTTATAGATTCCTTGCCACTGGTGACACCTTCTATACCATTGGGCATAGCTTTCGAGTTGGCTTTACAACAGTGAGTGCAATCGTAACCGAAGTCTGTGAAGCGATATGCAGACATATGGAGCATATATATTTACCAGAACCAACAGAGAATATATGGAAAAATGTGCTGAAGAATTTGTAAATAGATGGGGATTTCCCAATTGCATTGGCAGCGTGGACGGTAAACATGTAACAATCAAGAGACCTAACAACAGTGGCTCCAATTACTGGTGCTATTTACATAAATATTCAATAGTACTTATGGCCATTGTTGGCCCGGACTCTAAATTTATATGTGTTGATATTGGTGGTCTCGGAAAAAATAGTGATGGGGGTATTTTCGAAACCTCAAACATGGGAAAACGATTTGAACAAAATTTAATGAGTGTCTCTGCACCTAGATTTCTCCCTGGGCAAAATGAACTCTGCTCGTACGTCTTAATTGGTGATGAAGCATTTGCTTTAAAACCATACCTTATAAGCAGACTTTAACAGACGTCAGAAAAGAGAAATACAATGTAAGACTTTGTCGAGCTAGAAGGGTCGTGGAAAATGCGTTTGGTATTTTGTTTCAAAAATGGCGAATATTTTACAGGCCATTAGAAACTAAAGTAGATACTACTATTCTAATTGTACGTACGGCATGTGTTTTACACAACTTTTTACGAAGTAAAAGTGGCGATGACAAATATTTTCAATTCTTAGATCCCCCAGAACCCGTGCTTGGAGCTTTTACTGATATAGCAAATGATCATCGGCGGGCAGCAAGGCTAGCATTTTCTACTCGTGATAAATTCGTAAATTATTTTAATTCTGATATGCCTATGCCCAATATATAGAATGTTCGTTTTCACATTTGTGAAGACTGTAAATTATTTAACAAGTTAATAAAAAATATTAGGTACATACCATTTGTATTTAATTCTTTTCCTATTTCCATCCAAATGTTGTCTTTCTTTCTCACATTCCTGTATTCATCGTTCGACAAATCATACAAACAAGGATACGTTTTCACTATTTCTATCAATAATTCCGTTTTTGCCATTGCGAATTTTTGAAGAACGGCGTCAAAAATGCGGTCAAAGGCGAACTGAAATACGCCGCGATAAAAACGCTGGAACAATCGCATTCGCTTCGCACAAGTCTGAGCCTGCCCGTAATCTGATCGCGAATTCATCGCCGCGAAATTTTCGCAGCCAAAGCGAATATTTCGCGCCGGTTTGTGGGATGCTTAAAGTGAATAGCAGAGCATTGACGTAGTTGTTTATTGTGGGCAAGCAATGTTGATAATATTCTCATTTTAACGTATTTGGCCGATCATTCAAGTTATTGAACGGATGAGGAATTTTCGTAGTAGGTTACAAAGAAAGAGTTGAGAATAACATCCAGAACAACACAAATATTAATAAAACCTACAAATGTCGTACAAAACCTTTGCTCATTCACGAACGCGTTCAGTTTCCAAAATGGCACCAATCCTTCTTATAAATCGACGGCATATTCCATCAAAATTCCATACCAATCTGATAAATTGATTCAAAAATATTTCAACTGCTCAGTGCCTCAGTAAATACTACAAAAACACAATCACATACAACCGTACGTTCCTTCTAAATTATTATTGCCCACTGCTGGACGGGAATCTACGCCATTGTCCGGGCCAGCGATGTTATGATATACTACTGTCAAAGCTTCCTTTTTATTATATGGTTCCATCCAGTGTGCAGCTTCTCAAGTCTTACCTGTCTGTAAGACAGAAATTTGTGGAAAACAAAAATTGCATATCTACTGTCTCCACAATTTTGAATGAGGTTCCTCGAGGATCTGTACTTGGACCACTGTTATTCTTATTATACATCAATGACATACATAATTGCCTCAATAACAGTACTAGAAGCAAGCTTTTCTTCTATGGCGGTGATACTACACTTCTTCCAACTCACCGCACCTTAGGAAACCTAGATAATGAATAATCAGCATGCAAGAGGGACATTCAGAGCTGGTTTGTCGTTAACGGGATTTCCTTAAATGGAAACATAACTCAGAAAACGACTATTTCTCTGCGGAATTTTAACGCAAATGATGGCAACGTAAGAACAGTAAAGTTTTCCTGGGTGTATGTTGACTCTTCTTTGAGTTGGGATGAACATAAATCATATTACAAGATCTTTGACAAAAACGAACCCTGTTCATCAGTTACATTGCATACTTCCACAATAGGATGACATACGCTATACTGGCATGGAGCCATTCTCCACACATGCCTAGAGTGTTTGGCTTATATAGAAGATGTGTTAGATACATACCAAATTAGGTACAGAGATCCTTGCAGGAAAGAATTCATTAAAGTGAATATCGCCTTGCGTATACATCTATGGTTGCCTCATGCATGTTAAACTCACTATCACAATTATATAACTCTTCAAGATACTCATAATAACAACACCAGAAAAAAAGGCCATTTGTGTCCAAATCGTCATCTCTTTTCCAAAACCAGAAATGGTGTTAACTATACTAAGTGACATATAAATCCGAACACCCAGTTTAAATGGTTTTATTTTAATAAAATTTTGTATAAGTACTTAATGAAGCATAATAAGTAAATGATAAAAATTTCAAAATGATTGCACTGCTTTAAAGCCCTTTGACCTTTAATAATGTGTGGATGCACCCTGATGTGCTACACATTGTCCAACGCGCCTAGGCATGCTTCTGGTCAGGTGGTCAATGTCCTCCTGTGGTATCTCATTCCAGGCAACCACCAACTCCTTTCGAAGTGCTTAGAGTCTGAGGAGGACGTTGCAAATTGACCAATCTCCTACCCATCATACGTGCTCAATTGGGGATAAGTCGGGAAATCTTGGTGGCCATGGTAAAATGTGACATCATTATGTTGAAAGAAGTCTATTGTGACTCTTGCAACATGTGGTCGGGCATTATCTTGTTGGAAAGTTGGATCTGCCAGGGTGTCAGGATAGGGTAAAAGATGGGGTTCTAGAACTTCGTGGATATAACGCTGCGCGTTCATGTTACCTCTGATGAAGATTAAAGGTGACCTGGAACCATAAGCTATAGCACCCCAAACCATAACTCCAACAGTGTGATGAACATGTCTTTCAACAAAAAACTGTGGATTCCTCATTTCACCACGTCGCCTTGTAACGCTGGCACGACCATCGTGCATGCCTAAACAAAATCGAGACTCGTCACTAAAGACAATACTGTTCCATTCCTGATCCCAGAGTGACTGTTGTCTGCACCACTCAAGGCGATTACGCCGGTGTTCTCGAGTTAAAGGGAGGACCCAGTGTGGCCGGAATGAAAATAAGCCAAAACTTCTCATTCGTCGGTAAACACTTCGCATGCCAATAGGTCTTCCGTGTTCTGCAAACCATTCATTTGCAATGGACGTGGTAGTGGAGAAACGGTCCCTTAAGGCCAATAATCTTAGGCGGCGATCTTCACGGTCTTTTGTTCTACGGCGGCGTCCAGTGCCCCTTGCTCTTTGCGTACGGCCTTCTCGAAGCCATGCCTGACAACACCTAACCACAGTGTCTACACTTCTTTGCACTCTAACTGCAATTGCCCGAAAAGAAAGTCCAGCTTTCCGAAGTCCCACTATACGGCCCCTATCAAACTCACTAAGTTGACGAAATCGTACAGGTCTCCGTACTCTAGGCATCGTAACCGATCGTAAAGGACGTCAAGAACGAAAATCCGCCAACGTTGATTCTTTACTGCGGCTGAAATATTCATTTTTAGAGCGTTAGTGAATTAAAAAAAGCAGTATAAAAACCGGAATGTCCAACTGATAAGGCTGAAAATTTTTTCACTTGTTATTTACAGTAAGACAAATACATTCACCAACTTTTATTAAAATAAAACCATTTAAACTGGGTGTTCGGATTTATATGTCACTTAGTATATCACGGGCTAAAATTATACAGCCTATTGCCAAATAAAATAAAATTCCTCGATTTTGAACAATTTGGCAAAACTGAGAAATGTTTTCTACTATCCAAAGCTTTTTTGACTTCCAAGACTTCCTTAACCTTAATTATTACAGTCTGGCTTATAATTTGTTAACCATCTCTATTTATTGTTCACCTAAATATTACCTTTGGTGTTATCAACTTGTTCACCTTTTATTGCCACTTCGTGTTTTATGTTTGTGTTATTTACATATGGTTTGTTGTATTTACTTATTCTTTTGTGTTCTAACATACTTTGACCTGTGCGAACATATTTTTGTGTACAAATTATAGCACCAACAAATTATTATTATTGTAATGGCGTCATTGCTCAGTTTGACTAAGCCTTCACGTCATTGCCGGGCCATCAACCTCAATGCTGGCTCAGAACATCGTGATTGCCCGTAACACATATAGGAGAGTAGGATCAAGAGGTAATCAAATATCAATCAATCAGTAAATAGTCATATGTTTATTGAATAGGTACGTAATACATATAATAATAATATAAGTTTATTCACGTATAAGGTATCACAGTTTATTGAAAATAAATATGCATATATACGCAAATAAACTGAAATAATCCCACAGAAGAATTTAACTCTTGTGCGTGGGAAAACATGTTTCACACAATTTTTGCTTAACACAGTTAAATACAGTTAATACATAAATTTAAACACAACATAATCATAAAGGTAAGTGTAATAATATTATATTCAAATACTAACTTATTTTCATTTTAGTGAGTTTTCATGTCGATTATTATTTAACAAGAATTTTTTTATTTCAATCTTGAATCTATTTTTATTTGAAATGGATTTTATAAAAACTTATAAAATCTAGTGGAGAGGTAACTGAAGCATCTTTGACGTACATGTTTTGTTGTAAATGGTGTTTTTTTAATATCCTCGACTTTACTTCTTGTTTCATATTTGTGGCCCAATGAAATGAGGTTTGTTTTATTTTTGAATAAATTGATCAAAACATTGTAAAAAAAGGGTTGCCTAAGATCGAGTAGTCTCGCTTTGGAATATAACATATCAGATGGATATAGAATTGGCCGTTTAAAAATAATTTTCAAAAATTATTTTTTGATTATTTCTAGCTTCTTAATTTGGTTGGTGAGAGCACCACCCCAAGTATGGCATAATTTAGGCGACATTCAATAAGTGTGGTACTTGAATTTGAATAATAATCGTCTTAAATTAGTTACTATATGATCAACATGGAAATTCCACTTTAAATGAGGATCCAAATGAACACCTAAATATTTTGTTTTATCAGCTGAATGTATTAATGTACTTGTATTGTCACATTTAATTTGAAAAGAGGTAAATGACTGTAATTTATTTTTAAGGTTTGTGAACGGCATATACTTGGTTTTCTGAAAATTGATTGTTAGATATTTGTGTCTAAACCAATCTGAAATTAAAATAACGTCATTTTCAACAGCCGCTTTAAGATTATCCCAGGAATTGTTATTAGTATAAAGTATCGCTGTGCCATCTGCAAAACATATTATTGTGCCTTACAACTTCAAGCTAAGTAGTCTATTAATATACACAGTAAAAAATAACGGGCCTAAAACTGTCCCTTGTGGTACACCATAAGTCACAGTTTTTTTCTGAACTTATGGAATAATTTATTTGAACATATTGCTTTCTGTAAAACAGGTAACTTCTCATAAGGTTTTGAGCGTTTCCTCTAATTCCTGCATCGTATAAAGTTTCTAATAGTAGCGAGTGATCCACCGTATCGAACGCTTTTGCTAGGTCTAGGAATATGCATAATGTATATTTACTTTATTCTAATAATTTATGAATTTTTGAAGTTAACAAGGAAACTGCGTCTTGAGTATTGAATCGGTGTTATTATTCCTATTTTGTAGCGGTCTGGGGAAACCCCAGATTCAATTATCAAATTTGTTAAAAATGTTATTGGTTTTCTAATTTCAGGTGCAATTTTTTTGAGTACATCTGATCGTATGCCATCTAAACCTGGACTCTTTTTATTTTTTTTAGGCTGTAAATGGTATATTCTGTTTCATTTTCTGAAACTGTTTGAATTTTGTATGATTACTTTAGGTGAAATATTGGTGTTAGTTTTATTTATTTTAGTTGCCAGTTTCTCTCCCACTTGAACAAAATAGTTATTGAAAACGTTAGCAATATCTGTATCTGCAGTTATTACAGTGTTATTAGTTTTGATTTGTTCAATACTTGTTATTGGTTTGTTTGACTTACAGATTTGGTTGATGGTATTCCATACCGTTTTAGAATCGCATTTACTTTTTTGTAGTATCTCCGTATAACATTTTTGTTTTGTAGCAGTTATTAAATTGGAAAGTTGATTTTTGTAGGTTAAATAATCTTGTTTGCTTCTCCGTAAAAATTGCCTGATGTAATCTGTACTTTTCATTTTCTTTTATTTATTGATGTGATTAGCCCAGTAGTTACCCAGTTTTTTCTAGGAATTTCGTTGTGTTTCATCGTAACTTGACCTATATATGTCATCCCAGGACTCAGTATCATATATATATATATATATATATACACGTATATATTGAAAATGAGGCATTAGAAACTTGGTTGAATAAAATATGTTTGAATATAATCAGACTGATGATTATAATCACAAATTTAGCTTCTTCAAACCCAACCAGAACCCATTTTCTGCAACGAAATTGAAAGATCTTCTATTCAGTTTCAATGGTACTTGCGTCTTATTTGTTGGTACAATTTCGAACTTTGACAGCAAATGGAAGAAAACAGCCTTCGTTTCTAACAACGCAAACCGGGAACCAATGCAATTTCTGGGCCCAACTCCAAATGGCAGATAGGTGTAAGGTATAATTTTGTCTTTGTTCTCATCGCTGAATCTTTCTGGATCAAACCTTTCTGGATGGGGAAAATATCTGTAAATTAAATAAAGAAAATAGTGTGCGAGTATAGTAAAATTTGTTCCAGAAGATACTACCACCCTTATAAAGTGTGGTATGTTGTTATGTTAATACAAGTTTGTACTCAGGAATAGTGAAATTTGAAAATTGTTTTATGAATGTCAACACTTGTCCACTTATCCTTTGCGTTTTAGAGCCTTTGGGTTATTCAAACAGAAGTGGTGAAAAGGGCTTTCGCTATTGGGAAGAAGCATGCATCAACAAAGACCTTCTCCTGTGCGTTATCTTGAAGACGAAGAAAAGGAAAAAGTGGACGACTATTGACATTTATTGTCTCTTATGTGAATCATGTAGGGATCATAAACACAGCAAAACATTGTCTATCAACAAAGTAAACGAAATAACAGAGACCTCTAAAATTAATTTAAAATGTATCGCCAATGGCCCATTTCCCACGTTTTTCATCCGTTCTCTGGAAATATCTCATAAATTATAAATTTTAAGTAAATCATAAATTCTACCTGTAGTCGTGGTGGAGTCCATAGATGGGCACCCAAATTGTATCATCCTCACTCAACTGTAAAGGCTTCTCTCCAGGCTTGGATGGTTCTATCGTGTATGATTTCGTACAGACTCGATCCGTAGCTACGTTATTCGGCCATTTTCGCAACGTTTCTGTAATTAATTAATGAAGCTGGTGATAGACCGTAGCGCGTAGGCGTGGAAACATGCGGACATCCTTAAGGCATCCTGGAGAGACCTACCGGGTGGTACCGCCTCGGTCGACAGATCCTTGTCTACTACACACTTGATCAGAATAGGTTTTATACTGAATACAACAACTTTCGGAACAAACATTTGCCACGGCCCCGCTCAATATGGGTGACACGGACCGCTTCCTTAAAATACAAGACTTTCTGAAATAGCAGTTTTGGTTCCGAATAATTATACTTGCATTATCCTCAATCTAAAGTACCTTTCAACTTGGGTACATCCGTAATGCTCAAATCTTCGCCTCATAGTTCTCTCGAAATTTTTGAATAGACTGTGGTCGTCTGCTTTTCCATTAAGGTTATGATAAATGATCCAATAGAGATTAACCTTGCGGCTTACGTCCGCAGATGAAACAGAACACAACTCAGGTCATCCTCAGCCTATATATACAGGGTGACTTCGAAGTTGAGTCATTTATTTTAACAGTGAGTAGATCTGATCAAAAGAGATGTTTTTTTCCTTTACCATTTTTCTGGTAAAATTAAAGTAACAAAGTTATAGCCCTTTGGAAGTTTGAGTACCGCCCTGTCTCAATAATAATATCATGTACTCGTGTTTGGCAACAACGGATATAATCCGCCTTACCGGTTCATCGCATCGGAAACAAAAAAGCGAAAGAATTTGGAACGATGTTTTTGCAATAAGGTATTTTATTCAGTTCAGTTATACATACAGTCAGTGTCTGTCGGTTAGCGTGTAAATAGTGTCTGTTGCGTGGCTCAAACGAAATAAAAAATGGCACATGTTTATGCGGATCGGTTTCCCAATCGAGTGCAACCAACCCCTCGTGCCTTTGTTAATGTAGTACAACGGGCTCGTGAATCAGGTGACTTAAGACCTCACAGGGGACCTCACGATCAAATACAGGTCCGCACTGAAATACTTGTCGGGAGAATACTTTATAAAACAAGGTAAAAAATTTTTTTTAATTTTTTTTTATTTTTACACACATATTCTGGTTTATCTTCCTTCTACAATCATTATCTGAAAATTAATGACTCAACTTCAACCTGTATATATATATGTATATATATATATGTATATATACAATTTGTTTGGTCACGACATACCGATATTTAAGGGGGGTATTTCTCAGCTATTTTTATTGACAAATCCACCCCCTAGAATGTCCTACCTCACCCCCTTGAAATGTCAGCCATTTTTACTTTTACGTTACGATTACGCTAGTGCGTGTATGAAAACTGTAATAACTGAGAACATAAGAGTCACAGAATAATAAATTTGGTGTCATTTGAACGATAACATGTTGTTCTAGCGATTATTGAAAACTTGTATTGATACTAACCGTCAAACATACTTAAAAACGGACAAAAACAGAAAAAAATATGCTAGTAAATTTATAATTTTGTGCATTTCCGCACACCATTCAACTATGTTATCTACAAAATATATAAATATCGGTATGTCGTGACCAAACACATTGTATAAATAGTCATACAATATAAGTAGTCATACAATAGCCTAAATGATCCCCCTAAATTTTATTCTTATGTTTAGTACAACACATATCTTACCAGATACTACCATATCCATATATTTCATTTTGAGTAAAGCTTCGTAAGTAAGCTTTCCGTTACAAGCGCTTGTAGTGTCCAGGATTTCATCTCGTAACCGGCTTTGAACATCCGGGTTTACAGCCAATTCATGTGCCATGAAACACATCAAGTTTGACACTGAGTCGAAACCACCGAAGAAGAATACCATCGCTTGGGAAGCAATATCTTGGTTAGTGATTTCTGTTACGGCGGATTTGCCTAAAAAAAACAAAGATTAACTTATCTACTACCTAAACTACCTTAAGCGATTAGTCTTCAGACCAGTCGCTTCGATTAATATGAGTATTCACCAAATTAAACTCATAGGTAATGCCGAAGTCTTTCCTAAAAAAAAAGTTATTTGATAAGAATACTTTTATGGTCACTTTGCCACTTTTCTAGATAATAGAGAGTTTTGGTAATCACAAACACCGCATACGTAAATGTGTAGTATTTTGAAATTTGCGCCAACCATCACGAGCCATAAATGTCAGAAAAGGCTGACGTTAACGTTAACATCTGAGGTATTTGCACCGAATTCAGAATAGAAGTATCAATCCTGTGATTTGTTTGTAGTGAGGATGAAAATGCATGTTACAGGTAGACTTGTCATGAGTTAAATTTGTGACATATCGGTCATTAAATTCGTATTTTTAATGTTCTTTTTCAAAAGTGAGTGTTAGCTGGTAACTGTGGCGTTGGATGATTTTAGGACATCATACTTTTGCATAATTTGCAAAGGACGGCACAAGCCTAATGAAAGTAGATCTTTCCACAAGTATTATTGTTAGTAACATAACGTCGGACATCTGACAATACCTGCTATATGCAGGAACCATAATTTTAGGCGGGACGGAAAAAACTTTATAAATTTTATACTACCGGCCTTAAGACTCTACAACTTTGGTCACAAAAAATAAATGACGTTTAACAAATATTTAATGCGTTTTTATCTAAATGAACAAAATTAGTGCAGATAGCTGACATTTTTGCTAACTTTCTTTGCAGTTAGCAGATATTGTACTATGATGCATGTTATTCATTATGTCAAATCAAAAGTTTAATGCGTTTACAAACCAAAAAGATAATAGCATTCTCAGTTTATTTATTTATTTATTTATTTCCAACAGGTGAAACCCAATTACAGGAAACGCTGAAAAAAATAACAATTAAAGAGACATGGTTCTTGGACTTAAATCTATAGTATCACACATTCTAAATAAGATTGGATGATCTATAGCAGTTAATAATCGATGCACAACTGTCACTGTAAATATCACACGATTCAGTAACACTGTTCATGACGCAGCACATGAGATTAATTGGCGATTTTGTCATAACATTTGTACGGCCAGCTTGACAATAGAATGCCGTTTGTTGTCGACTCCCTAGCCTTGGAACGCGGAAACATATTTTTTCAAGTAAATTTTGACAGTCAATTTTATTGTGAATGAGGCCATACAAAAACGACAAAGCAAATATGTTTCGTCTTGTTGACAGTGAATCCAAATTGAAAAACTCTAATAGGGCACTATGGTCACAACCTTTTTTTGGATAAGAACCTGTGCATTTAAGGTGAAAATACTTCTTTAAAGCTTTACGTTGAATGGTCTCAAGGATCACGACATAATTTTGGTATTTAGGAGACCAGATCAGAGTCGCATACTCCAACTTGCCCCTGACAAAAGTAAAAAATAAAGTCATTAATGTATCAACATTGGAGAAACCCTTCCAGCTTCTGATACAGAAACCAAGTAGTCGAGTGGCAGCCGACGAGATATTGAGTATATGCTCAGTAAACGTTAGCTTGGTATCAAAAATGACTCCAAGGTCTCTATAAGAAGTACATCTGTCTATAACCTGACCATTGATGTTATAATTATCATAAATTAAATAGTTAACTTTTCTTGTATAAGTCATAATTTTAGATTTCGAAACATTCAGACTGAGACAGTTTCGTGAACACCATGACGAAATTAGAGCTAAGTCATCTTGCAACATGACGCAATCCTCGACTGTCTTGACTGACGTGCAGATTTTAAGGTCATCAGCGAAAAACAAATGGAAACACTTCAGTTCAAAAGACAAGTCATTAATAAATATTAAAAACAATAATGGACCTAGATTTGACCCTTGAGGTACCCCAGACGTGGCCCGATAGTAACTCGACCTATGACCACAATATTCGACAAATAACCTTCTATCCCTCAAATATGAATTCATGAGCGACAGCATTGCATCAGACATACCCACTGTTTTAAGCTTATCCAGAAGTGCATAATGATCAACTTGATCAAACGCCTTCTGAATATCTGTGTATATGACATCAACTTGTCCCTGACCGTCCAGTACTTCAGAAATGTACTGAGTAATTAGAGCCAAGTTGGTGACCGTAGATCTGCCTCTCATAAACCCATGCTGATTAATAGAGACTGCACCCCTGACCGAGCAGTAAACCGTTTCATAAGCGATGATCTCAAACAACTTGCTGAAATTGCACAGGATTGCTATTTGGCGATAGTTGGAAATATCGGAGATATCTCCACTTTTGTGAATAGGACATATTTTAGAGGTCTTCCAGATATTTGGATATATCTCTGATTTTAGAATTAGGTTGAATATGGAAGCCAGCGGTTTCGCTAGTATATGAATGCAATCTTTAACGAAAAAACTTGGAATACCATCACATCCAGACGTCATTTTGTTCTTTAATCTTTTCGAAGCCCTAATTACGTTTTCTTCACTTATATTTTTTAAGGAAATGATATCGGTAGAATTATTTGTTGGAGGAGATGACCCTAGTAGACCAGACGGGATAAAAACTGTCGAAAAGAAGGTGGCAAAACTGTCCACTATATCCTGAGGCGTATCGCAGACATTGCCGTTAAGCGTCATCCTTTTGGGGATTCTAGATTTGCTAGGATCATTGACAATGGCATCCTCAACCGATTGGACGTAAGCGGAGTAGGCAACACTGATCTGGTCCTTAATGAGCTTCCTAAAATTACTGAACTGATCATAAGAAAACTTAGTACCGTCACGTTTCCAGTTCCTTCTTGCTATGTCCTTCTTCTTGATATAAGTATAATTTCACGTGTGAACCATGGGGGATACGAAAACATTTTATTTTTACATTTAGGGACATGGACCTCAAAGATGTTATTGCTAACTGAATACAAGGCGGTACAAGCGTCATCAACATTAACTGCACTGATCACCTCCGTCCAATTAACATCTTGCAAGGCTGTGTACATTTCAGGAAAGTTAGCTTTGCGAAAGTTAAACCGTGGAGAATTAGCAAATGGGAATTTCGTTGGAGATCCGGATGTAATGAATTCCATGATCAGTGCAGGATGATGAACGTCCTCTTTAACAGAAGGTGTATTATCTCTGAGGACTTCTATTTCGATATTTCCTAAAATTAAATCCAGTATTCGACCATTTATATTTGGAATATTATTAAAATTAGTTAAATCTAAAAACGAAATAAAGTTGCTCATTAAATGAACGTTCAGCTTCTTTCCTTGACATATGGCAAATTGTCGTAAAACATGTGGCAGTCCTTAGATATAACACTTATAATCTGAAATGACGGGTAGCTGTTTTGGTCTCATAGGCAACTCCTGAGGCTCTTCACTTCAATTTTTCCATCAGGATTATAACATAGTACTTTGATGTCTGTGACTACATTGTCCCTTCCTGGTCTAATTGTTGAGTACCGCTGCACCTCTGTTCGAGAGTAGTCCTTGAAGAAGTCGTAACTCAAATGGATCACCTCATATGGCTCTGGTTTTGTCTTAGCTTATTTTGACGCCTTTACATAGTCATTTGGTAATTCAATAACTATTTCTCAGTTTTCTTTAAATGCAACTGTGTACAGAATCACATTCTATTTGGGTGTGTCCTTTAGTGAGATATTTCTGAGAAAATCACAACGCCGTGTTTCATTGCGAAGTTAAGAAAAATAGCACGCGTAATTGTCAGATAGCTGGAATTGCCGCTCATTGACAGACGTGTTGCCAGTGGGAGGTATTGTTTTGGCTGAATAATTCAAAAATTAAATTTTTCCGCAGTTAGCGGACTCTATCACAATGTGAGCTGTAGGTAACCGGTAAAAAATGTGCATATACCTCAAATTGGACAAAAATGTCAGATAGCAGGTATTGTCAGATGTCCGACGATAAGTTAAAACAACGTTGTCAAACTATACGTAGTCAAAACTATGCACTAAAATTACGCAATCCTGATGAAAAGCAACATATAGGCTTGGCTTTGTCTAATCTATTGCGTATTTTTGATTGATAAAACTATCTATTTGCAGTGCTGAAATTAGTGCTAAGTAGATATGCAGCTAGTTCTAAACTGAATACTTTGTGTGGGAACATGATCCTGTTTTCAAAATATAATAATATAAACCAGAACGAAGTATACTTTAAACACAAAATTCAGTACCATTACCAGTATACAGGGTATCCAAATAGTGTGACAAAGCTCAATTTCTTCGTTACTATTTGAAGTTGCAGAAATAAGTTGGATATAAAATTTGTAGGCAAAGCTGAAGGCTACAACCTAAAATCATTTTTAGCTATACGGGGTCCCATAAATTAGTGGCAATACCAACTTGTATTTTTTAAATGGTAGACTCTGTACTTCTGTTGATTTTTAGAAGCACCTTTTCTTGGCCATTCTGCCAAAGTATGGTTTCGGAGGTTTGTAGTGGGTATTTCGGAATATATGGCCAGTTTTTCGCTTCGTCGCTTTAGATAACATCTGTTTTATTATACTCAGTGATGAAAACAGTGGTAGACATTTTTTACGTACATTGCAAATGATCCCCCCCATAACCCTCCTCCATTTCTCTTCAAATAATATTGATCTATGACTAAAGTAATAAAAATACCGCTTATTATAACCTATAAAAGGGTAATTGTTGAAATGTTAACCTACAGCAAAGTTTTATTGCAATTTATTTCTAAATCCCAACTCAAATGAATTCAGTAAAAAATAAAAATGATATTGGGATATTTTGGTTTTTCCTTGTATCTCCGGGAAAACGACAAATTGCAGAACTTTCTAGGGATCGGTATAGGCTCCGACATTGTTCCTCTTAATCAACGACCTCCTTTCCTATATTACAGTCCAAACCTCAGCTGATGGCATTTCGACTTCTGCCAACGCGGCTACTTCGATGTAAAAAAGTGCCATTGATTTAAGTACCTTAATCCGCAAGTTTGCCCTCATTTAACCTTTTTCACATCTCTTATAATTTTCAAGTTCTCAGTGCTGAATGTCTAATTTGATGCTTCGGTGTATAACATTAAAACTTGATTTAAAATTTTTATTATCGAAAGTGACATATAGCTTTGGTATCATCAGTCTCAGGACAACATGGAATATGGTTACCTTTGAACACATTAGACTCCTGAACTGTGGAGAATCCCGTATCAATAACGGTCTCTTCTTCTTGCTTAATCTTTCCTTTTCTGGCTTCCATGAGTAGATTGATCATATCCGGTCTCACGATTCCTTTTTCCTCTCTAGCTTTTATGGTATCATCCACCAAATTATAAAAAAAATGTTTCACCTCTTCATCGAACAGGGGAATTTTCAATAACTAAAATATTTTTTACATTTCAATGCATGTATACTAAGTGACATATAAATCCGAACACCCAGTTTAAACGGTTTTATTTTAATAAAATTTTGTATAAGTACTTAATGAAGCATAATATGTAAATGATAAAAATTTCAAAATGATTGCACTGCTTTAAAGCCCTTTGACCTTTAATAATGTGTGGATGCTCGCTGATGTGCTACGCATTCTCCAACGCGCCTAGGCATGCTTCTGATCAGGTGGTCAATGTCCTCCTGTGGTATCTCATTCCAGGCAACCACCAGCTCCTCTCGAAGTGCTTCTAGAGTCTGAGGAGGACGTTGCAAATTGAGCAATCTCCTACCCATCATATCCCACACGTGCTCAATTGGGGATAAGTTGGGAGATCTTGGTGGCCATGGTAACAATGTGACATAATTATGTTGAAAGAAGTCTATTGTGACTCTTGCAGCATGTGGTCGGGCATTATCTTGTTGGAAAGTTGGATCTGCCAGGGTGTCAAGATAGGGTAGAAGATGGGGTTCTAGAACTTCGTGGATATAACGCTGCGCGTTCATGTTACCTCTGATGAAAATTAAAGGTGACCTGGAACCATAAGCTATAGCACCCCAAACCATAACTCCAACAGTGTGATGAACATGTCTTTCAACAAAAAACTGTGGATTCCTCCTTTCACCACGTCGCCTTCTAACCCTGGCACGACCATCGTGCATACCTAAACAAAATCGAGACTCGTCACTAAAGACAATACTGTTCCATTCCTGATCCCAGAGTGACCGTTGTCTGCACCACTCAAGGCGATTACTTCGGTGTTCTCGAGTTAAAGGGAGGACCCAGTGTGGCCGGTATGAAAACAAGCCAAAACTTCTCATTCATCGGTAAACACTTCGCATGCCAATAGGTCTTCCGTGTTCTGCAAACCATTCATTTGCAATGGACCTCGTAGTGGAGAAACGGTCCCTTAAGGCCAATAATCTTAGGCGGCGATCTTCACGGTCTGTTGTTCCACGGCGGCGTCCAATGCCTCTTGCTCTTAGCGTACGGCCTTCTCGAAGCCATGCCTGACAACACCTAACCACAGTGTCTACACTTCTTTGCACTCTAACTGCGATTGCCCGAAAAGAAAGTCCAGCTTCCCGAAGTCCCACTATACGGCCCCTATCAAACTCACTAAGTTGACGAAATCGTACAGGTCTCCGTACTCTAGGCATCGTAACCGATCGTAAAGGATGTCAAGAACCAAAATCCGCCAACGTTGATTCTTTACTGCGGCTGAAATATTCATTTTTAGAGCGTTAGTGAATTAAAAAAAAAGCAGTATAAAAACCGGAATGTCCAACTGATAAAGCTGAAAATTTTTTCACTTGTTATTTACAGTAAGATAAATACATTCCCCAACTTTTATTAAAATAAAACCATTTAAACTGGGTGTTCAGATGTATATGTCACTTAGTATATCTGCTACAGGTATGTATTTTTTCAACAGATTCAAATGTATCTCAAATAAATGAACCTTTCATCGTCGGGAAACAATTCTCTTATCGATATCTAAAATGACCAGAGTGTTTTTAACTTAATGTAATAAATAATAAAATAAATAAAATTCTTGAGTGTTTGATCCTCAGGCTTATAAATCTTATGAAGGCTACTCTCGTCGCTGCTTCTCAAGGTGATCCGGTGGACCTTAGCCTTTAGGTCATAGGCACTGTAATGTCAGTAAATGTGGTTTGTCAGGTCTGGTTTCCCAAAAACCAGACAAGTTGTAAAGGATACGAGACAGGGAGAAAGAAAGGAAGGAAGTAGGAGCGAAAAAAGAAAGAAAAGTAACTGTGTTATGTAAATATAGTAGGGTAGATGGATCTAGGGACTCTTATATTGTACTATATAAATTTTGACTTGTCCTGAACTAAATTTTGGGTGTTTGGTTTTTAAAACTATAGTTTTGAAGGTCTAAACACGAATTTAATTTTGCTCACAGTGCAAGTTGCGGGCTGGATTGCTTGCATATCTCCTTGACTGTTTAATCCACTGCTTTACTCAATGAGGAGTTGCTGTGCGATTCCACTTGCTGGTAGCGCCGCTTTGCCATACTCATGATGGAACCCCTAAGGTAGGGGATCTCAAGATTTCTATAGATGGTATTGTTTCAAACATACCATGGGGATATTAGCTAATGTTCTGAGAGTTCTACTCTGCAGAACTTGTAGCTTACCCATGTGTGAGCAAAAAAGCACCAAGTTTTATTATCCAAAAAGGGAATCTCTTTTGAATAAGTTTATAAAGGAGGCGTGCGTGCCACACCTAGTCGAACGCTTTCGCGATATCCAGAAAAAGGATTCCCGTGTTCTTGTCATGAGAGAGTCCGCTGGTTATACGCTCCACCAGTCTGACTGCCTGTACTATTTTCATGAAGACTAGAAGGTCAAAAATCATTTTTCGTTTCCTTAGTTGTGTCTCGTTATCAACCCCTCAGTCAGACTTTCAAATGTCGTGACTGAAAGTCGAGACCAAATCAGACATTTTATATCCTTCCCTGCCTCCAACCTTTTTTCAAAACCTGCCCATCAAATAACGTATTACTCATAAAATTACCTCGAATATCCAAGGAGCAAGTGAAAATCCGATGAACTTCAATGTCATTGTAATTGAAGAGAAATCCGTCGTCCTTTTGCCCATAAGGTAAAAAGCGTTATTCGGTTGATTGAGTGAGTCACATTCTATACCAAACGCACACGTAGCAATCACATCATTGCAGTATCTTGTAAAGGAGTCTTTCATTTCCATTTCAACGATGTCATCGTCCTTTTTGACGAAAAACTCGGAGAATCTTTCGGCACAATCCGACATCAACAAGAACATTGCCCTCATTTTGCTGCTGGTAAAAGATGGACTCAGAATAGGTCTCATTTCTTTCCATCTTTGCCCTACAATAATAAAGTCATCTATATTGATAGTGATCAGTACATGATAATGTTTATAATATGTAGCTAGGTGTGTCGCGTTATGATATTTGGATTTCAGTGTTACGGAAACTGAAGTACCTTTGAGAGCAAACAAATTTTTTTCCCACAAAGGGTCACAGTTGTCTGGGATAAACGATCTGTGGTCCACAAAATGGTCAAAATCTTTGACACACACCTGTTTTATTAGTTCGAGGTCTCGGATGATTAGTGTTGGTATATTCATTTGATACATTCCGGAAAACCTAAGGAGTAAGACATAATTGTATTATTTTTTAACCGTACAATAGCATATAATCACAAAGACTATCCATGGCAAACAGACTGAAAAGAGCTTTTAAATGAATTATTGATCTCATCAAAACAACCCTTTTCTGGGTTGATTTTGATGAGATTGTTAAAGGAGGCAGAAGATGAAAAGACTGAAAGATCTTATAAAGAAAATACGAGGGATGTCCTTTAAGTTTTGCATATAGAAACATAGTAGGCCGCGCGGATCGAACGTCAGTACTGAATATTAACCTCACTCTTTCACATGTGTTTTGCTTGACGATCTATTTGACTTTTACAAAAAATTCAAAAGGGTTTGAAAACTACCCCCATCCCTATATAAATTTCAAATTACGATTTCTTGATATCGTCAAAAGTACAAACTTTTCTGCAGCAGCAGAGTTTAGTTAAACTTCTTAATTTCTGTACCATTGGACATTATATATGCCAAATCAAAGTGTTCGCTTCGTCTTGTAATACATGGGGCAGAAATGTGTCTAACTGTAAATAGTGTAGAATGCAGATTATTTTCTATGAAAATCGGTAGTCTTTAATACTTAGGCCCGTATCGTCAGTCGTCCCTACAATTTAGTGTAGGGCGCCTTTATGGCCTCCTTGATTGTCATAGTTTTCTACTTCTCCGTGTCAACGCTCTATTTTGAGGTTATGTCACAAATATCTATTTGCATCAAATTGTGCTTGCATTTGAGTTATATCATGTTTTATCAGCCTGAAATTTCCTACAATTTTAAAAAAAAACATATCTTCACAATAGGAGAGCGCTGACGCTGACACGGGGCAAGTGTAATCTAGAAATTTTTGAAAGAGAGAAAGGAGTATGACAATCAAGGAGGCCATAAACGCGCCCTACAACACCTCCCCTAATGCTTCAGGAATTAAAATATTATATATAGTAGTAGGACAATTTATTAAACATTATTTCTTCCAAAAAGCTTATAGTTTCAAACAATTCGAAGTTTGAAGCAGTTCGCTATTTCCAGCAGAGTACATTTGATTTGGTATATCTGAGAAATAGTACATCAAATTGCCTCAGAAATAATTTTCTACTGTTCTTCGAGATAATTTCGCTCTATTTGTTTTTCCTTCTTGCTACATGCATTTACCATCTATTTTTTTTCTTATTACAACCTGCCACCTTTAAAAATGCCAACCCATCATTTTCTAGAATGCCAGCACCTACAGAAAAAGCCATAGTTTTTTAATAATAATTACATACCTTTCTCCACGATCAGCATCATACATTCGTTTCACCATGTCAGCAAAGGACTCCTGTCTGAATGTAGCCTTGTCCATGTTTCCCAATAACCATGTTGTATCAAGTTGTTTCAAGTTTTTCCTTGTCCAATAAGTATAGCGTCGATGCAAATACACGTAGACACACAAAATGATAGTCACCGCTCCTACTAATACTGCAATCATTTTGTTGATACTGAAAATCATATAGCACTTCACGATTAATTATTTGTTTATTGATAGTACTGTGAAACTGACCAAAGAAATGATGAATGATGAAAATGAACTTGAATAAATTATGCGTCAAATTGTAGGAGTTACTTATGTGGTGCGAAGGATGTTTGTCAGTCTGTCATCAAAAATAATATTAACCTCACGAAAATGGAAAGATACAGGTAATTTGAAAACTGAAGTTATTATTGCTTTAATTAAAGAGTAAAAGCGGTTTGTATCTTTTTGTAAATTGGTTCATTATCACTATCCTACAACAACGCAAGTTCTAATCTCATTTTTGTTTAGAATTGTTTGTGTAAGAGAGGGTAAATTACGCTTCTTCGGTATCTATCAATTTCCTTAAGCAAAATTAATATAAATGTTATGCTTTACTACACATTTGCAAAATATACTTAATCAACCGGTTGTTGAGCGTAGAACATGAATTCACTATTTATCCGTATTTATACTATTTCCAATTATCCAGTGATATTGAACGTGTTTGTCATAGTCTAGCTACGATATCACGGTGCATATTCTAAAGTGTTCCGTTTGTGTTTTGTTTTGGAATCAGCAATCGTCCTATGTAATTTAAGTCGTTTAAAAATATCATCCTAATAATAATAATAATAATAATAATAATAATAATAATAATAATAATAATAATAATAATAATAATAATAATAATAATAATATTTATTCACTTAATGTACAAAGATAACAAACAATATGAGTAAATAAATATAAAATCAAAACAGGCCCAATAGAAGGTATCGCCTGTACATGGACCAATAAATTTAAGTTGAAACTGTAGAATGCAAATGACAAAAAAGGACAAAAATTAGCTACAGTAGATTATGTATTTAGTTGTATTTATGAGTTTATGAATTTCAGTCCTAGATATAGAATGTAGCCACTTTTTTAAATTTCTTTTGAAACAATTTCCGAAACGTAAATCTTTTAAGTCTTTAGGTATAATTTCATAAAATTTAGGCGCTAGATAGAGATATGATCGCCGCATTATAGATTTATGCGGTTGAGGAACTACTGTGCCACGAATTTTGTACCTGGTATAATGATTATGTTCAATTTTTTGGTCGGTGTTTACAAATTTATGGTAGTGAGTGATACTGTGTAAGAAATAAAGCTGTCTTATATCATACATTTGAACATCTGCGTATAATTTTTCAGTGGGATAAAGTTTCGGTTTTTTAAATATCATTTTTAGAATACTTTTTTGAAAAACATCTAAATTATAGATATGTGAGGAACATGCAGCTCCCCATGCTAATATACCATATGTGAGATGAGGCTCAATCAGTGCATGGTATAATGTTCGAACATATTTTTCTGTCAATATATTCCCAAGGTATTTAATTTTGTAGGATACAAATCTAACTTTCTTTAAAATATAGTTGACATGAATGTCCCATCGTAAGTGAGGATCCAAGACCACTCCAAGGTATTTTATGTTGGGCACTCTATTAATTTGCATTTTTTGATCATTAATATTGAAGGAGAAATTTGTGTAATTTGGCAGATGTCTAGCATAAGATCCAAATGGTAAAAAATGTGTTTTAGAGTAGTTAATGCTTAATTTTCTACTGTTAAACCACCGAATAATTTTGATAAAATCATTTTCAATTACATTTTTCAGATCAGACCAGTCAGTGCCTTCATATAATATTGCAGTATCATCTGCAAAACTAGTTATTTTGCCAACACAATTAATTTGGAAAATATCATTTAAATATATATTGAATAACAGCGGACCTAAGACAGTTCCTTTTGGGACACCACACTTAATATACATTTCTTTACTAAATGATCCTGATATCTGCACAGATTGTGGGCGATTTGACAAATAACTTTCGATCAGTGAGTACGCGTTTCCTCTGAAACCAATTCTCTCCAATGCTTCTAATAATAATTTGTGATTAACTGTGTCGAAAGCTTTCTTTAAATCAACAAAAATGCAGATTGAAGGGATTCTGTTATCAATATTTTGATGTATTTGATTTACAATTTTAGTTATTGCGTCCGATGTAGCCTTCCCTTCTGTAAATCCATATTGATTTTCACTTAAAATTTTGAATTTTGTGAGGTATCGAATCATTCTAGTAGATAAAACTTTTTCAAAAACCTTTGCTACACTGGATGTTATTGATATTGGTCTATAGTTGATAACATCTGTTTTTGTTCCTGATTTATGTATCGGTATTATATTGCCTTTTTTTAAAATTGAGGGATATATGCCAGATTCAAAGCATTTGTTGCTTAGGTAAGTGAGTGGTTCTGTCCTCGGCTATAATTTTCAAATGCTCGCTTTTAATACCATCGAACCCAGATTTCCGATTTTTTAAGGACATAACAGTGGTGTATACTTCACATTGCTCGACTTTATCCAAAATAAATGAGTTCAAAGTTCTTTTTGAAGGCTGAGTATTTTGTACATTTGCTTGTATATTACTTGCTAAATTTTCGCCTATGTCAGTAAAGAATTGTACAAATTCATCGCATATCTGTTGAGTTTTTTTAATACTGTTCCCGATGTTGTATTTAACTCAGTGACACACTCTTTAACTTTTGTTTTCCCAGTAATCTCATCAATAGTTGTCCAAAGCCGCTTAGGATCATTTAAGTTATTGTTCAATTTATTTAGGTAATGTTTTCCTTTGGTTTGCCTTACAAGCTCTATAAATTTATTTTTATATTGGTTGTAGCAGTCGGTATTCTCTGTAGTTGGCGTTAGTTTCATTACATTATATAGTCTTTCTTTTTCTATTGCCGATGTTATTAATCCTTTGGTAATCCAGGCATTTCTGCTTTTCTCTTTGTGACTAATTATTACTTTATTGGTACTAATATCTATTAGTTTTTTTATTTTCTCTATGAACAGTCCCGTTGCTTTGTCTATATTATTTATAGAGTATAATTGTTCCCAGGATTCTTGTTTGACATTTGATATTAGTTTTGAATTGTCGACAAAAAATTTGTAATTTTCCTGGTTGTTACTAACGGTAGGGATGTTAGAATGTTTTTCATTTGAAGATATCAGTAAAATAGTGGAGAAGTGATCAGTAATATCGCTTTCTAGGATTATTGGTATACAAGTAATTTTGTTGGATAGGTCTTTCACAAAGCAGCGATCTATACATGTGCCATTGATGGACCTTGTTGGTAGGTTTATATAGGACAGAAATCCGTTACTTGATAGGATATTCAAGTATTCATTTGTGATGGGATCATCGTCCAAAATATTTATATTGACATCTCCCAAGAAAATATGTTGCTTTAAATGAACTTTATTTTGATTTTGAAAAAAAAAATCGATATTCTTTAAAAACTCGTGGGGTTCTGAACATGGCGGACGATAGATTGCAGATACCTCAATTTTGTTATGGTTAATTTGGATCATTATGTTTAAAATTTTGATTCTATCGGTGAAAGTGAATGTATCATGATTATATTGCAGTTTATTTCTTACAAAAACTATCACCCCATCGTTTTGGTTATAAGTGCCAAAGTTATACAGCGTGTCATATCCCTGCTGATTGAAGCAAGAAATATCAGCCACTTGCCACGTTTCAGTTAAAACTATTAGATCAAAATTGTACCATATTTCTTCTCATTCCTGCAATTCTTTTCTGTATGATTAAAACGGTAGCATTTTCTACACTGAGAAATGTCGTTATTTTGATATACTGTTAAACATTGCCATCCCAGAAGTATTCTTCTATTATTGTCTTCGAAGATTTTTTTGAATAGCTTTCCAGAAGTTTCCGCGTAGATAGTGTAATTGTTTCTTGATGGAAAATATTTGATAAACTTTACTTGTATGTCTCCACTCTGAATCATATACCTAATTCTGATGTATAAGATCTAAATTACAAATAATCCTTCTTATGTGGGGTCATTCTAAATTTTCGTCATATGCAGTATGCTGAAGGTAAATTTACACATTGTATATGCTGTCAAAATCAAATAATATTCAGGTTACCTATTAACGGAGTTGAGAAAAGTGAAATCTGGAAAGCAGTCAGGGGGAACTAGGGGTATGCATTCCCTAAGGCACCGCTTTCATTTATCGATGCGAGGCGCTGAACATTGAGAAACACTACAGACAAATGATAAGTCAGTTAGACAAATGATAAAGGTATACTTTATCTGAAGTCACTTGAAACACTGTGAAATACCGGGTGCGTTTTATATATCTATATTTAACACGCTCTGTTGCTGCAAAAATCGCCAAATTTCGCAGCAAATATCCCCCGTATAAGAGATCAAAGGCAGTTTCACCGGTCCACGTGGAGTAAAGCACGCCTATGCGTGGACATAGCCAATGAGAAAGCGTGTATTTCAGAGCTCGGAACAAGTGCAGGTGGCTACTGAAAATTGAAACAGTTTAGCCAGTGCCGTGTAGCGGTGAATAAACGTGTTTTCTTTAGTCTGTCCGTGTTTTTTCATAGATTTTATTAGTTTGTGTGTTTTTGACTTTTGAATACTCAGTTTACTTGTTGATTTAATTGTTGTGTTGATTGTTCTTGTGTGTCCTAAATATGGCTCTTTGGAGACCTTGCGAAAATGTTGGAGGATATATACGTAAGTGTTTAATAAGCTTGTGCTCGAAGTTATATAAATTCTTATCTTAGAGATTTTCGTATTTGATATAATTAAACTTTTGGGTATTTTTGATCCACAAAAATGCTTTTTTCAATAGTTTTGTACACTAGTGTGGTCTCAGTAATTACTGACATGCCGTAAGGTCATAGTAGATATTTCGGTAATTCGGATTATCGGTGAAATTTTAAAAATCTAAGAATGAAATCATCGCCACAATCAGCTTTGTTTATGTTTTGAAATTCCAACAGTTTTTAGCGAGACCAAGTTTTTTGCGGAGGGACAACATCCAGTTTTAGACCTTTTCCAAAGCTCCTATAATTTTGGATGTTTCCAAGACTCATTAAAATTCTTTGAAGAAACCATTCAGAACACTTGAATTCGGTTGTAATTAATTGTATGTGCTAGCTAACCGATACAATGTATAACAAAGGAGTTCAGTTTAAGCTGTTTGCAAGTTGGCGATCATAACACTCGCACTAGTTATGTTGCTGTCATTTAACACTTTATTAATTGATATAATATACTAAGTGACATATAAATCTGAACACCCAGTTTAAATGGTTTTATTTTAATAAAAGTTGGTGAATGTATTTATCTTACTGTAAATAACAAGTGAAAAAATTTTCAGCCTTATCAGTTGGACATTCCGGTTTTTATACTGCTTTTTTTTAATTCACTAACGCTCTAAAAATGAATATTTCAGCCGCAGTAAAGAATCAACGTTGGCGGATTTTGGTTCTTGACGTACGGAGACCTGTACGATTTCGTCAACTTAGTGAGTTTCATAGGGGCCGTATAGTGGGACTTCGGGAAGCTGGACTTTCTTTCCGGGCAATTGCAGTTAGAGTGCAAAGAAGTGTAGACACTGTGGTTAGGTGTTGTCAGGCATGGCTTCGAGAAGGCCGTACGCAAAGAGCAAGGGGCACTGGACGCCGCCGTAGAACAACAGACCGTGAAGATCGCCGCCTAAGATTATTGGCCTTAAGGGACCGTTTCTCCACTACCAGGTCCATTGCTAATGAATGGTTTGCAGAACACGGAAGACCTATTGGCATGCGAAGTGTTTACCGACGAATGAGAAGTTTTGGCTTGTTTTCATACCGTCCACACTGGGTCCTCCCTTTAACTCGAGAACACCGCCTTGAGTGGTGCAGACAACGGTCACTCTGGGATCAGGAATGGAACAGTATTGTCTTTAGTGACGAGTCTCGATTTTGTTTAGGCATGCACGATGGTCGTGCCAGGGTTAGAAGGCGACGTGGTGAAAGGAGGAATCCACAGTTTTTTGTTGAAAGACATGTTCATTACACTGTAGGAGTTATGGTTTGAGGTGCTATAGCTTATGGTTCCAGGTCACCTTTAATCTTCATCAGAGGTAACATGAACGCGCAGCGTTATATCCACGAAGTTCTAGAACCCCATCTTTTACCCTATCTTGACACCCTGGCAGATCCAACTTTCCAACAAGATAATGCCCGACCACATGTTGCAAGAGTCACAATAAACTTCTTTCAACATAATGATGTCACATTGTTACCATGGCCACCAAGATCTCCCGACTTATCCCCAATTGAGCACGTGTGGGATATGATGGGTATTCCACAGGAGGACATTGACCACCTGATCAGAAGCATGCCTAGGCGCGTGGGAGAATGCGTAGCACATCAGGGTGCATCCACACATTATTAAAGGTCAAAGGGCTTTAAAGCAGTGCAATCATTTGGAAATTTTTATCATTTACTTATTATGCTTCACTAAGTACTTATACAAAATTTTATTAAAATAAAACCATTTAAACTGGGTGTTCGGATTTATATGTCACTTAGTATAATTGCATTGTATTCCTTTTTACAAGCTCATCACTTTTGGTTTATATTAACGATTGTATCTTAATTATGAGTCAGTCATTCAATCTCAGTCACAGCGAACACACACACACTGTAATTCCGGTTCGGTCCATGTAAACTATTGTTGGAATCAAATAAAGTTTTTTAAAAACGAAGTTTGAAGTTCCGACTACATAATTCACTCCCTCAAGAGACACTATCCAATTTCATAAGTATTCTAAAAAGTACAGAATTTATTTAAAACATACCTGAAGCGCACAACTATCTGGGTTACCAACTATTACGAACTACAAGTGTTCATCAATTTGCATGTAAATGCGATTCAGCTCAAGGTGAATCGTTGGTACGATCTAAATTGGGATAGTGATGAATGCAACTGCTAGTGCGAGTTAAAGTAAATTTTTTTAACCAAGTATCAAGTGATTTTGCACTGTCATTGCGTAGAAGCACTCTCGTTGGTAAAATGATAAACGTATCTATACATACATATAGACCAAGCGAACTAGGTATTAGATGGTCTATAGAGTATCCCAACGAAAATGAGAAGTAGTTTTATAGAAATAGTGTAAAGCACTTCACAAGTTTTTTTAATGAGACACTATTTGGAAAGAACTGTCGTAACAACAAGAAGATTGATAAGGTTTTAATCGTCATTTGGTTAGTAATTTTATTTTTGGAGGCTCAGTCATTGTGCATAGTTTTGGGAAGATGAATGAAGATAATAATCATCTGGTGCAAAACAAAAAATGTGTTGCTCAATAAATTTAAATGAAACACCCTGTATATTTTCACACCATCAAATTCTCCTTTTTATAAGATTTTTTTATTATACTAGTTTCTTTGAGTGGTTGTTATGTTATTTCTGAAAATTATATGAAATCGTATAATTATCTATTTAGCCACCACACCGTTTCATCCATGTAACCAATAACTTTTTCTCACAGTACTGTGCTTAGACCATAAATGTAATATATGTAAAGGTATCATGTACAAATCAAATATTTGTGGAATTCAATACACGAGTCCGGGTCTAAGCGCAGAACTATAGGAAAGAGTTATTGTTTCCCGGGATTAGATAGATAATTATAGGATTTTCTAGAATTTCTAGAAATAACCACATAACCGGTCAAATAATCTAAACTAAACCTTACATCAAAAAAAAGCTTACAAAAATCCAAATTGGATGGTGTAAAAATATATATGATATTCCATTTAAAATTTTTGAGAAAAACGACATTTGGCGTTTTGGAACACCCTGTATAGACAAATCATACTATCGCCACATTCCATAGCTGAGCTCAGGTTTGTGTTCTTTCTCACTTTCTCTCCAAAGTACAACGAATAATTTCGTAAAATGGCGCGGTTTGTACAGTGAATTATATCGGTCTTCTTGTTTAGGAGAGGTAGTTCCAAATATCTGATAAAATATTGGGTGCTCAATTTAAAAAACATATGCTTGCTGTGACACGGTATTGTCCTGTATATTTCCAAATATTTTAGGAATGTACACCTAGGAGATATTGTCACGTGCCAAAATCACGTAATCTTTCTTTTTACTGTTTTGATCACTTATGAGTAATTTGAATTTCTCTTAATTAATAATAAATTAATTTTATTTTGTCAAGGTTCATAGTTTATTGATTGTAGAATTTCACACGTATTATATCTGTCATTCTGAGCGACTCAGTATTGTGTCGAAATCTTTTGGACACTAAAGTTACAGTATTAACGATCTTAGAAATTTCCTCATAAAATATCGTTGGTCCCTCGTAAATAGATTAGTATCTGCCTACAGTCTGCCCATCGGCAACCAGCGCACCACCTTATGATGTTTATACGTACTAGCCATATATGAATGTTTACCATCCTATCAAGATACCTTCTTTACCGGCCTTTATCTGCTCCATTTGATGCTCCGTCGAACGTGCCTTCTTCAGGGTCACCTATTCAACCTTCTTTTGGGGGTTGCGTGAGCAGACGGTCCAGCGCCATTTTACTTTCTGCTATAGTTTTGGTTGTGTGCGGGCGTTTTTGTTCATTAACTTCCATATTTTGGGGATATTAAGGCCCCAAGCATCAGTTTATGGAGTAGTACCCTTTTACTTTGTACCTTACGTTTAGTTGTGTTGGTTAGGGTACTACCCGTCCATTTTCTAATGGGATTTTAACCTCCAGCGTGGAAAGCCATTGTGGAGAACCACCATTCATACTCCTCCAGCTTTGTTTCCGATCTCTTCCCCTTGATAAGAAACCCTGATGTGAACAGGTTTTTTCTTATTCCATACATTTTGGGAACGAGGCAAGAAGCCCCTACCTTGTGACATTCCTTACGTCACTGCTCACTAATGGCCACTTATTTTTTGAGAGCTGAGAACATCACAGCTACGCCTAGAGCTGTAACTGGAAGAATACCATTGTCCAGATAAGTTTAGGTCATTGATTTCCAAAGTGGTCTATATCGACCCCTAGGGGTCTATGACAACCTGCAAGGGGTCTGCGTCAGCGAAAAAAAAATTGGGGGTCCATGAAATGAATATGGGGGCCGACAATAGTGCATCTCAATACATACACTGATAGTACCTATTTACTTATATCATACTAGCTTATAATATCAAAACATATACATTATTTATAAAAGTACCTATGAAGTAAAAAAATTATTACATATGTTTATAAAATTGTGTAAGTTGTAGGATGTTGGTATTCGCTTTGTGGTCGCAATACATTTTGAACTTGTAAAAACCTGAGAGTCGCAGTCTCAGAGCTTCGCTACCTTGCACTGACTTGTTCAATTCGTCACTCTGTAAATATGAATGTGGGACAAATACGTTTATTCGTTTCCTGAATCTTGAAAAGGAAAGTGCTAAGAAAATATTTAAAAAAATATAAACAGATAGTATATCAGACAAATTATAGTGAGTCAGTGTTATTTTGTTTGAGAGTGCTGGAGAAAAGTAAGTACATTATTATTTATTAAATTTTAGTTTTGTATTCGTAGTTAGCAAAGATAGATAAATTACGCCAATCATGACTTTAGTTATTAGTAGTTAAATATTCAGTCATGCAAAATTACACGAGTACTCCTCAATAGCTTCTTTTTGAAAGTTTTAGCAATCGGTAATATAATTACAGTGCAATCTCCGTAATTCGAGCTAATTGTTGCAAGAAGATGTTCGAATTATGGAATGTTTTCGGAAAAATCAAAAAATATTTTTAATATACAGCTGCTGTCTTATTTAAATAATTTAATTTTGCCCACAGATGACTGATGCCATGTCCGAATCTAAAAAGAAATGTAGACAGTACAGTGTTGATTATTTGAAATTTGGCTTCGTTCCATCATTGCCGGACAAACAATCGTCTATGTGCCTTTTATGCAACAAAGTTTTGGGCAATGACGCTATGAAACCATCTAAACTGCAAGATCATCTGAGAAGATGCCACCCTGATAAAACAGAGAAAGATTTGAAATACTTTCAAACACTCAAAGATAAATTTCAGAAGAGACCTACACTGGACAGAATGTTCGCTTCGACGTCACAAAGAAATGATGATGGTTTGCGCGCGTCTTACAATATCTCGTTACTTATAGCAAAATCCGGAAAACCGCATACTATCGGGGAGAAGTTAATTTTGCCAGCCGTTGAAGAGGTTTTAAAAACTGTTTTACACAAACCTGCATCTGGTATCATCAAAAGAATTCCCTTAAGCAACAATACTGTTGAATGACGTATTGATGAAATGAGTTCTGATATTGAAAGCTTCTTATGTAATTATTTGCAAACGACCCATTTCTCTATACAACTGGACGAGTCAACTTTACCTGATAATGCAGCATTATTATTGGCATATGTTCGTTTTATTATGAATCAAGAAATCTACGAAGAACTGCTCTTCGCAAGAACTTTGATAACCGACACTAAAGGTGAATCAATATTTCATGTTTTGAAGGATTACTTCATTGAAAAAGCAATTCCTTTATCAAATATAATATCAGTAGCTACAGATGGAGCACCTGCCATGGTTGGAGGTTATCGTGGATTTATAAGCTATTTAAAACAAAATGTGTCAGGGGTGTTAGCAATACATTGCGTCATCCATCGACAACATTTAGTTGTTAAAAATTTGAGTGTTATATTGCATGAATCACTTCATTTAGTCATTGATGCAGTAAACCGAATCCGAAGCAACGTGTTGAATGCGCAGTTGTGTGAAGAAAATGACGAACACATTCATCAATTACTCCTTCACACTTTCATTGGAACACCCTGTATAGGGAGCAACTTTTATGTGGACGCTCTAAAAATGTTGCTTTGGACTGGTGTCGTTCTTGACAAAAATTCGTTATTTCTTGCACATGGAAGGTGTATTCTATGAGGTGCATTTAGCAGAAAAGTCTAGCTAAGAGTCAAGTGCCAAGCTTCGTTCGCTACTGGTTTTGCTACTCTCTACTATTCGTCATTTGTTTGTCTGGGCGGTCCGTAGGACCTTTGCCCATTGCTCACTGTCTAATGTACGTTAGTCGGATCTGTCAGTACTGGCTGCCCAGAAACCAGACAATGTTAATGAAAAAGAGAAAGGGAAAGAGGAGAAAAATGGAGAAGAGCAAAGAAAAACAGAAGTGTTTAGTTTAAGAGGAGACACCTAGGCTTTTTGATTTGGGACACGGATTAATTTTGAGGTGTACTAAAC
This sequence comes from Acanthoscelides obtectus, assembly GCA_963669975.1. Lineage (NCBI taxonomy): Eukaryota > Metazoa > Arthropoda > Insecta > Coleoptera > Chrysomelidae > Acanthoscelides > Acanthoscelides obtectus. Next base: position 21,592,441 of record CAVLJG010000010.1, on the reverse strand, counting down.
AAATTTTTGATTCAATTTTGTTAGAGTGTAATTTTAAGTGTACTAAAAGTTCGCGCTAATTTTTGATTACAGTGCGAGCCGTGGCCTTGAATGGTTACGAACTTGCTCCACTGTGAAGTCCACTGAGCCGCGCCACAGAGGGTTGCTGTGCGATTCCGCTTGACTATAACGTCGCTGCGCCTGAAGTGTGACATAATCCCTCAAGTAAGGAATATCAAGGTCTCTGTGTAGTGTCTCGTTTGAGACATACTAGGAAGCGTTGCAAATTGTTCGCAAAGTTCTACTTTGCAGTACTTGAAGACTTTGCATATGTGTCTTGGCAAGAAAACACCAAGCTGCACATGCATAAGTAATGGCTGGTATAATAATCATTTTATATAGGCGAACTTTGTTTATCAAACTCAATTTGGAGGATCTACATAACAAAGGATATAGTTGCCGAAACGCAATTTGGAATTTTGTTTTCAAGGCTGCTGTATGTTTCTGCCAGATCATGCCTTTATCAAGGGTAACACCTAGGTACTTGGTAGAATTTGTCCATGGTACACGATTGCCGCCTACAGATATCTCTGCTGGGGGGCCGCGACGTTTTTTGGTACAATAAATAGCCTGCGTTTTCGAATGAATAATTTTAATCAGCCACCGTCCCGCCCACTCTAGTACTTCTTCCACCGTACTCTGCAACCCATCGTAAACCAGATCACCAGTACACGACTGGGCGACAAGTGCAGTGTCGTCAACATAGAGGTAGACTTCAGAGTTGCTGGGGCAAGGGACATCATGGATGAAAAGCGAATAAAGGATTGGTGCTAGGACCGAACCCTGAGGAACACCGGCCCGTACTGGCCGTGTTGTTGACAAAACATTGTTAATTTTAATCCGAAACTTCCTTCCTTCAAGAAAAGATTTCAGTAATTTTAGAAGCCAAAAAGGAGACATCCAAAAGCAAGATGCCAGTACTCATGCTGAGGGTGAACCCTCTGGTTACATGTTCCACCAGCCTGACTGCCTGTAGCTCGGTGCTGTGCTCGGACCGAAAACCGAATTGAACGTCAGGAATCACGTGGTGATTTGACGAAAAATTCTCAAGATGACGATAAATCACCTTTTCGGCGAGCTTAGAAGGAGCTGACAGCAGACTTATGAGACGGTAATCCTGAGGAAATATCGAACCCACCTTCTTTGGAATCATGATGACCTCAGCAGTCTTCCACCCAGCAGCGAAGTACTGGATTCTGGGCGTCGCATTGATTATTGTCACCAAATATGTCAGGGCTTTCGGCGAGAGCAGCTTCAACTCCTTGTTGGTGATTTGATCGTCCCCAGATGCTTTACGCACCTAGAGATCTTTAATATGACTTAGGAGCTCCGCTGGTGTGCAATGTGGAAACTCGGAGGGTTCCGCTAATGTGCTATGTGGAACCTCAGACGAATCTTCTGAAGAAGAGCCTCCGCTAACGCCGTTGGCCCTAAAATATTTCCTGGCGGATCGTACGATGTGCGGTTCCTCGTCGAGATCATAGTTGGGAGAGAACTGTTTTACCATGGCATCAGCGAAAACCTCGACCTTTAATCCGTTCTGAAGACTATGCCTTCAGAACCGTGGATGTGCGGGAGTTGTTCCCGCTTTCCGTTTCTGAGTGACTTTGCGACCCTCCAGAGAGGAATACTTGATTCAAGCATTCCCGCCAGAAAGTCGATGCTTTGCTCGTTGCGAAGTTCGTGCAGTGCGTTTCTCACTTCATGGACAAGATTTGTAGTCCTACGAATGTCATCAGGATGAAGCTACTCTCTTCCATTCTGTTACTTGTCTATAGTTATATTCGCTAAAAAGGAGCTTACACTAGCATGTAGTGCTTGCGTAAGTTTTATTTGCACGAAAGTTGAACTTGCAACGCGGACTTGCATGCATTTGTTGCTTTCGCAAATAAATTCTGTTTTGACAGAAATTACTTGCGCAACTAACAACTTTCGTGAAAGCTCCACTTGTGCGCTAGCTGTGCTTTCCCCTATTGCTTGCAGACAATTACTTCTTGTAAACAAGTGACGGGAGTGTTTGGTCGTGATGGAGAACTGCACTGACTGGACTTTAAGCAAGCATCACTTTAATCGATATCTGAGATATAATATAAGCTAGTAAACACGAAATTTCATAAAAACTGTTATCTGGCTTCAATCTTATCAATCAACTATCCAAAGTTGCAACGATTAAACGATTAACACGCTGCCGGCGAGAGTTATCTAGGGCGAACAATACATCAACGAGATTATATGAGATGTATTTACTATGAAATTCTCTAGTCATTTAATGTGTATTATGTTAATGAACATTTTCACAAAGATGCATTAAGTAACATGCAACGCTATATTTTCTTACGGTCATGTACACAACTTGTTTGGTTGTAGTCCCACAAGTCACTATTTCCAGGGATAATTAATTTATTATGTATTTTATCAATCCAGTCCAATCATAAACCAGAGTAAATAAGTGATCAATGAACACTTAAGTAACGAAACATGAAGTCCTACAACTTTACAGACATGCTATTTATTTATGTTAACTTTGTGGAACGATGAAATTTCAACTTCTTCAGAATTACTCGTACCTATATAGCAACTGGGTAAAATAGGAGTCAAGCAGGTTGAATCGGAACTTTTCACAAATCAGAATCTATACTTACACCCTTTTCCCAAAAGTGACTTGGATATTTTTCCAAGAATAAGAACCTTTAATTAGGGGCTGTTCAAGTATTACATGAGCACTATGGGGGGGCGGGGGGTCTTTGCTTTGCTTATTTTGGATGACATGGGAGGTAGGGGAGTCTAGATGATGATTACGTCATTGGTAATTATTTAATTTTTTACACGAATGGCAACTCTCACATTGTCTTTGCTTGAAAACGAAACGCATTTTCGGGGATTTCCGCAAATAATGCATACGTTTAGTGAACAGCGCGCGGTAATTCCCCTACTCGCTTTAGAACCGAGTAGGGGAATTACCGCGCGGTGTTCACTTGTCTAAATTTCCTCTATCAATGTATTGTTTCGTTTGGATACTATAGCGAGTAGACGTATTGTAAGCATAGTAAAGCAAGTTAACATTTGTGTTACCATTGATTCCATTAGCCAAAGTTTAATGTTTAAATAAGATGTCGTTTCACTTAGACAAATCCAAGTTATACCAAAAATTGTTTGAAAGATTTAAAAAATCTCATACAAGTACGAAAGTAAAAAATGTACAAAAGTTAGTTAACGAAGTGTGGCGAAATTACAAATTACAAGCAAAATCCGACAAGGAACTAGATATTATTGTATCTAAGAGAATCGAAGAAGAATTGCAAGCGGCGACTAAGAATAAATCCATTCTACTAAATTTTTTTTCTAAGGTGAGTGAGTGACGAAATCAGTTTAGGTACCTATGAGTACTAGAAATATTAGAAATCGCCAAAAAGTTTATCTTTACTGATTAGAAAATATTATGGCCTATTTCAAAGTATAGAGGTAATATTCATTATATTATAGATTTATTTTTTACCATTGACTCCGTCAATTGGTAACAAAGTACAGGATGTTAGTTTTATACATATATACAGAAAACTAACACCCTGTATTTTGTGACCGGAACGAATTGCTCGTTTAAATATATTAGATTTAAAGCCATATGGTTTTGTATTTACCATATATGTTGCTATACTTTGTATTTATGTAGCTTAATAAGAGAATCTTTAGCAGAAGCCATAGAAAGTTTTTATTTTTAGGCAACCTGTAAACCTGCATAAAAAACACAAATTATACAGTCAGCTTCAAATATTAAAAAAGAGGAAGAAGATAAAATAAAACCCGGTAATGAATCACAACAGCAATGCGAAATTAATGAAAATACAGATAAACAGAAAGATCTGAATGCTTTGTATTCTGCCAGAGATACTATGCCAAGCCGTGCTGAAGTTGATAAACAGATCATTAAGTTGCGCGAGGAAAAAAAAACAGCAAAACAGTCTTTAAACAGGAAGGTTCAAAACGCAGTTGCCCAAAAGAAACACAGGGATGGTATGAAAAGAAAGAAGATATTTGTCATGAAAATCCAGAAATAAAAAAAGACTATCTCTGAGGGATTCAGTGGGACGTCCTAATCTTGAAAGCAATCAACATTCACTATTGAAAACACTCGCGGATATAGCTTTATTTGGGGGTGCAGCAGATGATAGGAGACGAACGTAATCAATTCGCAGCGTAAAAACTCTTCATGAACTCACACAAGAATTACGTAAAATAGGATTTGATATTAGTCGCAGTGGGACATATCTTCGTTTGATTCCCAGAAAATCTAATTCTGCAGAGGGACGAAGACATGAATCGACAGTCCCTGTTAAGCTCATTCGGGCTCAAACTGATCACCACAAGAGCCTCTTAGGTAGCAAGTTCGCTGAAACATCAATCCATTATTTAGAGAACATAGCATCCATGCTTGGACCAGATCAAGTAATTTTCATATCTCAAGATGATAAAGCTCGAGTCCCTATTGGCGTAATTGCGGCAAATAAGCAAGCACCTCTTCTAATGCAGATGGAATATAGAATCAAATTGCCTGATCACGATTGGGTAATCGCTGAGCGTCATGAATTAATACCATCTATTTATGCTGGTATGAAAATCACTTCCAATATGCTAGGACAACCGCAAGCCGTTGGATATTCTGGACCAACATACAGCACTATTTGAAGTGGAAAGCATAGTTCATCTACTGCTAATACTCATGCTCAGGATTTCGAGGCGCTTCTCAAACTTGAAGAGTTTCGACCATTAGCTAAAACAGACCATGGACTAGTAAAACCAGTGGTAATCATGACGGTTGATGGAGGGCCAGAGGAAAATCCACGTTATCAAAAAGTCATAGGGTTTACTATACAACACTTTAAGCGACATGATCTCGATGCATTGTTTTTAGCTACCAATGATCCTGGAAGAAGTGCGTATAACAGAGTAGAGCGGAGAATGGCTCCTCTTAGTCGGGAACTGGCTGGTTTAATATTGCCTTATGACCATTTTGGGTCTCATTTGGATGAACGTGTCGTTACAGTTGATGATCTAATTTCGAATTTTCAGTAAATGTGAAGTATGGAGTTCAATGGAAATTGATGGCTATAATGTTAATGCAAAATATGTTGGGGCAGGTGAACAAGATCTTCCTGATTTTCCAGACATCAAATGGTATTCAGAACATGTGCGTGAGAGCCAATACTTGCTTCAAATTGTAAAATGTAGAAATACAGAATGCTGTAGTCCAAGAAGCGGTCTATTTAGATTACAAGACAATAGGTTTCTTACACCACCTGTAAAAGTAAAACAAACAGTTGATGACTTGGTTTTGGATGAAGGAGGGCAATTTCTTAACCTTCCAGTCAATTTAGCTCTACGCTTAAGTGGCTCACTCAAAGATCTCCTGCTAATGCGGTAAAATTGAGGCTAGTCGAACGTGCAAAACGTGTGGCCTTTATCATGCTTCCGTCAAGTCACTAAATCGTCACATCGAAAATATCCATAAAAAAGTAAACATGCACACTGATAGGAAAGTTAGACCTGTAAGAGTCGCTCGTCGTGCTAATGAACTGATGTGCATTATTCAAAATTTAGAGCACCATGATGTTGAATGGCTCGATGAGAACGACGTAGACATTCCAAAATCCGATGAAAGTGAGCAAACTCGCAACACTGAGCAGCAATCGAAGTAATCCAATATCATCGAAAACTTAGAATCATGGATTCGGGTTTCATGGACTGAAGACTTAATTTGAATTTAATATATGTGCCAAAAATTTAAAATAAGTAAAAAATTGTAATAAATCTGCTTACGTAATACTTGAACGGCCCCTTATCTGTTGGTTTGGTAGCTGAAACATCAGGTAACCTCTTCTGCTTCAGACAACAGTAAAAAGCTGGGATAATGTCAGACCTATTCATCGTAACCTGAAAGACGGGGCTTCCCTTTTCAGAAACAACATTTTTAAAATAGCAAAGCTTATGTGGGGTAAATCAACAGCAACAGCTTAGTCATGTGTGGCTCATAAAAAAGTTGTCGCCATTCCGTTCAAAAACGCACTTTTATTGGCTTTTAAGCTTGGGCTGTCAAGGTCTTTTACGACTTAAATGAGCTTAAGCGGCGCGGGATGGAAACCTGCAGAATAACGATCTAACGCAATCTGAATACATTGCCGAAGCAACTGCAGCAGCTCAAATACACTCACACTAAATGACAAGTTCGTTGTCGCTATAGGAATGTGCGATGTTCGGTTTTTACTGAGAGAGGAAACATTGTAATCGCGAAGAATGTCGAAAATGAGATATTGTGGTTTTGGGTGTTATACATCACGAAAATTCATTCGCTAATTCTTAGCCGGTCTATAACTTACGAGGTACTGCTCGGATTTTGATGAAGGTTGCTATTATGCCGAGGATGAAAAATCTTTATAGTTTTTGAAAATCGGTTCAGTGGCGACGGACGAGAAGTCAGAAACGGAGAAGCAGGAATCGCTTTTTTTGACGTTTCAGAGAGTCCTGATCATTTTCAGAAATATTTTGGTAGCGGTTGAAATTGGGGTGTTGGAGGTCGTAGGGGGTAGGAGAGGGTATATGATTTTTTTTTACCTTAGTATACTTATACGCTCCCAATCCCGGTAATCCTATGCACCTAATAGCCATATTTGAGACATAATTTCCTCGTACATTTGCCTTTTCGTTTCGCCTACTTCTGCCATCTACGCACACCACCCGGCGAACCGGTCCGGATGACCAGTCAATCTGACTGCACTGCAGCGCAAAAAATATATACTAAGTGACATATAAATCCGAATACCCAGTTTAAATGGTTTTATTTTAATAAAATTTTGTATAAGTACTTAATGAAGCATAATAAGTAAATGATAAAAATTTCAAAATGATTGCACTGCTTTAAAGCCCTTTGACCTTTAATAATGTGTGGATGCACGCTGATGTGCTACGCATTCTTCAACGCGCCTAGGCATACTTCTGATCAGGTGGTCAATGTCCTCCTGTGGTATCCCATTCCAGGCAACCTCCAACTCCTCTCGAAGTGCTTCTAGAGTCTGAGGAGGACGTTGTAAATTGAGCAATCTCCTACCCATCATATCCCACACGTGCTCAATTGGGGATAAGTCGGGAGATCTTGGTGGCCATGGTAACAATGTGACATCATTATGTTGAAAGAAGTCTATTGTGACTCTTGCAACATGTGGTCCGGCATTATCTTGTTGGAAAGTTGGATCTGCCAGGGTGTCAAGATAGGGTAAAAGATGGGGTTCTAGAACTTCGTGGATATAACGCTGCGCGTTCATGTTACCTCTGATGATGATTAAAGGTGACCTGGAACCATAAGCTATAGCACCCCAAACCATAACTCCAACAGAGTGATGAACATGTCTTTCAACAGAAAACTGTGGATTCCTCCTTTCACCACGTCGCATTCTAACCCTGGCACGACCATCGTGCATGCCTAAACAAAATCGAGACTCGCCACTAAAGACAATACTGTTCCATTCCTGATCCCAGAGTGACCGTTGTCTGCACCACTCAAGGCGATTACGTCGGTGTTCTCGAGTTAAAGGGAGGACCCAGTGTGGCCGGTATGAAAACAAGCCAAAACTTCTCATTCGTCGGTAAACACTTCGCATGCCAATAGGTCTTCCGTGTTCTGCAAACCATTCATTTGCAATGGACCTGGTAGTGGAGGAACGGTCCCTTAAGGCCAATAATCTTAGGCGGCGATCTTCACGGTCTGTTGTTCTACGGCGGCGTCCAGTGCCCCTTGCTCTTTGCGTACGGCCTTCTCGAAGACATGCCTGACAACACCTAAAAGAAAATCCAGCTTCCCGAAGTCCCACTATACGGCCCCTATCAAACTCACTAAGTTGACGAAATCGTACAGGTCTCCGTACTCTAGGCATCGTAACCGATCGTAAAGGATGTCAAGAACCAAAATCCGCCAACGTTGATTCTTTACTGCGGCTGAAATATTCATTTTTAGAGCGTAAGTGAATTAAAAAAAAAGCAGTAGAAAAACCGGAATGTCCAACTGATAAGGCTGAAAATTTTTTCACTTGTTATTTACAGTAAGATAAATACATTCACCAACTTTTATTAAAATAAAACCATTTAAACTGGGTGTCCGGATTTATATGTCACTTAGTATATATATATATATATATGTGTGCACGGACCATGCACGGAATGAGCAATAACTCGCTGTAGCGATGCCGCGCTAGGCTCTGCTGTGTAGATGTGGAAAGAGACAACGTTGCCAGATGGACAGTAACTACCTGTAGGACAGGGAAAGGATGTCGATGTACTAATTGTATGACCCTGTAACTTGTCATGTGCCAAAATCACTAACCTTTTTTTTACTATTTTGATCACTTATCACTAAGTTGAATTTCTCTTTATTAATGGCCATTCCTAGGTCAAACCCTTTTCAATGATTTTCTTTTGGCAAATTTCGTAGTTTATTGATTGTATAATTTCACACGTATTATATCTTTCTTTCTCAGTGATTCAGTATTGTGTTAAAATCTTTTGGTCACTAATGTATAGTATCATTAACGACTATCTCAGAAATTTCCTCATAAAATATCGTTGGTCCCTCGTAGAGTTGGTTCCGCCCATTGGCGACCGTCGCCACCTTGTGATTTCTTCACATACTAGCCGTATAGGAATATTTTTCCTATCAAGATGCTATACCTTGTTTTAGAAAGAAACTTGCGTGTACAGACGCAGACGGGTCCAGCGCCATTTTCTTTCTTCTTTCCGTTCAAGTTTTGGTTGTGCATCCTTTTTGTGTACCTTACGTATAGTTGTTTTGGTTTGGGTGCTACCCCGTCCATTTTCTAATGGGATTTTAGGCATCAGCAGTAAGTTTTTTATTGTATACCATCGGACCACGTTCAGTAATGCATGTCTTGAAGAAGTTTGTTCAATATCTGCTTCCTTTTAGTGTGAAGGCTTCCGGAGAACCACCATTCACACTCCTCCAACTTTTTTTGTAGCTGCCTTGTAGCTATCTCGCAGCCGATTTTGCTGGAAGTCGGACCTTTCCCTTGACAAAAAACCCCGATGTGAACATGTAAAATATCATTTTAATTGGGTATTGTATAGATATTGATATAGTGATTGTTGCTAACTGAAATCCTTAAAGTGTACTTGATTTTGTTTGGCATTTTTCGTATTCAAATATTCAAGTATAGTTGTTTGAGGCATACGTGACTAATTCATCATGGAGCGCTACACGATCCCACAATGCGTCCGTATTGTTAAAACGTTTTACTAAAGAAATGAGTCGATTGTTGCAATGATTCGGAAGCTACGACAATATTAACAAACACGTGAAGTTTAAAACTTGCCAAGGTTGGGCCGTGTTCGTACTCCGGAAAATATCGAGATAGTTCATGAAAGTGTAGTGGAGCGCCCTGAGACGTCTACCAGACATCGTTCTCAAGAACTGGGTATTGGTCGCACGTCATTATGCACTATTTTAAAAAAAGACTTACATTTGCGACCAAACAAAATTCAGTTAACCCAAGAACTACAGCCTAGTGACCATGAAAGTCGCCGACAAGTCATGCAATATTGCAACTTAATACCAAAAATAACGATTTTTACCGACAACTGATAATGAGCGATGAAGCCCATTTCGATATGAACGGATTTGTTAATAAGCAGAATTGTCGTATCTGGGCATTAGAGAACCCTCGTGTCATCCATCAACGACTACTACATCCTCGTCTCGAGTCACACATTGGTCCGGTGTTTGGTATGGAGGTGTCAATGGACCTTACTTCTTTGATGTAATTCTCTTACTGTCATAGGGCGGAGCAACTTGTCACACAGCTAGGGAAACAATGCATCTTTTGCGAACAACATTTCCGGGACGTTTAATTTCTCGATTTGATGATGTCAACTGGCCACCAAGGTCACAGGATTTAACGGCTCCTTACTTTTTTTATGGGGATTCTTGGAAAATAGGGTTTATGCTAACAAACCAAATACTGTAGAGCAGTTGAAGAACGCTATTACGGAAGCGATTGAAAATATTCCTCCCGAAACCTACCAAAGAGTAATGGAAAATGTAATCAAGAGCGATCAGGTTTGCGTGGCTTCTAGAGGCGGACGTCTTATATTATTTTTCATGCATCATTTCTAAGTTTCAATAAAAGATCAAGATGAAAAAATGGACGTATTTTATTTCATTTCACAAATATCCAAGATACAAGCCAGTCAGTTACATATCGGCTACCCTGTATTCAGAGGGCGCATTTAGCCATTCTCGATTCAGTTGAAACGAATGAGTCTGACAAGATTTTCAATATGTGGCATTGCTATGGAGTGTCTCTAAATGGAAAGAACTTAGCACGTGTGAACCTAAAGTTTCTGCCATCTATACCATACTTGGTACTTAGAAAATTAGTACATCTTCAGTGTATACAGGATTAACAAATCAGCAAACATCAATTGATTAATAAACGATTTATTTATATCGTAGTATACATAACAGGTACATAAACACATAGTGTATATAAAACAATAAAAGCTTACTGGTATAAAAGTTTAAAATACGGATGCACTTATTGATTAACGCGTACAACTCACTGATTTAGCTTCTTCAAGCCAACCCAAAACCCGTTTTCTGCAACCATGGGGAAAGACCTCTTGTCCAGTTTTAGAGGTATCTGCGTCTTATTTGTTGGTACAATTTCGAACTGTGTCAACAAATGGAAGAAAACAGCCTTCGTCTCCAACAAGGCAAATCTGGAGCCAATGCAGTTTCTGGGCCCGCATCCAAATGGCAAATAGGTGTACGGTATGATTTTATCTTTGTTCTCGTCACTGAACCTTTCTGGATCGAATCTTTCTGGATGGGGAAAGTATCTGCAAATGGAATTTAACTATTAAACTAACTAAGCAATTGATGTAGTTTTATTAGTTTTACTATAAACAAGAAAATGGAGAGAGTTTTTTTAAGGCGCAATCTTGATTTAGGTGACAGGTATCTAAGGTCTTTCCACTTCAAACCAAAATTGAGTTTTGAGCAAAAATCCAGAAATGCCATGCTCAGAGATCTAGCTTAGACAGGCTATAAACCTGTACACAGGCTGTCCCGCTATAAAATGACCTCACTCTAAATTTTGTATGGCCGTTTAGAAAAAAATATTTCATACACAAGTTGTAGGGTCTAACATAAAATTGTACGTGCAATATGTTTTTTATACTAAGTGACATATAAATCCGAACACCCAGTTTAAATGGCTTTATTTTAATAAAAGTTGGTGAATGTATTTATCTTACTGTAAATAACAAGTGAAAAAATGTTCAGCCTTATCAGTTGGACATTCCGGTTTTTATACTGCTTTTTTTTAATTCACTAACGCTCTAAAAATGAATATTTCAGCCGCAGTAAAGAATCAACGTTGGCGGATTTTGGTTCTTGACATCCTTTACGATCGGTTACGATGCCTAGAGTACGGAGACCTGTAGGATTTCGTCAACTTAGTGAGTTTGATAGGGGCCGTATAGTGGGACTTCGGGAAGCTGGACTTTCTTTTCGGGCAATTGCAGTTAGAGTGCAAAGACGTGTAGACACTGTGGTTAGGTGTTGTCAGGCATGGCTTCGAGAAGGCCGTACGCAAAGAGCAAGGGGCACTGGACGCCGCCGTAGAACAACAGACCGTGAAGATCGCCGCCTAAGATTATTGGCCTTAAGGGACCGTTTCTCCACTACCAGGTCCATTGCAAATGAATGGTTTGCAGAACACGGAAGACCTATTGGCATGCGAAGTGTTTACCGACGAATGAGAAGTTTTGGCTTGTTTTCATACCGGCCACACTGGGTCCTCCCTTTAACTCGAGAACACTGACGTAATCGCCTTGAGTGGTGCAGACAACGGTCACTCTGGGATCAAGAATCGAATAGTATTGTCTTTAGTGACGAATCTCGATTTTGTTTAGGCATGCACGATGGTCGTGCCAGGGTTAGAAGGCGACGTGGTGAAAGGAGGAATCCACAGTTTTTTGTTGAAAGACATGTCCATCACACTGTTGGAGTTATGGTTTGGGGTGCTATAGTTTATGGTTCCAGGTCACCTTTAATCTTCATCAGAGGTAACATGAACGCGCAGCGTTATATCCACGAAGTTCTAGAACCCCATCTTTTACAATATCTTGATACCCTGGCAGATCCAACTTTCCAACAAGATAATGCCCGACCACATGTTGCAAGAGTCACAATAGACTTCTTTCAACATAATGATGTCACATTGTTACCATGGCCACCAAGATCTCCCGACTTATCCCCAATTGAGCACGTTTGGGATATGATTGGTAGGAGATTGCCCAATTTGCAACGTCCTCCTCAGACTCTAGAAGCACTTCGAGAGGAGTTGGTGGTTGCCTGGAATGAGATACCACAGGAGGACATTGACCACCTGATCAGAAGCATGCCTAGGCGCGTTGGAGAATGCGTAGCACATTAGGGTGCATCCACACATTATTAAAGGTCAAAGGGCTTTAAAGCAGTGCAATCATTTTGAAATTTTTATCATTTACTTATTATGCTTCATTAAGTACTTATACAAAATTTTATTAAAATAAAACCATTTAAACTGGGTGTTCGGATTTATATGTCACTTAGTATATAAAGAAGATGCCCCAGAAGCGTGCTATCGAATAAAGTTGTATTTTTAGCATAGAACGCCCTGTTGTTTGAAATTTGATGACAAAGTGGATGATTGAGATGTTGCTTCTCGGTCATCAGGTGAACTAGCCGACATGCTCCTTCCTTGACTATTTATACAGGGTGTCCCAAAAACAGTATGCAATAATCTACCAACGGTTTCTAGAGCTTAAAATAGGAAGAAAAGTTTATATAAACATAGGTCGACAAACGTCCCATAAGGGCGCTACGGTCTTTTAAAGGGGCTCCCTTGAAGATGGTTTTTCCTTAATATTTCCGAAACGTGTTGAGATAAAGACATAACATTTGGTATTCTAGCCTAGTTTTTTATGCTGGATTTAAAAATATTAACAATTTTAGACAGTTTTGTTTGGAAGCGTATGTAAGAGGGACGGACTCAGGTTATTTTAGCCCCAAAATTTTTGTGTTATTTTATTTTTGAAATTCAATTTTAGAATTTGAAAATTTAGGGTTTTCTACATAAAAAAGGTACTCGTTTTCAGTATCGATAAATTGTGGCATTTTTGAATAAAATCAAACTAAAGAATTTGTCACATGATAGAAAATGTACTGCGAATTTAAATGAATTGTTGAATAATTAGCCATGGCAACGAAAAAACTAATTTAATAATTGACGATGAAAACTGCAGGCGATGGTCAGAAGGTATAAGATATAATGAAAAATAGGGCATACCGTGACAGGATAAAACAAGCTCCTTATGCTGCCATGTTTGGGCATGATATTAAAGTCGGTCTATCCACATCAGCGTTTCCAAAAGAACTGTTGAAAATCTACGAACCGAAGAAGAGCTTGAGGAAGTTTTGGAGGAATTTGGTGTAGGTGAAGAGCTTCAAGAAGAGCAAAATGAAGACCAATCTATGGACAGTAACCCAGAAACAGATAACATGCAAGAAAATATTACTGAAGATGGAAATATGCAAAATATCAACAATAATTATAGAGAAAACACTGGTAATATGGAAACTTCAGATAATCAGGGGAAATGTTCAGAGTGTGACAAACCAAGTACGTAGATCAGAGAATATATGTTGTGAACTTTGTGCCAAAAAACATACGATCAAACAGACTAGAGGCAAAACGAAATTTAGAAAATCAAGCAAAGAAAGTGAAAGCTTTGTCTAATTCATGGTTTCCGCCATGTTCTGTCGGAGATACAGTGACAGTGAAAATTCCAGACCTTGATAGAGGGAGCGGCGATTTTAGAAATATTCTCATGACAGTAATCGAAAAAACTGACGACGATTTTTATAAGCTAGCAAACAAGAGAGGAACTATCGAGGAAATGTTTTTCAGGAACCAATTTTCTGTGTGTAATGGGAAACTTGTAGATATGGAAAGTGTGTCACTGCAGAAGAAACGTTTACGACAACGTGCAAACGAACAATCTCTTTTAGAAGGTCAAGGTTACAAACGATGCAACTGTAAAGCTAAATGCATGACCAATAAGTGTAAATGTATTTTTATTGGAAATGTCATAACAGCTTATCTTGCTTAAACAAATAGATTATAGTATCTTGTACTTTGTTAGGATACAGTTTCAGTGTAATCTTTGATTTTTAAAATCTGTTCTTTTAACAAAATGTGCTTTTAAAACATTTATGGCGCTATTTTTTAACATTAACCTCACGAAAGTGGATAGAACGCGGTTTACCCGGGTAAAGTCCGAAAAATTTACAATTTCAGTAAATTTTGGACTTTACCCATGTTGTCTGGGTATTGTGCAGTTTACCCGGATATACCTAAGTTTAATCATAATTCTAACTTTACCAGCTCTAACAATCATATACAGGGTAATTTGCCGTATTCCTTTTAGGACATGATAAAATGCAACAAATTTCATCCTATACGTGTATAGGCGAAAATCAGTAGTCTTCCAGATTTTTTCAACGTTTGTAATTTTTCATCAGTAACGCGAAATTGAAAATTTTGGTCTAAATAATACAAAAAACTATGTGAGTTATGAATGCGGTTGATCTTAGTAGCTTGTACCCAAATTAAGTAAATGTAATCATAAAAAGTGCAAAAACACTATTGCAAATAAAATAACCGCTTAATCTAAAAACGGCATAGTTGTCCAGTTTTCCTTAGAACAAAGTTGTGCCTAGATTGAAAAATTGCTAGTACATCGTGCGTGCAAATTACTGGACAAATAGGCAATAAAGCTAAAGTAGATCAAATAATAGTTCCTTTATAAAATGGTAAAATTGATGGTTATTTCAAATGATCGCACTAATTTCTCACAAATCTTGCTCAGTTCGAGATTCTCAATTGGGAATGAGGTCTGCATTTGGTTTCTAGCTCCGCTTTTACCATCTTTCAGGTAAAAATCGCCCTCAGTTTCTTTGCCGTATTTGCTCCAGTACATCGAATTCTCCGAAGCCCGTGATATGTGTTTTCGATATATGCAGCTCCTTAGTAACTCCAAGAACGTAGAAAATTCGGCGGTTGGGAAAGGGAACAAGATTCCAGTAGCGACTCTGAAAAACCGCAAAAAGTAACGTCGCCATATCGCCATCGATCATGATTACTGAGTCTAGAAGCTAGATACCTAAAATACGTAACACGGGCAGTGACGAACGAGGTTTCATAGAATCCCATATACTGAAGCAATTTCTTTAGCTCAAAGTATATATGGCAAACACTTTACCTGAAACACGATAAACGCATGAATTAGAAACAAAATGCAGACCACATTGTCGAATTGAACAAGATTGTGGAAAATTAGTTCAGTTATTGAATTGACTGATTATTTGTAAAGAATTAAACGCTCTCATACTGACGATAAATATCACATTCTATACCAAATGCACATGTCGCGATCACATCGTTGCAATACCGTGTAAAGGAATCTTTCATTTCCAACTCGACAATTTCATCATTTTTGTCGGCAAAAAATTGAGTGAATCTTTTGGCGCAATCCGACATTAACAGAAACATTGCCCTCATTTTACTGCTGGTGAATGATGGACTCAGGATAGGTCGCATTTCTTTCCACCTTTGCCCTACAATTATAGAACAAGTGAAATCATTAGTAATATACTAAGTGACATATAAATCCGAACACCTAGTTTAAATGGTTTTATTTTAATAAAATTTTGTATAAGTACTTAATGAAGCATAATAAGTAAATGATAAAAATTTCAAAATGATTGCACTGCTTTAAAGCCCTTTGACCTTTAATAATGTGTGGATGCACCCTGATGTGCTACGCATTCTCCAACGCGCCTAGGCATGCTTCTGATCAGGTGGTCAATGTCCTCCTGTGGTATCTCATTCCAGGCAACCACCAACTCCTCTCGAAGTGCTTCTAGAGTCTGAGGAGGACGTTGCAAATTGAGCAATCTCCTACCCATCATATGCCACACGTGCTCAATTGGGGATAAGTCGGGAGATCTTGGTGGCCATGGTAACAATGTGACATCATTATGTTGAAAGAAGTCTATTGTGACTCTTGCAACATGTGGTCGGGCATTATCTTGTTGGAAAGTTGGATCTGCCAGGGTGTCAAGATAGGGTAAAAGATGGGGTTCTAGAACTTCGTGGATATAACGCTGCGCGTTCATGTTACCTCTGATGAAGATTAAAGGTGACCTGGAACCATAAGCTATAGCACCCCAAACCATAACTCCAACAGTGTGATGAACATGTCTTTCAACAAAAAACTGTGGATTCCTCCTTTCACCACGTCGCCTTCTAACCCTGGCACGACCAACGTGCATGCCTAAACAAAATCGAGACTCGTCACTAATACTGTACACAATACTGTTCCATTCCTGATCCTAGAGTGACCGTTGTCTGCACCACTCAAGGCGATTACGTCGGTGTTCTCGAGTTAAAGGGAGGACCCAGTGTGGCCGATATGAAAACAAGCCAAAACTTCTCATTCATCGGTAAACACTTCGCATGCCAATAGGTCTTCCGTGTTCTGCAAACCATTCATTTGCAATGGACCTGGTAGTGGAGAAACGGTCCCTTAAGGCCAATAATCTTAGGCGGCAATCATCACGGTCTGTTGTTCTACGGCGGCGTCCAGTGCCCCTTGCTCTTTGCGTACGGCCTTTTCGAAGCCATGCCTGACAACACCTAACCACAGTGTCTACACTTCTTTGCACTCTAACTGCAATTGCCCGAAAATAAAGTCCAGCTTCCCGAAGTCCCACTATACGGCCCCTATCAAACTCACTAAGTTGACGAATTCGTACAGGTCTCCGTACTCTAGGCATCGTAACCGATCGTAAAGGATGTCAAGAACCAAAATCCGCCAACGTTGATTCTTTACTGCGGCTGAAATATTCATTTTTAGAGCGTTAATGAATTAAAAAAAGCAGTATAAAAACCGGAATGTCCAACTGATAAGGCTGAAAATTTTTTCACTTGTTATTTACAGTAAGATAAATACATTCACCAACTTTTATTAAAATAAAACCATTTAAACTGGGTGTTCGAATTTATATGTCACTTAGTATACATGCAAGTTTTTGTAGTAATTTGTATGCGCAATATTCTAGCAATTTATGGAGCTAGACATAACTTTTTACTGAAGAAAAATAAGAACGTAAACTATACTGCTTTCTAGTTATGTTATTTTATTTCGTATGATTACATTCACTTAGTTCAAGTGAAAACTACGAATATCAGTCTCATCCGTATCTCATATAGACTTTTCACTATTCGGATTGAAATGTCCGCTTTCGGGTTATTGTTGAAAAATTTAAAAAAATTATAAACCACGAAAATCATTGATTTCGGCTCAGTAATTTCAGGAGTTTATTTTTTGGCAGTAATTTAATACTAATAATCCTTACCTATAATCATGATGGAGTCCATAAATGGGAATCCATAGCACATCGTTCTCCTTCAAGTGTAGAGGAATTTCTCCAGGCTTGGATGGTTCTACGGTGTAAGGTTTCGTGCAGACCCGATCTACAGCTACAGCGTTTGGCCATTTTCTCAACGTTTCTGCAATAAATTCGGGAAACAAAATTATGTAAGAGTTAGTCTGAGAATACGATGCAACTCGTCACTAACATAAAAACTCTTTTCGCAAAAACAATGCTTTAACAGCCTGTCTGTCCTCCGTTTTGGGAATATGTTTCAACACATCTCTGTAGTTTTGTCGTTGTCTTCTTGTGGCGTGATACCCCACCACCCTCCCTCCCTCGACATCAACAAAGCTTCTGGTCCGGACTTGATTCCTGGCATCGTACTGAAGAGGTATACAGCGGAGCTTGCTCCAGTTCTTTCGCGTCTCTTCCACATATCTTATGAATCCGGCACCTTCCCAGAAAACTCATGTCCAACACATCCCAAAAAAAAGGATCTAAGACCGACCCCTGCAACCACAGGCCTATAGCTCTGTATTCTGTTATAAGTAAGGTGTTGGAGAGGTGCCTAGATCGCGAACTTCTAGACTACCTCTAACGTCACAGCTTGATTAGCGACAGGCAGTATGGTTTCCGGCACCAACGATCCACAGGGGATCTCCTAGCTTACGTCACTCAATTGTGGAGTAAACTCATCCAGTCCTATGATGAGGCTCATGTCGTTGCTCTTGACATCAGGAAGGCATTCGATCATCTGTGGCACGCTGCCCTCTTAAACAAACTGTCATCCTATGGCCTCCCAGATTTGCAGATGGGTGGCTGACTTTATCTCTGGCCGCAAGATATCCGTCGTAATTGACGGGTTCTCCTCTTCATCCCACAACGTCAACGCGGGTGTTCCCAAGGGATCGGTCTTGGCTCCGACACTGTTCCTCTCACATATCAACGACCTTCCTTTCACGATCAACCCAATCCACAGCTTCGCTGATAACAGCACTCTACATGCAGGAATTCAGCTGGAAAAAAGAAGACTAGCGATGACTCCCTCTCTGATGAGAGACCTGGAGGTTATCCCGTCAATAGCGGCGCTGGTGGGAAAAAGCTAGGCTATTTGTTTAGGGCTAAGAAGTACTTTTCTCCGCATAGCCTTCTCACTCTACACAAAGTCCAGATAAGGCCTAGCCTCGAGTATTGGGCTACATTATTTATGCTCGATGCTGTCCAAAGGAGGGCTGTTCGACTGATCGATGACTTTTCTCAACCAGACAGTCTCGGGACCCTTTCGCACCGCTACACCAACGGGCTTTGCTCCTCAGAGCTCTCTTCCATGATGTCGCCGCGCGATGAGCCTGCCAGACAGACCCGCCTGACTTTGGCGCCACATCCTAACCGTGTCGAACTTCGTACATCCAGAACTGGCCGACACGACCGCTACTTTGTCCCGAGAGTGTCGAATTGCGGAACAGTCTACAAGAGGAAGCTTTTTCCAGTTCTACTAACCTTGGGCAGTTCAAAAATCGGACTAACAAAATTTCTTTGGGATCATCATAGCAGCCGCGGTGTCTCGGCATTTAGGCCTCTACCTGCGCGGCTGCTTCGGTATAAACAAAAAAGAGCAAGTATTAACCAGGAGATTCGTATATTTATTTCGGGAACTCTAATCCACAGCATTCCTGGGGTCGTTATCAATGTGTTTTTATATCTTTGGACGATAAAACTACGAATATTTCCCTCATGTGTAAAAAATGCCTTAATAGGTGTGGAATTATCGCAAAATTACAGCGGAAATTTCCCGTTACCTAGACAACGGGAAATTTTCCGTGAAATTCCTCAGTAGGCATCGAAAAATTCCCTATACGTTCGTATTTATAGTTACGATTGATGAAATGTGCATTTGTCATCTTGACATGCATGAATATCGAATTTTAAAGTAGCTACCTTGTTAATGTAAAGTTAAAGAAAATTGTTAACTTAACACATACTTTTACTCCCTTAACTCGAGAAATATTCTACCGAATTACACTCGTGCATCAAAATAAACCTGATAATTTTCCATTCAAACGTGTTGTCAGTAAAGAACCGCATTCGGTTATTTTCATATTTTGTTAAAAGAGCCCTCCTTCTTCGGAACCGCATTCTTTCTCCAGAATATGAAAATAAACTAATGCAGTTTTTATTATATACGCGTGTACTGTATGAGCCGAACTGTTATTGTAGTGCGTGGTCTCCTTTATTTATTATGTTAGCCAAAATGTCAGGCGGCGCTGAAGCTACCCTGTCATCGACGGTTCTGGTGTACATTGAAAAATATTGGGAAAGACGTGAAGATTGGTGTATGGCATACCGAGATGAAACTACACACGGAAACCAAGCAAACAATTTTTGTGAAGTGAGCATTCGACTCTTTAAAGATGTTGTGTTATCTCGGAATAAAGCATATAATGCAATTGCTTTAATAGATTTAATAGTGAGTTGCTTGGAAGATTATTACCAAAAAAGAATTCGAAATTTTGCTAATTCAAGGAATTCAACACCTAGATTATTATTATATATTCCTAGTGCGACTAAAAGCGGTGAATATTATTATATAAATATAGGAGTTTGCACTTGTCATGATGGTAAATTAGGAAAATTTTGAAAACATCAGGCTGCAATATACTTTTACTTTGATGAAACTGTCATCAGCGCACCTGCGGTAACGTCAGAATCTCGTTACGAAATGGCCAAACTAGCATTTGGTGAGAAGGTACAACCTATTCCGTTTAACATGCCGTTAGTGCTTTCTAATACGTCTTCCAAGCACACTGAACAAACTGCTGATATTAATGCGAATTTGCAATATAATATAATTTTGTTAACAGTGTGGCTTTAGATGAAATGAAGGGTATTGAAGAAATTTACTTGCTAATGCAACAGCATAACAAACGATTTGGAACATCAAATGCAACCATTCAAAAGTGTACACAAAGACTTAGAAATATTAAAACAAGGACATCTTGGGAATCTTTTCTATGTACAGCTGGAAGTTCTGTACCAATTCGTCATCGTACTAAGATGAATTTAAAAGTTCAACCTACTTCCATAAGCAGACGTAGAGTAGGGATTACAAGGGGTTGCAAAAGGTTACCGATTGGTCGGCCACCAAAGGAAGAAGGCGCACCAAGAAAAAGAAAAAGGAACTTAGCACTCAATGTAAAGCAAAATGTACCGAATGCTAAGTCTTATGGAACAGGTCACTAAAACCTATTACATTATTTTTTTTGTTAATTTTCGAATTTTCTTTTTTATTTTTGAATATTCTTGTTTTTTGAATTTTCTTGTTTATTTTTGAACGGACCAATAAACTTTCATATTTAATATGAAACGAAAAGTGATAATTTCTTCCCTGAAATGATAAATGCTGTACTTGAATGAGAAAATATTAGAATTAGATATTAGAATTTAGCTTCTTACATAAATACCATTTTTCCACCCGCGGATTATTTATACAAAAATCCAAAAAAGTATATGATTTTTTAGATTTTTACATTTCCTTGCATTCTTTTTAAATTCAGTTATTTTCTATAATATATAATTTTAAATTTTTCATGAAATTTTTCTTATTGCTAAACCAAATTATTATTTTAAAATCATTAAATATCGTAATAGGAAACCACGTGCGTTGATTATTATCTTACGTATTTTTAGCGGAAGGTAAGTAAATTTAAATTTAAATTGATAACATTCTGACCCCATGCTCAGCACTGTTTAACATTCCGGTAGTGATTTCGGCACACGGCTTGTTATCGGTTGAATAAATTGAAATTGACCAATAAAATTAAGGTGCCGAATCCTATACCATACTCTTAAAATGCTTACCGGCTGGGGGAAGTGATAATGGTTACGGGATCTGCAATAGATACTGGTGTATAAAACGATGGTGAAAATATAGAGTTATTTAAAGTGAGTGTGTCTTATTCAACAGGGACGAACACTACTGGGCGAAACATGGCGGACAGCTTTTTCGCCTGTCTAATCGAATGAGCCAATGTTTTATCTATCACTAACTTAGATTTAGTGATCATCGCAATTGTTGAGAATAACAGTTCCTTCCAATATTAAACGAATATCTTACCAGATACTACCATATCCATATATTTCATTTTCAGTAGAGCTTCGTAGGTAAGCTTTCCGTTACATGCGTTTGTGGTTTGCATGATTTCGTCTCGCAGCCGGTCTTGAACATCCGGATTCTCAGCCAATTCGTGTGCCATGAAACACATCAGATTTGAGACTGAATCGAAACCACCGAAGAAAAATATCATGACTTGTGAAGCAATGTCTTGGTTGGTGATTTCCACGGGAGAAGCTTTTCCTAATAAACATAACAAAATCATGATCAACTGGAATACACATGCATTCAATAAATTGTAAAGGTCACATGATTGTCTCATGTCAGAATGTGTTGAGGGTTAACAGGTTGAAGAAAACATGTGCTTCTGGCATCTTAAGGAATGAATGCCTTCATGCAATGAGACATGCAGGTCAAAATGTCATAACTCTTTTCATTCAAAAAAAAATTCAAAGTCTTATCCGTTCGAGAAATATCGAACTGATTTGCAATATTCATATTCCTCTCTTTTAAGAACGAGTACACGCTTTGCGTATATTCATGCAATATCAATAATAGTCTATAGTAAGATCGTGTGATAATGAGCCGTATTCATAAAAGAGAAGCATATCCTCGGAAGCATAAGGTAAAAGTATAAGGTCTTGCTTAGGAGAAAAAGGTAGAAGTATAAGCATATCCTTGTTTTCATTCATAATGATTACCATATATATATATGCTTATACTCAAAAAGCAAAAGCATTTACTTCAAATTATTATAAATACCATCTGAAGGATTTCCTTCAACATTTGTTTTATGAATACGGCTCATTATTGATAATATTGAAACTTTTATTAAAATCATCTATCTACTACCAGCAGAAGTATTCCGTCTTTCTAGAACCTCCCATACTGAAATCTCCTTACCTTTGAGAGCGTTAGATTCCTGTACTGTGGAAAATCCAGTATCAATGACATTATCTTCTTCTTGCTTAGTTTCTCCTTTTCTGGCTTCCATGAGTAAATGAATCATATCCGGTCTGACGATACCCTTTTCCTCCCTAGTTTTAATTGTGTCATTCACGAGAGAATAGAAAAATTGTTTTATCTCGTCGTCGAAGATTGGAATTTTAAGTAGCTAGAATTATATTGCAATACATTTTATGGAAACAGAACAAAAAAATTCTCATAATTGTATTCCTACTGTCTACGTTCTACAATCGAATTGGCAAATAGCATTTACAATTGTGATTACAGATCAAATTTGTCAAATATGTTGTAAGCTACGAGGGTTGACCACTATGGTCCGTCCTTGATCGTTTGGTAGATGCTTGTTATTTGATAAACGAGATTGACAATAGACAGTAGTTGTAGACTAAGGCCCGTATCGTCAGTCGTCCCTACAATTGTAGGGCGCCTTTATGGCCTCCTTGATTGTCATAGTTTTCTACTTCTCCGTATCAGCGCTCTATTTTGAGGTTATGTCACAAACATCTATTTGCATCAAATTGTGCTTGCTTTTGAGTTATATCATGTTTTATCAGCCTGAAATTTCCTACAATTTAAAAAGAAAACATATCTTTACAATAGGAGAGCGCTGACGCTGACACGGGACAAGTGTAATCTAGAAATTTTTGAAGGAGAGAAAGCAGTATGACAATCAAGGAGGCCATAAACGCGCCCTACAATTGTAGGGACGACTGACGATACAGGCCTAAGTTAACCAAAAATTAAGTTTATATCTCAAACTTTTTTGATATTATTTGTTTTTCTGTTCATGTGTAATAAGATTTTTAAAAGAAATGACTCCTTTTGAGAAATAAAATATCTATAAAAAGAAGGGTATGATGTCCACCGAAATCGATCAAAACATTACGGCAATTGTTGGGAGGTATCTGGATAGAGGGGTTATTAAGCAAAAAATAAAAAGACGTATATACATAGTAAAATCAGGGTTCATCAATATGGGGCAAGGCATAAGTAACCTGAAGCTTTCCATTTCCAAACACCTAAAAGTATTAAAGTTGAATTATACAGGGTGACTTCGAAGTTGAGTCATTTATTTTAACAGTGACTAGATCTGATCAAAAGAAATGTTTTTTTCCTTTACCATTTTTCTGGCAAAATTAAAGTAACAAAGTTATACCCCTTTGGAAGTTTGAGTACCGCCCTGACTCAATAATAATAATATGTGCTCGTGTTTGGCAACAACGGATATAATCCGCCTTATCGGTTCATCGCATCGGAAACAAAAAAGCGAAAGAATTTGAAACGTTTATCACGATGTCAGTCAATGTTTCAGTCGGTAACGCGTGAGTGAATAGTGGTGTTTGTTGCGTTGCTCAAACGAAATAAAAAATGGCACATGTTTACGAAAATGCTGAACTTGCGAACGTGTGGACATGATTCTTATTTAATCGAGTGCAACCAACCCCTCGTGCCTTTGTTAATGTAGTACAAAGGGCTCGTGAATCAGGTGACTTAAGACCTCACAGGGGAGAGCATGCCGGTGCTCCAAGACCGCACGAACAAATACAGGTCCGCACTGAAATACTTGTCGTAGGTAACATTTTTTGTATTTTTTTTTTATTATTACACACATATTTTGGTTTATTTTCCTTCTACAATCATTATCTGAAAATTAATGACTCAACTTCAAAGTCACCCTGTATTTAGAATCTGTCAATTAGTGTGCAGTTGTGACACGTGGGTATTGAAGAAGAAGATGTAAATCGTCTACAACCATTTGAGATGTGGATGTACCGCACAATCCTACGAATCAGTTAGACACAGAGAATAACAAGCAACGTCATGAAATTACCATCTTCTAGCTCAGAAAACTGACGTATTCGGGACACCTGATGAGGCTTAAAGTATATGAATTCCTGCAAGTTATAATCCCTGGAAAGATACTGGCAAGCAAGGAATATAGAAAAAGATGAAATTCTAGCTCCGCATCATTAAGGAATGGACTACAGAAACGACAGAGCCACTTTAAAGCATGCAGCACAGAATAGAAAGGATTGAAGATATGCCTTCAACTGTTTTTCACAGTTTCTGTCACATGACCTCAGCTACCCAAAGTATGAGGTTGATAGGGTCATCGCTCTGATGCCAACTGATGGTGGGCCAAGTAACGAGAAACGACGTATTCTGGCTGGGGTGTCAAAGCATTGAAAAAGAAGAAATATAGGTAACTGATGCTCATGTGCCAGCGGAAGTCGGTACTGTGCGTGATCTGCGACTATAGTATGGCTTCGACGGAGGCGCTGCTGGTGGTAGCTGGAGCCCCGCCAATTGATTTCGTGGCTGAGGAAATATGCGCCCTCTATAAGAGGGGCTTAGAAGCTAAATATGAATGAAGGGAAGTGCTATGTATTAATTGGTAGCGAGTATGAGACGCGACTAGCCATGATGCATGGACTAAGAAACTGATTTCTGACATTAAGATCTAGATTGACAGGGGAGCTGTGAAGACAGATTTTTATACTGCATAGTTTCTTACAGGGCATGGATGCTTTGAAGCCTACTTAAGGCGGATGTTGAAGTAAGAATACGCAGACTGCACCTATTGTTGAAAAGAGGAGGATACCCCTGATGATCTACTCAAATACAGTGACATAGACAACTGATTGTGACGTTCGGCGAGAGGCTCACTTCAGACAACTTTGTCAATATGGGCGAGCGAAACTGAGTTAAAATTCAACAAGTAGCGAAACGAATGGTAAAGGGTATGTAACAAGAAAAACAAAGAAACAAACATAGGTTTTCCTTTCTGCTGGGTATACATACAAATATGTGTATGTATGGAGAGAGGAAACGGGATGAAACAAACACTTTTGGTATGAATCTCACACTTCTGGTAGGAAAGATTGACAGAAAGCATCTGTATGCAAGTATGGCTATAAAAGCTTTCCCTTGTCCAGAAAAATGTGTGAGGTCAATTATTATTGGAGCCTTAGAATCTATCACATAGTACATGGGCCTAGCCATATAATAGTAAAATCTTACCTCAAACAGCCAAGGAACAGCTGAAAGCGCGATGAATTTCAGTTGCATTGAAAGTGAGGAGAAGTTTGTTGTCCTTTTTCCCATAAGATAGAAAGCATTGTTTGGTTGACGGAGAGAATCACATTCTATACCAAAGGCACATGTCGCGATCACATCGTTGCAATACCGTGTAAAGGAATCTTTCATTTCCAACTCGACAATTTCATCATTTTTGTCGGCAAAAAATTGAGTGAATCTTTTGGCGCAATCCGACATTAACAGAAACATTGCCCTCATTTTACTGCTGGTGAATGATGGACTCAGGATAGGTCGCATTTCTTTCCACCTTTGCCCTACAATTATAGAACAAGTGAAATCATTAGTAATATATACTTAACACGTAACTTTATAAAATTAATTGAAATGCACACATCAACATACTGAACAAGTAATATTGATGGTGAGCTCTTAGGTTTGTACTTTGAAACCCAGGAAGCTCAATGGACTATTGAGATTTTCAGTAAAATGCGTTTAAAATACTGCGTATTAAGATGTCTATACATTAGTTTCTTATTTTAATTTGTTTATAACATTTAGCTTCGTTTATTTCTACACATTAAACTGACCAAAAAAGTTTATACGAACTTATGTATTTTACGAATTCTTTACTTACCTACAAGGTGTTCAAATTCATTTCCTCTATATAATATTTATTTCAAAGTCTCTTGTATTAAGTGATTTAGAAAAACTGTATTGATGATGGGCATTAGAGAACTTGATCTCTATGGATTACATCCAATTGAATTATCCTGGGGGCGGTAGTATCAAGTTTTAAGCTGGTATTTCGAATTTTCATTCATGTGCTTATGATAAGTGGTCGAAAAACAAATTCGCGTGCCAATTGATAACGCAATTTCAGGCTGTATGGCTGTTAATAAAAATCAATTTTGGTCCGTACGAAATTCAATGAGCCGTATTCATAAAAGAGAAGCAGCCAGCTTGTATTTGACGTGGGATTTCGTTCACTCAGCATCACTGACAGCTTACACAGACCGTTCCGTATTTTTACTGGATACAGTTTTTTACCAAATTAATAAGCATGTCATCCTCAAGTGATGAGGAATATGCTTCCAATGCCAAGTATAAGGTGAAGATTATGAATATCCTTTTACTTATGTCACTGCTTTAAAGGATATGCTTATACTCAAAAAGCAAAAGCATTTACTTCAAATTATTATAAATACCATCTGGAGGATTTCCTTCAAAATAGTAGTAGTACAAGGATATCCTTTGTTTTATGAATACGGCTCAATATTTGTATAGTATCCAGCGCGGTGCCGTAGTGATAGACGTGATGAGTCTACAGTCCACTGATCAGTCACCATGAGCTTCGCGGGTTCGAATCACTGTCCAAGAGAATTTTTTTCTTGGCTATGGACGTTGTGATTGTCTGTAGGTGGTAGATGATCTCAGACTGTCGAGCGTGGCGGATCTCTAAGCAGTTGTTCTCGAAAATGTTCATTATCCGTAATAAATGTGTCAATTATTCTATGTAACTAAATTATTCGGTATAATTTAACTGAACGTTCTGGAACCAGTTCAATTGGAAGTGATATACTTTTAAACTAGTTTGTATTTTTAATGCTTTATTGAAATGCTGAATTAGTTTAGGTAATTTGGTTTATCTAGAAAAGGTACACTTGAAACAATTAAACATTTAAATAAAAACGGTTTTACTCTTTACTTGAATCGCGTACTCGGCATGACTCGGCCTTTAATTCGTGAATGATGGAGAGTATGTGACACACACTGCATTGGGACATCATTCACGAGTACATGAGGAAAAAAGCGGAGAAGACCTTTCAGAAAGCTCAGGACCACCCGAACGAGCAGCTACGATTCCTCATGGACTACGATCCGGACGAGAGGCCTCGCAACCGCAGAACCAGGTACCCTAGACCAAGGTCCCAGTTGGCACCCGCTAACTGGAACCTTGACTAGGAGACTAGGAGAACCCGCGGTTGCTCCCCCCCCCCCCCGGATCGTGGATGTGGACCAGGAACCACCGGGACCAGGACCCACCAGGACCAGGACCCGCCACGACCAGGACCAGGACCCTTCAGGACCAGGACCAGGAACAATATATAGGTAAGAGGACTTGAAACTCTTGATTTTTCGAAAACAAGAGTTTCAAGAGAACCTAGCAGACCCTCTATCGATGATCGCTTGACGACATCGATAGAATGTGCGAGGTAAAGGGAACCAACCCGGCGTTCCCAGAGACTGAAACACAGAGAGACGTTGTAGCAGACCGCAGGTCACGCACAATACATGGCCTACCGAGACGCTGATGAGTCGGGCCACGCGGAGGTTAGGGTTTAGTGGGTATTAGGTGGTCTCCTCAAGACAACCTGGAGTCCCACACACGCCGTAGCTCGGGCTATGGTATGGTGCGTAAACGCATTCCCCCCTCACCAAAAAAAAAAAATAACAAGTTATGAAAAATATGCATCAATCAGAATCTGAACGTTTTGTTGTATTTCTCGTCACTACGATCCAAGGGTATTCTCGCATTTCTGCTTAATTCTGGGAGTTTCAATATTTGGCGATTTCCTAGCTGCAATCTCAACTTACTTGTCTACAAACAGATGTTTCGTCTGAGTAGCTTGACCACACTGACAAGAAAATCACATGTTAAAATTTGATAACGCCGCCCCTGAGATAATTTAATTGGATATAACCAGTAGAGATAAGATCCTTTAGGTCTATCATTGATCCGCAGAGTTTCATCTAAATCTCTCAAGTAATTCAGAAAAATTAAAAGTTTGAATTAAAAGGAATGAACTTAAATACCCTGTATCTCTGTAACGAAGCTGTGAAATACATAATTTCGCGGCAGGCAGATGACGCAAATCATGTTGCATAGAAATTAGCACACATGGGTTTTTATAATAAAAAAGTTATTAATACCCTAAAAAGCTTTAATTTATTCGTTAGAAAAACTTTTATCAGTAACTATACGAATACCTTTGAGAGCAAACAGATTCTTGGCCCACAAAGGATCACAGTTGTCTGGTATAAATGTCATATGGTCCACAAAATGGTCAAAATCTTTGACACACACTTGCTTTAGTAAGTCAATGTCTCGGACGAGTAGAGTTGGTATAGACATTTGATATATGCCGGTATACCTAAAGAATAAAAACGAAAGTTCATGCATTTAGGAACATACTGTATCACAATGGTCTAGAACACATAAGTTTTTGCGGTCGCTGAGTCAAAATCAGAGATTAGTTTGTCTCTAGGAAGACATTCGAAGAGTATTTTAATGCCACTCAAAGAACAAATTCAATAAAGTTAAGTATCCGTATCCGACCACCTGCAATAATATGGTAGTATAAAATAATGAGTCAGTGATCGTCGTACAGCGTGAGTTTCGTCGCCACTTCAACATTCATCGGAATACAGCTGTTCCCTCTCGAAACACCATCCTTCGTTGGGTTGAATCACTTCGCAGGCGTGTTGAACTGATCAACAGAAGACCAAGAGGAGCGCCGCGAACAGTTCGAACTCCTGAAAATGTTGAACGCGTTCGACAGGTCTTTCTTCGCAATCCGACTCGATCTACCCGGAAACATGCTGCTGCACTTCGCCTTAGTGATCGTTCGGTAAGGCGAATTTTGCATACGGATCTCCGCTTTCACCCCTACAAATTGAGTATAGAGTATAGAGTATATGCGAATAAGCCCCGAACTGTGGACGAAATGAAGTTCGAAATTTGCGTGGAAGTCGCCCAAGTTGAGAGAGCGATGTTGGAGAGAGTCCACGCGAACTTCCAAGAACGCCTCCAGCACTGCATCAACGATTTCGACCACCACATGCCTGATGTGATTTTCCACACACGACTGTCTCAAATGCTATTTCCTTGTGAACCTGATTCCATCAATATCAATTTGTTTTCGAGTAAAAATTAACTATTTTATGATTTTTTTAAAACCGTCCATCCTCTCTGCCGCACCCTGTATAAAGAAGTGAAGCTAAAAGTAATGATACGAAAGCTCTCCAATTTTGCTGTTAAGAAGTAGTGTCGAATAATACACCAAAAAGTTTAATAGGGCTGCCATGGTAAAAGTAGTGTAAGCCAAGTTACGTGTCCAACTTATTGTTTGAAGAATTATCTTTGAAATAGAAAATCATTATGGTTCATTTCCGATTCTTTGATTTTTATTGTTTGCCAAGGTTTTCAACTGCCATCAAAACACACACCAGTGCCAGTCGTTCAAATTCACGAGCTTCTACTCACCAGCGGGCCATAAATGACTAGTTAATGCAGCAACAAGTGAGTAGAACCGGCGATCGAGAGCCCATATTTGTTTTGAAATAATGGGTGATTTTTTTGCTAGTATCGTTTTGGCAACACTGTTTTTGAAATATGACGCGTGAATCGTGTCTTGTGTCATTGTCAAACTTGTTCAATTTGGTCTATAATTTAACCATCAATCGACTTACGAACCAACAACGCTTGCAAATTATTGAATTTTACTATAATCAAAATTCATGCTCGGTTAAGAGAGTGCATCGAGCACTGCTTCCAATTTATGGGCAAGTTGGTCGGCCTACTGAGGGAGCTATTCGGAAGCTTGTGACTAAATTTCGAACCCAGTTTACATTATTGGACATTAAACCACCAACACGCAGACGTAGAGTGAGGACTGAAGAAAATATTGCGGGTGTATCCGCCAGTGTTAGTGATGACCGTGAAATGTCGATTTGCCGCCGTTCGCAGAAATTGGGCCTCTGTTACTCCACTACGTGGAAAATTTTGCGACAGGATTTGGGTATAAAACCTTATAAGATACAGCTGGTGCAAGAATTGAAGCCACACGACCTCCCACAACGTTTCCAATTTGGTGAATGGGCGCTGGAAAAGTTGGAGGAAGATCCACATTTTTATCGAAAAATTGTGTTCAGCGACGAAGCTCATTTCTGGTTGAATGGGTACGTTAACAAGCAAAATTGCCGCATCTAGAGTGAAGACCCGCCAGAAGCATTGCAAGAGCTACCGATGTATCCCGAAAAAATCACTGTTTGGTGTGGATTATGGGCCGGTGGCATCATCGGGCCGTACTTCTTCAAAGACGACAATGGCCGGAACGTAACTGTGAATGGCGAGCGCTACCGTGCGATGATAACAAACTTTTTTTTGCCTAAAATGGAAGAGCTGGACTTGGCTGACATGTGGTTTCAACAAGACGGTGCCACATGCCACACCGCACACGAAACAATGGCCCTATTGAGAGGCGAGTTCGGTGAACAGTTTATCTCACGTTTGGGGCCCGTCAATTGGCCGCCTAGATCGTGTGATTTAACGTCGTTGGACTATTTCTTGTGGGGCCATGTTAAGGCTAATGTCTACAGGGATATACCAGCAACGATTGACGCACTGGAAGCCAATATTGAAGCATTTATTCGTGAGATACCGGCCGATATGTTGGAGAGAGTGTGCCAAAATTGGACCTTGCGCATGGGCCATCTAAAGCGGAGCCGCGGCCAACATTTACATGAAATAATCTTTAAACATTAAATTATATCGACCGTTCTATCGACTCAAATAAAGATTTAATCGTTTTTTGAAATTTTTGTTTTTTTTTTTTTAAAAATCAAATCCTATACCTCTTAAAAAATCACCCGTTACATGATGTTTGAATATAGTAAGTGACATACAAAAAAGAACTCCCCATAATAATGTAAGAAATTAAAAATTTGTTGGGACTCCACAGAAACATCTCTTATTCACACCCATCCTAACCGTGAATGAAGAAAGAACTGGCCAATACGACCGCTCCTTTGTCCCGAGGGTGTACCTTAGGTAGTTCAAAAATCGGATTAACAAAATTTCTTTGGGATCCTCATAGGAGCTGCGATGACCTGGTGTTTATGCTTCTGCCTGCGCGGCTGTTTCGGTTTTGAAAAAAAAACTAACTCATAATCAGATGATCGATTTCCTGTTGAGGCATGTGTGTGGTTCCTTCACCCCCTAGATGTAACGCATGGCGCTCATATTGCCTCTGATGAAAACCAAAAGTGACTTGCGCCTATAGGCAATATCCCCGATATCAAAATTCCACACTGTGATGCATATGCAGTTCCATATTAAACTGATAATCTCGTCTTTCATTTCGTCGCCTTCTTATCCTTGCACAGACACCATGCATCCCCAAACATAATCTGGATTCATCACTGAAGATAATAGTATTCCACTCAAGGTCCCAGATCGGCTGTTCTCTGTACTGAGGACGGTATGAAGTAAAACCAGAACTGTTGATCCGGAGATTTTTTTATACTCCAACTACCACGAAGGCCTATGCCTAAACACCCATTGGGTACCGTGGGGCTATAGGGGGATACAGGGTAAAGGGGGAACGCCACACGGACTATGGCGAGGGAACACGTGTGCATGCATCATGCACACATTCTGGCTCCGCCTACGAGATCCGCCGGGTGGTACCTCCGCGTTCTTCACACCATTGTTCCGCGATTGACCTTGTGATCAAAAAGCGATCCCGTGGAGCCAAAAGCCCTGAGACGGCGATGTTGGTGTGGTGCTGTTGTTTTGACACACATCTAACTCTCCGTGTAAGGCCTTCCTGATCCCATGCCCGGCAACAAACCATCGCCGTATTCAAACTTCTGTTCACCCTGGCGGCTATTTTTCTAAAGGGGCAACCAGCCTCACACAATCCCACTATTCGCCCACCATCAAACTCTCTATAGTGTTTAAAATATTCTCGTCTTCTCACTCTAGGTATAATGAACAGATTAAGGACCGTATTGTCAGTTGTTCATATAATTATAGGACGCCTTTATGGCCTCCCTGATTTTCATAGCCTTCTATCTCCTTCAGAAAAGGCTGGGGCATTTCTATAATTCTACTGTTCCTTGTCAGCGTCAGCGCTCTCTTATTGTGACAGGCTCAAAAAAAAGATAATAAAAATCAAGTTATATCCGCCTAAAATTTCTTAGAATTCGAAAAGAAAACATAACCTCAAAATAGAGCGCTGATGCGGAGCAGCAGAAATCTAGAAGCACTCCTGCCTTTCTGAAGGACATGAAAAACTATGGAAATCAAGGAGGCCATAAAGGCGTCCTACAATAAATTGTAAGAACGGCTGACGATACGGACCTTTTCACAATTAATTGTACAGGGTGCGGCAGAGAGGATGGACGGTTTAAAAAAAATCATAAAATAGTTAATTTTTACTCGAAAACAAATTTATTGATGGAATCAGTTTCACAAGGAAATAGCATTTGAGACAGTCAAGTGTGGAAAACCACAACAGGCATGTGGTGGCCGAAATCGTTGATGCAGTGCTGGAGGCGTTCTTGGAAGTTCGCGTAGACTCTCTCCAACATCGCTCTCTCAACTTGGGCGACTTTCACGCGCATTTCGACCTTCAATTCGTCCAGAGTTGGGGGCTTGTTCGTGTATACTCTAGCCTTGAGGTGTCCCCATAAGAAAAAATCGCATATGGATAAATCTGGGGACCGGGGAGGCCAATGAACATCGCCAAACCTGGAAATAAGGCGACCAGGGAAGAGAGGGCGAATAACGTTCATGGATGCTTGGGCTGTGTGGGCGGACGCCCCATCCTGCTGAAACCACACACGTCGGATTGGAACACGTCGCCGTCGTAATTCAGGGAGAGAGAAGTTGGTGATCATGTCGACGTAGCGCTCTGAGTTCACCGTAACATCACGACCATTACCGTCTTCGAAGAAGTAAGGGCCAATGATGCAAGTTTGCGATACAGCGCACCAAACCGTTACTTTTGGGCTGTGCAGGTCTTTCGTGTAACTGTTACGGATTTTCATTAGCCCAATAACGACAATTCTGCTGGTTAACCATGCTGTTTAGCTGAAAGTGGGCTTCGTCACTCATAAACGAAATGAGGTTCTCATTTTGATCGATCAGTACTTCCATCTCACGTGCGAAGTTCATTCGTTGTGCATAATCTCCGGGCTGTAACTGTTGCACAATGGCCAATTTGTAGGGGTGAAAGCGGAGATCCGTATGCAAAATTCGCCTTACCGAACGATCACTAAGGCGAAGTGCAGCAGCATGTTTCCGGGCAGATCGAGTCGTACTGCGAAGAAAGACCTGTCGAACGCGTTCAACATTTTCAGGAGTTCGAACTGTTCGCGGCGCTCCTCTTGGTCTTCTGTTGATCAGTTCACCACGCCTGCGAAGTGATTCAACCCAACGAAGGATGGTGTTTCGAGAGGGAACAGCTCTATTCCGATGAATGTTGAAGTGGGGACGAAACTCAAGCTGTACGACGATGACTGACTCATTATTTCATACGAAACAATCATAGGTGAAAACGCGGTGCTCCATCGTCCAAGGCTCCATAACGACAACTGGTAAAATAATGCTAGGATCTCACGAGTCAAACGGCACCCTCCCCACCTCTCTCGTAGACGGAGGCGGAGAGTACTACCCATCCCAAAAACGTCCGTCCGTCCGCACCCTGTATGATAATCAAACGCCAATTGTAGCTACAAACCACAGCTGTTGCTTACTCACTTGTTCTGTAAGAATATACGATATCACAAAAACCACTTTATCGATATGGTTAAAAAGCTGATCGTGTTTTGTCGCAACCTAAACAAACATATACTCGTATCTAGAAAATATTTGCAATACACTCATTATTACTGGATGTCCTTTCTATGTCATTTAGTCTAGATTTTAGGTATGATATTTTCTGAAGTAAAATTAATGGAAAACCGGTTAAACTTGTGCAAGTCCATGAAAAAGCAATCACAGAGTCCGGAGATCAAATATGTTGGACAGTACGATCGAGATGAGAATAAATGATAGGAAATGCCTGAATGCGTGTATGAAGTATACTAAGTGACATATAAATCCGAACACCCACTTTAAATGGTTTTATTTTAATAAAAGTTGGTGAATGTATTTATCTTACTGTAAATAACAAGTGAAAAAATTTCCAGCCTTATCAGTTGGACATTCCAGTTTTTATACTGCTTTTTTTTAATTCACTAACGCTCTAAAAATGAATATTTCAGCCGCAGTAAAGAATCAACGTTGGCGGATTTTGGTTCTTGACATCCTTTACGATCGGTTACGATGTCTAGAGTACGGAGACCTGTACGATTTCGTCAACTTAGTGAGTTTGATAGGGGCCGTATAGTGGGACTTCGGGAAGCTGGACTTTCTTTTCGGGCCATTGCAGTTAGAGTGCAAAGAAGTGTAGACACTGTGGTTAGGTGTTGTCAGGCATGGCTTCGAGAAGGCCGTACGCAAAGAGCAAGGGGCACTGGACGCCGCCGTAGAACAACAGACCGTGAAGATCGCCGCCTAAGATTATTGGCCTTAAGGGACCGTTTCTCCACTACCAGGTCCATTGCAAATGAATGGTTTGCAGAACACGGAAGACCTATTGGCATGCGAAGTGTTTACCGACGAATGAGAAGTTTTGCCTTGTTTTCATACCGGCCACACTGGGTCCTCCCTTTAACTCGAGAACACCGACGTAATCGCCTTGAGTGGTGCAGACAACGATCACTCTGGGATCAGGAATGGAACAGTATTGTCTTTAGTGACGAGTCTCGATTTTGTTTAGGCATGCACGATGGTCGTGCCAGGGTTAGAAGGCGACGTGGTGAAAGGAGGAATCCACAGTTTTTTGTTGAAAGACATGTTCATCACACTGTTGGAGTTATGGTTTGGGGTGCTATAGCTTATGGTTCCAGGTCACCTTTAATCTTCATCAGAGGTAACATGAACGCGCAGCGTTATATCCACGAAGTTCTAGAACCCCATCTTTTACCCTATCTTGACACCCTGGCAGATCCAACTTTCCAACAAGATAATGCCCGACCACATGTTGCAAGAGTCACAATAGACTTCTTTCAACACAATGATGTCACATTGTTACCATGGCCACCAAGATCTCCCGACTTATCCCCAATTGAGCACGTGTGGGATATGATGGGTAGGAGATTGCTCAATTTGCAACGTCCTCCTCAGACTCTAGAAGCACTTCGAGAGGAGTTGGTGGTTGCCTGAAATGAGATACCACAGGAGGACATTAACCTCCTGATCAGAAGCATGCCTAGGCGCGTTGGAGAATGCGTAGCACATCAGGGTGCATCCACACATTATTAAAGGTCAAAGGGCTTTAAAGCAGTGCAATCATTTTGAAATTTTTATCATTTACTTATTATGCTTCATTAAGTACTTATACAAAATTTTATTAAAATAAAACCACTTAAACTGGGTGTTCGGATTTATATGTCACTTAGTATATTACGGAGACATCCTGGCGTAATATCACGCACACTGGACCGTGACCGCTATAATCACATATTAATGTTTGCATTACAAACAAAAAATAGTCATCATATTTCTAGGGAACGTTAAACATAATATGGGAATTTCATGAAACATACTAAAAAGCTTCTTATCCAAAAAAAGTCAATATCTTATATGAAAAGTTTTTTCGTTCCTGTCAGCACTTTCGATTTAGTCCCAAAAGACACGTTTTAAATACCCCCTTGAACCACTTGCAGCAATAAAACCAGACTTTACAATTATTTCGCAAACCAGCGGTATTTTCGTCTAATATGATTAGATTACTAAGAGAATTGCTGCGATTTTACGTGGAGCTGGAAATTGTATGCGAACAGATAACTTTTTGTAAAAGTGTACCTGCCTCTAAAGCTGTTTCAAGAGCGGGGGATAGCAAATTTTCTCAGGAAGGGGGCAAATGTACACAAAATCATGCTAAGTAGGCAGATTTTATGGTTCTAGCGGATTCTCAGGAGGCCACGTCCTCCTCCTAAAACCCCCTGCGGTTACTTATGCAGAGATCCCCAAACTTTTTTGTGTCGTAGACCCCTTGCCATGTTTTTCCGTGTTGACTAGACCCCCTACTTACCTGATATTGATTTCCTGTACATTTCTAACTGTAGTAAAAAAACTTAAAGTAAAAACACATGTTAATTTATACATTTATTAATTGAATTTAAATTAAAACTACTCAAAATAAAATTTTGTATCTGTTATGTAAAATATACGTAACATTAAATAAACAGGTGTCTGAACAATAAGTGCCCGCATTGGGAATAAGTGCCCGCATTGAAAAAAAATAAGAGGGGTCAAATAAAAAAAAAGTGAAAAATAATAAAAAAAAGTTTTTTACTTAAAATAGTACAATAAGCGAGTTCGTTTATTAATTATAACATAAACGTATGTTCTACAATAATTTCACTGTTAGTTTGATTAAATTCCGCTTCTTATACGTTTAAGTTATCTAAAAATAGGCAAAAAATTAACGAATTTTACTGTGTACCTATCCTTGAATTTTCAGAATAATTTAAAAAAAATATGTTCTATAAAGGGGGGTTCTTTGGTTCTTTAAAAAAATCAATGCGGGCACTTATTCCCAATGCGGGCATTTATTGGTCAGGCACCAATAAACATAAAATAAACTATAAATAAAATAACATAAGCAATAAGTCAATATTTTTAGTGAGAAGGATGAACCTGATGCTTTAATAATAAATTATCAACATTTGGCGTCAATTTTATAACGGTTAATCTTAAATCTCCTCGGCTAATGATGTCCAGTCTGTTTCTATTTTTCGTTAGGAGATTGGTAACAGCGCTGAACCCCCTTTCCACTAGGTATGACGATGGAAAGGAAATTAAAAGTATCCTCGCTATATTCCACAATATGGGATAAGTAACGGGTATGTTGTTTTGCAGCCAGAATTGCTGATATCCGTTTTTAAACTGAACCTTAAGTTCTTCGTTTGTACTTAGTTCAGTCAGTTCCTCTTGTATTATGACATTCGTTTCTTCTATGTCACCATATGGATTAATTATCCACGGTGGTATTACCATAGTCAAAATATCCTCAAACCTAGATTCAAAATCTGAATAGAGGGCATTTAAATGTTGAACGTAAATTGAAACATCGTCTTCCTGGCAGCTTGTCTGTGACAAATTGGGGAACTGAGAAAATTCGCCCCGTCCTTTATTTTGCTTCATTAGTTTAACTCTGGCAAGAAACGCTGATAAAATGGAATTTCTTTTAATCAAATTCAAACTGTCGCCTTGATGAATTAACCATATTAAATTTTGTAAACAAATCTGTTAAATAGGCGATGTCTGTTTTCCTC
Source organism: Acanthoscelides obtectus (assembly GCA_963669975.1). NCBI lineage: Eukaryota > Metazoa > Arthropoda > Insecta > Coleoptera > Chrysomelidae > Acanthoscelides > Acanthoscelides obtectus. Next base: position 21,554,573 of record CAVLJG010000010.1, on the reverse strand, counting down.
TGCATTAAATTTTCTTTTAAAATTTTATCTTTAGTGTCCAGAAATTCTAAAATAGTCTCAAAAAGTGCAAAAAATCTTGTCAAACATAAGCCTTTCGACAGCCAGCGTACTTCAGTGTGAAGGAGTAATTGATGAAAGTGTTCGTCATTTTCTTCACACAACTGCGCATTCAACACGTTGCTTCGGATTCGGTTTACTGCATCAATGACTAAATGAAGTGATTCATGCAATCTAACACTCAAATTTTTAACAACTAAATGTTGTCGATGGATGACGCAATGTATTGCTAACACCCCTGACATTTTGTTTTAAATAGCTTATAAATCCACGATAACGTCCAACCATGGCAGGTGCTCCATCTGTAGCTACTGATATTATATTTGATAAAGGAATTGCTTTTTCAATGAAGTAATCCTTCAAAACATGAAATATTGATTCACCTTTAGTGTCGGTTATCAAAGTTCTTGCGAAGAGCAGTTCTTCGTAGATTTCTTGATTCATAATAAAACGAACATATGCCAATAATAATGCTGCATTATCAGCTAAGGTTGACTCGTCCAGTTGTATAGAGAAATGGGTCGTTTGCAAATAATTACATAAGAAACTTTCAATATCAGAACTCATTTCATCAATACGTCATTCAACAGTATTGTTGCTTAAGGGAATTCTTTTAATGATACCAGATGCAGGTTTGTGTAAAACAGTTTTTACAACCTCTTCAACGGCTGGCAAAAGTCATGATTGGCGTAATTTATCTATCTTTGCTAACTACAAATACAAAACTAAAATTTAATAAAAAATAATGTACTTACTTTTCTCCAGCACTCTCAAACAAAATAACACTGACTCACTATAATTTGTGTGATATACTATCTGTTTATATTTTTTAAAATATTTTCTAAGCACTTTCCTTTTCAAGATTCAGGAAACGAATAAACGTATTTGTCCCACATTCGTATTTATAGAGCGACGAATTGAACAAGTGCAAGGTAGCGAAGCTCTGAGACTGCGACTCTCAGGTTTTTACAAGTTCAAAATGTATTGCGACCACAAAGCGAATACCAACATCCTACAACTTACACAATTTTATAAACATATGTAATAAATTTTTTACTTCATAGGTACTTTTATAAATAATGTATATGTTTTGATATTATAAGATAGTATGATGTAAGTAAATAGGTACTATCAGTGTATGTGTTGAGATGCACTATCGTCGACCCCCATATTCATTTCATGGACCCCCAAATTTTTTTTTCGCTGACGTAGACCCCTTGCAGGTTGTCATAGACCCCTAGGGGTCGATATAGACCACTTTGGGAATCAATGCAATAGAGCATAGAGTTGGGCATTTTCCTGGAAGTTACGTGAATCATTGCTACTATGAGTAACAAAAAAGGCCTAGTTCAGTTCAGAAACCCCAAAGCATGCAGACGTTTGAGAGGGGTCATCGACGTCGAGCTCCGAATTTTGCCTAGTACATAATATTTACATACCTTTCTCCACGATCGGCATCATACACGCGTTTAACCATGTCTGCAAAGGATTCCTGTCTCAGTGTAGCCTTGTCACTGTTTCCCAATATCCATGTTGTATCAAGTTGCTTCACATTCTTCCTTACCCAATAAGTGAAGCGGCGATGCAGATACAAGCAAATACACAAAATAACAGTCACTGCTGCTACCAATAGCCCAATCATTTTGGTAATGCTGAAAATGATGAAGGATTTCTCAAGTGCATATTTGTTTTTCATTACAGTATAGTGAAACTGGCGACAGAATAATAGGGATATGTGAAAATATTATTACCGCTCGAAACTTGAGCGGTTGATTTAACACCTGAAACTTATGCAATGATTTTAATGCTCATAAGACTCCATTGTCTGGCCGAATCCAACCACATCAATGTTTTAATTTCTATTTATTGTACGACGTTTCGGCCACCATGCCTACCTTCAGCAGCAATGAAAGTTTGACGTCTTAAAAGCGATCGGATTATCAGACGGGCGAATCTCCCATTATTAACAAATTCAGCTGCTTCCGTTATTCTGTTCCGCAGCTCAACTAAATTTTCTATTGGCTTTGAGTAAACTTTTTATTTCACCGCTATTCAGTAAAAAAAATGAGTGGATTTAGGTCAGGTGAACGGCCTGGCCACGAGATTGTATCAGACCGCCATATCCATCTGCTCCCGGTATTCCACATCAAGATATTCTATAACTGAACGGGTATAGTGGCTTGCCAAGCAGCAGTCTTGCTGGCCACATGTCTCTGTGAATGTAAATTTGGTAAATGATTTTTCAAAAAGTCTGAATAAATTTCGCCATTCAAGAACTCTAGCAGCTCAAAGGGTAAAATGATTATCCCATTTAGAATCCCTCTGAGAGTGAACGGTGCACATTCACAAAAACTCGGTGATCCGGATCACGAGCGGTATTTGAGTACCTAGTAGTAGTAGTAGAAAGATTTATTTAGCACATTTGGCTACATAAACAGAACAATTGTAAACAACTTAGAACTAGTAAATTCAAGCCATATGGTGTATGATGTAAATGCTGGGCAACCTATAATTGTAGATTTAACAAGTGATTTCTCAGTTTTACTTTAAATTTTGTCAAAGTTTTCTGGTCTTTTATCTCCGAGTATAATTTATTATATTCAATCAACCCTTGATGGAATATGTACAGATTTGTAGCATATGTTATACTTTTTGGTCATTAAATGGAAGTCATCTTTATTTCTGGTATTATGTAAATGATGGTCGACATTTGATGATGTTAAATTAGTTAGACTTGATGGAAATATATTATTTTTTACTTTATAAATGAATATCATTACAAGATATTTGATAAAGTTTTTTACATTGAGCCATTTTAATTTGCTAAGCATTTGCCTTAGTGGAGTATATTTATCTTTATTTAGTATTATTCTCATGCACTTATTTTGTAAAATTTGCAGTCTTTCAAAAATAGAATAGTCGAACAGTACAAGAAATTTGGAAGAATGATGGTATTATAGATAATTTTTCTGCTATATGAACTCAGACATCCAGAAACTCTCGATAAATATCCCACTTTACTACTAATCTTATTTATAACTTTTTCATAATGAATATCAAAAATTAATCGAGAGTCAACAAAAACTCCCAGGTATTTAAAATTTTCTACGAATTCAATATCTTCACCATCAATATTCAGTTGAACATTTGTACATTGTTTTTTTCCGATTAACAAGGCTTTCGTTTTACTTGCATTTAATTTTAGTCTGTTAGATGCTAACCATTTTGAGACAAGCTTCAAGTCTTCATTTATATAAGAGATACCAGACTGAATATTTTTAGTACTTATATAAATCATAGTGTCATCGGCGAAAATTTGAATTTTGCATTTTTTGACTATGGCAGGTAAATCATTTATGTATAAAATAAAAAGAAGTGGTCCCAGGATACTGCCCTGTGGAACACCCAACGTATTTTCAATTTTTGATGAAATAGTGTCATTAACTTTTGTAACTTGCATCCTTTTAGACAAATAATTTCTAAACCAATCTAAAACACTTCCTGTTATACCATATGCCTTCAATTTACCTAACAAAATATCTCTATCAATCGTTTCAAATGCCCTCTTCAAATCCAAAAATACTGCTATGACAACTTCTTCTGAGTCTATGGCTCTTCTCCAATTCTCAGTTACCAACTGGAATGCTGTTTCTGTGGAATATTTTTTTCGAAAGCCTGCTTGCGCCTCCACTAAAATTTTGTTTTCTCCTATAAACTGCATTAATTGGTCATGCACTATGGACTCTAATAATTTTTCAATGTCTGGTAACATATTTACTGGTCTCATATCGCTGCATCTTTTAGAATTTTTTATTTTGGGAACTGGTGTTATTGTAGAGCATTTTAAATTTTCAGGAAAAGAACTGCTTCTCAGTGAACAATTGATCCAATTTAATACAGGATATCCCAAAATTTCGAAACAGTTTTTCAGCACGTTTTTAGTAGTCATTTCGGCACAGTTGTTATTTGATTTTAAACCTGTCACGATAAATCCTAGCTGCAGCACTAGCATTGCATCTCAATCCCCATAAATGCGGTGTATGTTGGCGGATTCCTGTACAATGTACACAGACATGGTATCACTACACAATCATGAATTAATAAAAGTGTCGTTACTATTTGTCTTACTGAATGACACTGTCTGTCACTGAATCAATCACTCAAGAAAAAAATGAAATTTGTAATAATGTAAACTAAAGATCATCACAGGGGGTAGATGTTTCCCATTCTTCCATTTTTTCAACGCCTATAATTTGAAAAGTATACGACGATATTTTTATATTTTTCTGATAACTATTTTGACTTGTTCTATCCCCCGTTTCCGGTTTGACGTCGACTTCTTGGTATGTTCCTTGAATGAAGTCCTCTGAGCGGTTGATTTAATAAGATGGTGCAAAGACAAAAATTCGATGGACACATGAAGTGTCGTTGAATTACAACCTTTACGACTTCGGTCTCTTGGAGCAAACAAGAAGAAATTGTACGGTTTTTGTTCAATACGTTACGTTTCTAGTACTGTACTGAGTACCTTAAAATTGTTACTCAGATTTAACATTTTTCTAGAAATTACAGTTTAGTACTTGGGAAGAACATTGAATCCAAAAAAAATAACAACAGGGTGAAATTTGGCATGGTGGTAGGTAATAATAATACTAAGAAAAGTACTCAATTCTCAACCCGCATGAAGCAGGTGATGTTCTAAAAATATTAAAATGCAAAATTATTCATATTTACTGGCAGCTCAGTTATTTTTTTGAAAAACGCTCAGACCCGTCGATTTAAATTCATTAAATATTTCTGCTGTTCTATTAGCGCACTGATTATTTCCGAAAAATATTTCGATAATTTCAACTCTTTCTGCTGTGGAATATACCATGGTTAATTTATGTAATAAAGCGTTACAAGTTATTTTAGCAACAAAGTTTGGTCAAATCAATCGCTAACTATGTACTAAATTCCTATTTAAAATAAGTACGAGATATTTCCTTATTTTTCTTCAAGAAATAACTTTTTTTCCACAAAAAAACGCTCCAAGAGCTGTTTTCAACAACAAAATTATAAACAAACCATGGGCGTAGTGAAGAAAAGCATTTACTTATTAAGTAAATTCTTTTAGTCTAATTTCTTGTAAAAGTAGTACAAACTAATCTGATGTACCCATTAAAGTCTACTTTAAGCTTTAAATCAATAAATCTTCAAAACTACTGAAGTAAAGCTCATGTACTTTACATGATTATAAAGGGAATTGAAAGACCTTTAAAATAAGGTATCACTCGACCCCCCTTTCCATTTAAGATTTTAGGTTTGGTGTCACCCCCGCCCAGGGGGTTGCACGCGTTAACGTGATTTTTTTGTCAAACTTCTGTTCCCCTCGAAAACAAAATCGACGGGTCTGAGTGTTTTTCCAAAAAAAACTGAGCTGCCAGTAAATGCGTCTGTTTCGTTTTCGATGCGCCACCCTGTATATGGAGATATTCATAAATATGTACAGGTAGAATGAATGCAGAGGGAAAAAAGTCGCACCAACCTATAATTTTTGCATGCTATAATTTTTCAAAGCTTCTTTTTCAAAGTATAGCAAAATTAGTGGAGAACCAACATTTTTTTACACAGAAATACAAAGTTTTCAAGGAAAGGCTTTTATTCTACAGGGTCATAGGAAACTAAAATCTTGTGGAAGTATAGAAGAAGTTGAACAAATCTGTAGCATTGTAGACTTATTAAAAAGGAAATTACATTTTTATTATACAGCGTTCTTTGGTGCGTATTTACATGCCGTTGAGAAACTTGTAAAAATTTCACGGCTTACTGAGATATTTTGGCCAAACTAAAATCTGGCCAAATGTTTTAATTTCTTTCTAACTTTAGTTTAAGGAAAAACAAAAACTAATGGAACTTTTTCATTGGCACGTTTCGTTTTTGAGAAACCGTCATCAACTTTAGTTGTTTATATGGTCCGAAAACAGTACACCCTGAATTTGATATACATTTTTCTACGATTTCAACGATGTACATATATATATATATATATTTTCTTTATATATATACAGGGTGTCCCAGAAGTCGACGTCAAGCCGAAACAGTTATCAGAAAAATATTTAAAAAAATTTTATGTATGTGTTTTGAAAATTATAGGTCTTTGAAAAAAATATAGAAATTTCACACCCTACGGCAGTCTGTCAACTCCTGTTACTACAAATATTAACTTTTTTTGGATTTTATTTTTACAATGTAATGATGAATAATGCATCTTCAAACTGGTGTCTCAACCTTACTGCCAACTTTTCTCGTTCAGGAAAAATTGCCACTTATTTCCCAACCAAGTATTCCAAAGTAAAACTTTGCTCAACTTTAACTGGCTGTACTGGAAAAAAATGTACTACGAGAGTTTGGCAAGTAACCTTAAAAGTTGGCGCATTTAATAACGGTTATTAACAAACTCAGCTGCTTCCAATAGTCTTCGCCGTAGCTCAGCTACATTTTGAATCGGCTTGAAATACACTTTTTCTTTTCCATTAAAAAAATCTAACGGATTCAAATCTGGTGACCGGGCTGGCCACGGTATTGTTCCAGACCGCCCTATCCATCTGCCTGGAAAGTTTTGATCGAGATACTCTCTCACTGAGAGTGCATAGTGCGCTGGGCAGCCATCATGCTGAAACCACATGTCCCTGTAAATACTCAGTGGCACGTCCTCCAATAAATTTTATAAACGATTTTGCAAAAAACCTAAATAAACCTCAGCAGTCAAAGTCTCTGGGAACTCAAACGGACCGATTATTTTACCATTTAAAATTCCTGTCCAATGGTTTATCTTGAAGCGATATTGAGATTTATCTTCTCTCATCAAATGTGGGTTTGCTACGTGCCACTCGTGTAAGTTATGCAGGTTCATGTACCCATCTTTCTTAGATGTCGTCTCATCTGACCGTAAAATTTTTTCAAAGAACCGTGGATCTTCCCTGTGTCTTTCTAACATTGTGCGACAAAAAGCAACTCGGGGCTCATAATCCCGGGGCAGAAGAGCTTGAACACGCTGCACGTGGTATGGATGGAGCACGTTTTTTGCAAGATTCTATGGGCTGTACTTTTGGGCACACCTGTTTTTAGTTCTATTGCACGCACTGAAGTACTCGGGTCTTCTTCGACAGCTCCTAGCACCACGCCTTCGTAAGGAAGGAAAGATCTTCCCTCACCGTATGATTGGTTTGGTAGTTGCCCCACTGAGAACAGTAAGCGGTGCACATTTGTGAACACTCGATGATCTGGATGACGAGATGCATTCGGGTACCTCTCAGAGTAAAGTCTCGCTGCAGCACTAGCGTTGCATCTGCATTCCCCATAAATGAGGTGCATGTTAGCATATTCTTGTACGGTGTACACGGACATAGCGGCACTGCACAATCACACTATCAAAGATAGTCTAAGGAAAGCAAATGTTGTTTTGAAGAGCAATTAAACAGTCCAAATCCAAATCACAAGCGATCAACAGTCCAGTTCACGAATCCAAAATTAGTAACAGTACGAAATCATCAAGCACGAACATGTAAAGATGCGCGGTAAACGAAGGAGTACTGATCGGTATCAAAGTGTGCAATAGCAAGTAAGTGATGTGCTTCATCCATACCACATACAGCGTGTTCAACCTCTCCTGCCCAGGGATTATGAGCCCCGAGTTGCTTTTTGTCGCACAATGTTAGAGAGACACAGGAAAGATCCACAGTTCTTTGAAAAAATTTATGGTCGGATGAGACCACATTTAAGAAAGATGGGTACATGAACCTGCATAACTTACACGAGTGGCACGTAGCAAACCCACATTTGATGAGAGAAGATAAATCTCAATATCGCTTCAAGATAAACCATTGGACAGGAATTTTAAATGGTAAAATAATCGGTCCGTTTGAGTTCCCAGAGACTTTGACTGCTGAAGTTTATTTGGATTTTTTGAAAAATCATGTACAAAATGTATTGGTGGACGTGCCACTGAGTATTTACAGGGACATGTGGTTTCAGCATGATGACTCGATCAAAACTTTCCAGGCAGATGGATAGGGCGGTCTGGTACAATACCGTGGCCAGCCCGGTCACCAGATTTGAATCCGTTAGATTTTTTTTACTGGGGAACTGTAAAAGAAAAAGTGTATTTCAAGCCCATTCATAATGTAGCTGAGCTACGACTATTGGAAGCAGCTGAGTTTGTTAATAACCGTGGATTCGCTCGTTTAATAACCCGATCTTTTTTAAGAAGATGTCGAGCGTGTATTGCGGCTGAAGGAAAACAGTTTGAGCATTTGCTGTAAAGGTAAATCATCATCAGCAGCATTTTGACGCCCACTGTTGTGCAAACAGTTATCCTTAACGGTCCTTGTGCGTTTTCATAATCGCTGTTTAATTAGGAAATTTTGAAAAATTTTCATCAGTTTGTTTTTCAAATAAAAATTGTGCATAAGTTAACGAGTAACCTTCTAAGTGTTATACCATTTTGGAATCGTTATTAAATGCGCCAACTTTTAAGGTTGCCAAACTCTCGTAGTACATTTTTTTCCAGTACAGCCAGTTAAAGTTGGGCAAAGTTTTACTTTGGAATACTTGGTTGGGAAATAAGTGGCAATTTTTCCTGAACGAGAAAAGTTGGCAGTAAAGTTGAGACACCAGTTTGAAGATGCATTATTCATCATTACATTGTAAAAATAAAATCCAAAAAAAGTTAATATTTGTAGTAACAGGAGTTGACAGACTGCCGTAGGGTGTGAAATTTCTATTTTTTTTCAAAGACCTATAATTTTCAAAACACATACATAAAATTTTTTTAAATATTTTTCTGATAGCTGTTATGACTTTGCCTATCACCCGGTTTCGGCTTGACGTCGACTTCTGGGACACCCTGTATATATATAAATGAATCCCTATTTCGCGTGGTCACGCCATAACTTGAGAACGAGTCTACCGAGTTCATTCATCTTTTTTCCCAATGCTGTATAGAAGGTTCTTACGGAAAGAAAAATCATGAAAATTGGGCAGAAAACTGGGAAATCATTGAAAACCTAATGATTATTTAAGCTCCGCGCGTTTGACAGTTTCCTTGAGCATGAAGCATACACAGCAGAAAAAATATCTCAAAAGAGACAGGCACTCCTCTCCGCCATCTTTATTCCAACAGCTATTGACAGTTAGCTATATGAGAAAAAATTGCTTAAGAAAACACGGTGCTTTCGTTTTTGGCTGCCTTCTTTCGGGAAATTCATCAAGATACATTTCTGCAGTATTTTTAGTATTTTTGAAGCACAACGTGTAGCAGATCAGAATGTCGAACTTTTCTTCATTGCTAAAACGACCGCCTGGCATCTTTCACGATAATAAAGCAATATTAACAATACAAAATAATAACAATACTGAGTGACAGGTATCTACGTCAAGTCATGCATTTGTTTGTATCGCCTACATAAAAGAAAATAAGAAAAAACGCGTTTTTCCTTATAACCAAAAAACAAGTGAAACATGTAAAATACATCGTTGAATTCGTATAAAAAATGCTATTAGATACAGGATGTACTCTTTTTCGGAACATATAGCAAAATAAAGTTGAGGCTTTCTCAAAAACGAATCATCGGGCACAAAATTTAAGACACCATCATGTAGTGCCTAAAAAGTGCCAATGGTAAATTTTCATCAGTTTTTTGATATTCCTTAAAAGAAAAATGGCTTGGCCAAATTTTAGTTTTGCCCAAACATCTCAGTAAAGCATGAAATTTTGACAAGTTTCTCAACGGCATGTAAATACGTCAGAAAGAACGAAACTTTTCCCTAATTTAATCTAAGCCTTATCTTCCACACGTATCGACATCCCCATGCTCATGATTCTTATCTTGGTCACTCTATATACCTGTTATACTCTATAAATGCAACTTGTACTCACATAACATTATCTACTTTTATCTTATCTACTTGGTGCATGGATTACCACATGTATGTATATATCTCATAAATATTTTCTAAGTGCTACTCGAAATTTCTGTGGGTATTTATCAAATTTTTAATGGGAGTGCATTGTAATGATAAATTAATTGATATATAAAAGCTTATATTCGGAAGGCTGAGTAGGAATAGCCAGAGGTTCGTGGTCGTGGAAGTTATGTAGATGTGGATTGATTTATTCATTTATGTAAAAATACCAGCAAATCGTCTCCAAAGATCAGATTTTCATCCAATTTAATTTCTTAATTCTATTAGATACATGATCATATTTTATCCACTTTGACAGAAATCACTTGTCTAAAAGATATCTGGTTTTCTACCTTTGACCATTGACCTAATTTTTCTCATTTATATGACTGAGAAGGTTCTTTAGATATACGCTAAATATTTTGAATAGCTGCTCGTAAAAATAGTACAAAAAGGCATTTTTTTGTTGTTGAAAAATAACATTTGTATGTCTGGTAGTCAAACAAGTAATCTTCTACAACCGATTGCCAATTATATTGATGTGTTAATTAAAATGTGCTGGCGAATTGATTATGTCGATAAAGCTATCGGGCAGCGTCTGCTTCTGAATCCCGAAACTGAAATCTTCACCAGATTGAAGGAGCTCATCAGGGTCCATGAACTTATATATACTAAGTGACATATAAATCCGAACACCCAGTTTAAATGGTTTTATTTAAATAAAATTTTGTATGAGTACTTAATGAAGCAAAATAAGTAAATGATAAAAATTTCAAAATGATTGCACTGCTTTAAAGCCCTTTGACCTTTAATAATGTGTGGATGCACCCTGATGTGCTACGCATTCTCCAACGCGCCTAGGCATGCTTCTGATCAGGTGGTCAATGTCCTCCTGTGGTATCTCATTCCAGGCAACCACCAACTCCTCTCGAAGTGCTTCTAGAGTCTGAGGAGGACGTTGCAAATTGAGCAATCTCCTACCCATCATATCCCACACGTGCTCAATTGGGAATAAGTCGGAAGATCTTAGTGGCCATGGTAACAATGTGACATCATTATGTTGAAAGAAGTCTATTTTGACTCTTGCAACATGTGGTCGGGCATTATCTTGTTGGAAAGTTGGATCTGCCAGTGTGTCAAGATAGGGTAAAAGATGGGGTTCTAGAACTTCGTGGATATAACGCTGCGCGTTCATGTTACCTCTGATGAAGATTAAAGGTGACCTGGAACCATAAGCTATAGCACCCCAAACCATAACTCCAACAGTGTGATGAACATGACTTTCAACAAAAAACTGTGGATTCCTCCTTTCACCACGTCGCCTTCTAACCCTGGCACCGATTACGTCGGTGTTCTCGAGATAAAGGGAGGACCCAGTGTGGCCGGTATGAAAACAAGCCAAAACTTCTCATTCGTCGGTAAACACTTCGCATGCCAATAGGTCTTCCGTGTTCTGCAAACCATTCATTTGCAATGGACTTGGTAGTGGAGAAACGGTCCCTTAAGGCCAATAACCTCAGGCGGCGATCTTCACGGTCTGTTGTTCTACGGCGGCGTCCACTGCCCCTTGCTCTTTGCGTACGGCCTTCTCGAAGCCATGCCTGACAACACCTAACCACAGTGTTTCTTTGCACTCAAACTGCAATTGCTCGAAAAGAAAGTCCAGCTTCCCGAAGTCCCACTATACGGCCCCTATCAAACTCACTAAGTTGACGAAATCGTACAGGTCTCCGTACTCTAGGCATCGTAACCGATCGTAAAGGATGTCAAGAACCAAAATCCGCCAACGTTGATTCTTTACTGCGGCTGAAATATTCATTTTTAGAGCGTTAGTGAATTAAAAAAAAGCAGTATAAAAACCGGAATGTCCAACTGATAAGGCTGAAAATTTTTTCACTTGTTATTTACAGTAAGATAAATACATTCACCAACTTTTATTGAAATAGATGTAAAACAGGAATTACGGCTCTCGCAAGGGTTCGTTTTGCCCGAGTTTCCCATATGCTGCTTAAAAGTATTAAAACATGCAAAATTAAAACATGTTCTGAATCAATATTTAAGTTTAATTTTCAATAATAAGCAAGGAAAGGTATGATTGTGATATAAAACCCTATTACCTGCTAAGGCCATAAAGCTTTTTGGGCTTCTTCCATTAATTTAAATTAATAATAATGTTAATAAACCGTGAAATTTCAATTCTTTGGAACTCACATATACTATGCATCAAGCCCAAAAAATACACTTAAGACTTGTTAATTTGAAGTGACATAGCTGGAAAATTGAAGTTATGGCACATACGAGGAAGATCAACAAAAGGCTGAACTCGCACGCCCATAGTAACCAAGTTGTAATACGAGGGATGTCTTTTAAGTTTTGCATATGAAACTAAAACAACACGGTAGGTAGTTTTAAATGACTTTATTGTTTTTCGAAGTATTCTCTACGAAAATTAATACACATCTGCATGCGCTCGGACCAATTTTCGAAGTACTTATTCCACTCGTTTGCTGGCAGATCCAAAACGGCATTTTTGAATGCGTCAACTGCTTCTTCTGGTGACCGGAACCTTTGACCACGCAGTCTGTTTTTAATTTTTGGGAAAGTAAAGAAATCGTTAGGACTTAGATCGGGTTTATATGGAGGATGGTCCAATAATTCCACGTTTTGAATTTAAGTTTGCTAAAGAGTGAGGTTAAGATTCAGTACTGACGTTCGATCCGCGCGGCCTACTATGTTTCTATATGCAAAACTTAAAAGACATCCCTCGTAAATTAGGATTTCTAAATAAACGGCTACTACGTATACACACAGTGCCCGTGCTCATTAACTCGAATTTGATGTATCCTTTTCTGTTGGTGCAATCGGTGTTTTTAGCTATGGTATAAAAAGCATATATGCTCCTCTCGAAAAGTTGCGTAAAGCTTTCGTCCATCAAAATGTAGCAGTCGTCTTAACACTCTCGGGATCTCAGGCGACATTTGTCAGTTACATATTAGAAATAAAGCGTCAATTTTCATGAACTCACCTGAAGACCAACAGTTCACAACTATTGCGAAGTAAACAATTTATTGTACGTAGGCGCGCTGCAAATTGATTTCAAGGTGAAATGTACTTTGGTTCGATCTAAATTGGGATAGTGATGAATGCAACTGCTCGCGGGAACTGAAGTAGGTACTTTTTTTTTAATCGAGTGAATTTACACTTTCATGCAAGTTCTCGCGTTCTAGAATGATAAACGTATCTATATAGATGCATAGCATGCAAAGTGGCGCCGTGATAGTGCAGTAAAATTAGGGAATTTAAGATTATATACTAAGTGACATATAAATCCGAACACCCAGTTTAAATGGCTTTATTTTAATAAAAGTTGGTGAATGTATTTATCTTACTGTAAATAACAAGTGAAAAAATTTTCAGCCTTATCAGTTGGACATTCCGGTTTTTATACTGCTTTTTTTAATTCACTAACGCTCTAAAAATGAATATTTCAGCCGCAGTAAAGAATCAACGTTGGCGGATTTTGGTTCCTGACATCCTTTACGATCGGTTACGATGCCTAGAGTACGAAGACCTGTACGATTTCGTCAACTTAGTGAGTTTGATAGGGGCCGTATAGTGGGACTTCGGGAAGCTGGACTTTCTTTTCGAGCAATTGCAGTTAGAGTGCAAAGAAACACTGTGGTTAGGTGTTGTCAGGCATGGCTTCGAGAAGGCCGTACGCAAAGTGCAAGGGGCAGCGGACGCCGCCGTAGAACAACAGACCGTGAAGATCGCCGCCTAAGATTATTGGCCTTAAGGGACCGTTTCTCCACTACCAGGTCCATTGCAAATGAATGGTTTGCAGAACACGGAAGACATATTGGCATGCGAAGTGTTTACCGACGAATGAGAAGTTTTGGCTTGTTTTCATACCGGCCACACTGGCTCCTCCCTTTAACTCGATAACACCGACGTAATCGCCTTGAGTGGTGCAGACAACGGTCACTCTGGGATCAGGAATGGAACAGTATTGTCTTTAGTGACGAGTCTCGATTTTGTTTAGGCATGCACGATGGTCGTGCCAGGGTTAGAAGGCGACCTGGTGAAAGGAGGAATCCACAGTTTTTTGTTGAAAGTCATGTTCATCACACTGTTGGAGTTATGGTTTGGGGTGCTATAGCTTATGGTTCCAGGTCACCTTTAATCTTCATCAGAGGTAACATGAACGCGCAGCGTTATATCCACGAAGTTCTAGAACCCCATCTTTTACCCTATCTTGACACCCTGGCAGATCCAACTTTCCAACAAGATAATGCCCGACCACATGTTGCAAGAGTCACAATAGACTTCTTTCAACATAATGATGTCACATTGTTACCATGGCCACCAAGATCTCCCGACTTATCCCCAATTGAGCACGTGTGGGATATGATGGGTAGGAGGTTGCTCAATTTGCAACGTCCTCCTCAGACTCTAGAAGCACTTCGAGAGGAGTTGGTGGTTGCCTGGAATGAGATACCACAGGAGGACGTTGACCACCTGATCAGAAGTATGCCTAGGCGCGTTGGAGAATGCGTAGCACATCAGGGTGCATCCACACATTATTAAAGGTCAAAGGGCTTTAAAGCAGTGCAATCATTTTGAAATTTTTATCATTTACTTATTATGCTTCATTAAGTACTTATACAAAATTTTATTAAAATAAAACCATTTAAACTGGGTGTTCGGATTTATATGTCACTTAGTATATTTGTGGTTAGAGCTATCACAGTTTTGTGCCTGTACGAAAACCGTTTTATTTTTCGGAATAGCTGTGTTTTGAGTGTGATATTCTTACACTTTGTATGATTGTAATACGAGTATTAGGCCTAGGTGCCCAGTTTTGGGTGATCGTTAAATAACACAGACTGTGTTAAGTTTCCTTTGGCACTTGCAATGATTGTGTAATTGCTGTTATAGATTTCTTTTAATAAAAGACATGCGTCTTTTAGAAATGTTTGACATTTTTCATGAAAAAAACAAAAACTACTGGATGTAAAATTAAATTTTTACTTAACATATCTACAGTCTTTTTCTCTTATAGTTTCTCGGATATTCAAAAATGAAGCGCGGCGGTCTAAACTGCCCCGAATCCGTCCCTGATAACTATCGATTTCCGCACATTTGTAGGGTAAAATTAGCTGCACTTCAGCTCTTATATCATGTTCTGAAAGGAATAATACGGTGGATTATCTGTAACCGTGGGACTAAAAATTAAATGACAAAGAAGTGGTGGAAACTATATGGACGACGGCAGCGATGTTTTCTTTTTTTTATATCGAAGCAGCCGCGCAGGCAGAAGCCTAAATGCCGGAACACCGCGGCTGCTATGATGATCCCAAAGAAATTTTGTTAATACGATTTTTGAATTGCCTAAGGTTAGTAGAACTGGGAAAAGCTTTCCCTTTGTAGATTGTTCCACAATCTCGACACCCTCGGGACAAAGGAGCGGTCGTATCGGCCAGTTCTGAATGTACTAAATTTGACACGGTTAGGATGGGACGCCATAGTCAGACGGGTCTGTCTGGCAGGCACATCGCGCGGCGGCATCATGGAAGAGACCTCTGAGGAGCAAAGCCCGTTGGTGTAGCGATAGAAAAGAGCCAGATCGCCGACGGCCCACCGGTGTGAAAGAGTCCCGAGACTGTCTGTTAGAGAAGAGTCATGGATCAGTCCGACCGCCCTCCTCTGGACAGCATAGAGCATGGATAATGTAGTCGGGGCGGCAGCACCCTAAACGTGTGAGGCTAGGCCGTATCTGGGCCTTGTATAGTGTGAGAAGATCATCCGGAGAAAAGTACTTCTTAGCCCTAAACAAATAGCCTAGCCTTTTCGCAGCAGCTGCAGCTATTGACGAGATGTGTTCGTGCCAGATCAGGTCCTCTGTGATCTGAACTCAGACCAGCCGAAATGAATGGCTCTTTGGCAGAACTCGGCCGTCCATCGAAACTGGATGAGCGCTAGGATGCTTTTTGTTCGTCAAAGTACAGTACTGTGTTTTGGAAGCATTGAACTGTAGAAGTTTGTTGCGTCCCCAAGCGGTGATAGCCTCCAGGTCTGTTGTCAGATAGGAAGTCGTGGCTAGTCTTCTTTTTTCCAGCTCAACTTGTTTCTGGACTCGACCTCTGTCTGTTCTCTACAGTGGGGTTTTGTCAGAAGGTTCTGTGTGACTTGATCTGCTGGCGAGCAGTGTCACATGATTTGTTAAACCAGCCGTTGGACCCTGGTTTAGGCACTTTCACTGTGTGAGGGATGTATTCCTGCATGCCGACGAGGATAATTTCTGTTATCGAAGAACAGACGGCCGACGCATCCGCGTCTGTGAAACAGACATCTCTCCAAGGAAAGCTAGAGAAGAAGTCTCTGAGCCTCTCCCAGTCGGCATGTCCGTAATGCCAAGTTTTGCGGCCTGCACGAGTTTCTGTTGCAACTGCGGGTTCTGATCGGAACCTAACCTCCACAACACCGTGGTCTGAGTTACCCAGGGGAAAAAAGTAGGGCTCGTCACCAACTGGGCAGCCCTTGAGTAAGAGCCAACGCCTCGACTGCACGACCTGCTGCATGGGTCTTGTTTGAGCCCAACCAAAGCTCATTATGTGCATTGAAATCACCGAGAAGAACTACCTCTGAAGCGGGGTGATTGATGTTCAGGAAGTCTATCTGGACGGCGAGTTCTGGTCCGAGGGAGAGCGATAAAGGCAGCAAAATAAATTTGGGTGATGTTTTGGAGTTGAGGCGAAGCCACAGAATGTCCGTCCGGTCTGATTCCAAAGAAACATCTCTGGAGCAGGAAAGACTGCTGCGGACAAAAGCCGCAACTCCAGCGTTCTTTCTCAGGTTGGAGTGCACCTCCTAGTTTGGGAAGTTGAGATGGTTAAATTTTTGTCTCCGCCAAGAAAAGCACGGCGGGACGATTGGATTGCAGGTAGTGATGAACAGCATCAATGTTGCTGTTAATCCCGCAGATATTCGAAAAACAAATGTTATCTTCGATGTTGTTCCCTCGAGCCCACCCTCCACCAGGGCATTCCGAGAGTGGAGTGAGTTTACGTCCGGAGTTCTTAGTGCACGAGGGATCCATCACCATTAATTTCTTTGTTTTGGAAGATAACCGACTGCATAGCTTTGGTGTGGAAACATGCGGACATTTATAAGATACCCTGGGAAAAGCTAGCGGGTGGTACCGCCTCGGTCGACTGGTCCTTGTCTACCACCTTCTTTTTACGTGTTAGTGATATTAAATTGACCTAAAGTGGCCCGTTGGCGGACTTGTACCGCCACCCGGCATTCGGTACTGAGGTATTCCTTAACGCGTGTACAATCACTTGAACGGGAAGAAGCTATATACTGGATACAACAACTTACGGCACAAGCATTTGCCACGACCCCGCTCAGTAGGGGTTACGAATTCCACAGAAAATTTAGGAATGAGGATAGCAGCTCTAAAACTGGCAGTTTGCAATTGATGGTGTGTTGCTTCTACTAACATTCTACAATTTTTTTTTCAACATCAACATTTACGATAGAGAACTCTTATTAGAGAAGTTTTTAGACTACTGATGTATGTCGTCCAGAACTTTGACCCTGCATTCTGAGTTATCGACGATCTTTCAGCTGAAAAGCATCTGGAGCTCAGTGCAACGAAGTTCAAAGTTGCAGGTAATCAAGCATTGAGAATACGATAAAAAATATTTTCTTCTCGTTGATTGTTTATACAGGGTGACTTCGAAGTTGAGTCATTTATTTTAACAGTGAGTAGATCGGATCAAAAGAAATGTTTCTTTCCTTTAACATTTTTCTGGTAAAATTAAAGTAACAAAGTTATAGCCTTTTAGAAGTTTGAGTACCGCCCTGTCTCAATAATAATATTATGTGCTCGTGTTTGGCAACAACGGATATAATCCGCATCGGTTCATCGGATCGGAAACAAAAAAGCGAAAGAATTTGAAACGCGTATCACGATGGTTTTAGTTGTATTCAGTCGGTAACGCATGAGTGAATAGTGGTGTTTGTTGCGTGGCTCAAACGAAATAAAAAATGGCACATGTTTACGAAAATGCTGAACTTGTGGACATGATTCTTATTTACGGGGGGGGGGAGTCTTTACAAAATCGGTTTCCCAATCGAGTGCAACCAACCCCTCGTGCCTTTGTTAATGTAGTAAAAAGGGCTCGTGAATCAGGTGACTTAAGACCTCACAGGGGATGGCATGCCGGTGCTCCAAGACCGCACGATCAAATACAGGTCCGCACTGAAATACTTGTCGGGAGGATACTTTATGAAACAAGGTAAATTTTTTTTTAATTTTTTTTTTATTTTTACACACATATTTTGGTTTATCTTCCTTCTACAATCACTATCTGAAAATTAATGACTCAACTTCAAAGTCACCCTGTATATAGAGCTCATTCGCAAACAACAAACATCTCGAACGGGATTAAATTTGTCTTTGCCGATGGGTGGACTATGGGTAGTAGTCCAGTGAAAATAACATTACGCGTTTTATGTCAAACAGCTCGAGCAGTGGTAGTCGATGCCGTCGGCGGATCAACGAAAATTATCCAGTGAAATTAACTGCCCAAGTTTATTAGGCAAACAGCTCGAAGCCTAGTCGATACCGTAGTGCGGATTATCAGAAATAGTCCAGTGAAACTAACTCGCAAGTTTATTTGGTAAGCACCTCCAATGAGAGTAGTCACTGCTGTCGGGCGGATATAGTCTGACGAAATTAACTTCCCAGCTTTATTTAGTGAAACTTAGAACGAGAGTAATCTTCAACTGATCTTGGTAAGTTAATTTCACCAGACTAGATCCTCTAATCCCTCCGACTGCATCGATTACTCCTGTTCGAGGCGTCTGCTAAATAAACTTGCGAAGTAAATGTTAATAGACGTCCTTTATCCTTTAATCTATCCACTATTATCAACTTCTCTAGCTCGAAGTTCGAGGTGTCTTCCAAACTCGCGTTTCAATTTCACTAGGCTATAATCTTTATCCCGCTCCCGTACGCTCGAAGGTACCTGCGGAAACTCAGATACGCTCCTGGTGAAATTCTCAAGCTTATTTGCTAGGCACCTTCACGGGGGTAGTCGCTATCATCGAAAGAGTTAAAGGATATAGTCTGGTGAAACTAACTCCTTGATTTGGCAAGCACGTCAGAGAGTACTTGCTATATAGGTGGATTACTTTACATATTCTGGTAAGATTATTATCAGAAGTTTATTCAGCTAATACCCCAAGCGAGAGTAGTCGAATTTATGGGACGGTTAAAGGATATAGTCTAGTCTAGTAAAATTAACTTTACAGTTATATTTGACAGACACCTCAACAGAAGCAGTAGCTATTATTAATGGATTAATGGATATAGCCTAGTGAAATTTCGCAGGTTTATCCAGCGAATATCTCAAACGGGAGCAGTCTAAGTCATCGGACAGTTTTAACTCTGTTGAAATTAACTTCGCAGACTTATTTACTTGTGATGTTAATTTCATCGGACTACATCCTTTAATCCATACGACAACACCGACTACTCGCGTTCAACGTGTTTCCAAATAAACTTGCGAAATTCATTTCGTATGCAATGTTTATTTGGCAAAATGCGTCGAACACAGTAATCGGGTGGATTATAGGATACAGTTTGGTGAAATTAGCTTATTTAGCAAACACTGAAAAAGGATAACTACATATAGGTAGGTATAACTTTAAAGTAGTAGGAAATGTAAACAATTCTAAATGGCACCATTGGTTCTCTGCAATCCGTGCACCGTAGTCTATTCGTCATTGACCGTCAAAGCGGCACGGGTATTACGTATCTTGACAAGTGATATTATGTGTATTTTTTTGACATTGTATTGGTTTTTTGTGACATTATATAGGTTTTTCTACAATGTGTTAGCTTAATACTAGCTGATGGACACGTTGTGAACTTCGTAGCTGTACGTGTTGCTTAAACGTCAGCGAACAGAGATCATAGCGAGCAAACGTGGAATGATTTTTTTATTTTTTGGTACACTAAAAACTACCTGGTCTACAAGTTGACATTTCGTCGTTTTTTTTTTTCGTGATTTTTAGGTATTTTACATAATACGACCCCTGCCGGAGACGGCGGTCTGACGTAATGGCATTCCCGGCTCATATCCACGATTCTACCTGTATTCATTAATTTCACTGATAATTTTGTATTAATTTCAAGGGCTAACTTGAATTTTTGGATATGGTATCTGACTAATCGTAACGGGACGATGCATCTTGAGCAAAATGTTTTACAACAGGCACCGAAACGCCGTCCAGTTTGGTCCAGTCCATATCCCACCCACAAAAACAAATTGTTTCCTCTTACCGCTAAGCAGCTCCCCTAAAGAAGATTCCTGCTGGCCACATGATTTTAGAACAAGACTGAGTCTGCCTACTTGACGACCCCAAACAGTACGCGTATTTTTTGAATGCCCTCTCCAGACACACGTGCGAATCGCGCACGAAGCCGCGAACTGCCCGCGATCCATGAGTGTGGATCCCATTCGCGTATTCTTCGCGGCTTCACGTCTCGTTCGCGCGTTGTTCCCGTTTGTTGTCGGTTTTTTGTCCCGCGACAGTGGATTCGCAAGGCGCGAACATGACTAGGCTTCACATTCGCTGGTGGTTCAGTTGCCTCATAGCGAATGTCGGGAGTGGTTGTGTTTTTTCCACTTATTTTCAATTGCTCCAGTTTTACTTATATATGAGTAATTATAAATTACTCGTCGTCAAGACCGCGAGTGTGGAACTGTAGGAACAAATTTCGGGATTCGCACCGCGATTTCACGCCGTGATTCGCGCGCGAGTCTGGAGAGGCTATTAACGTTTGACAAGAACGAAGAAGGGAATGTCAAATTAACGACTGAACCTAACCTCAAATTTTGTTTTGACTTTAACGGGTTGATGTTTGACGTTTGGAATACTTTTTAAGAATGAACTCAAAAAGGTTATTAAAAGAAGACTTGGATAGAGACTGTAAAGAATTGGCCGTGTATTTACTAGGCAAAGTTTTAGTGCGGAAGTTAGAAGATGACACGGTATTGCAAGGAAGGATAGTAGAAACGGAAAGCTACTTGGGTACTGAGGATAAAGCATCACATTCTTATAATAACAGGTACAGCACAACAGGATGTATGAGGATATGTCACGAGTTTCATCCTGATTCATCATTTTTTTTTACCTAGACGATCTGCAGCAAATGAGCCAATGTATATGGAAGTGGGTACCTGTTATGTGTACATGACCTATGGAATGTTCTTTTGTATGAACATATCAAGTAGAGAGCCTGGCGCCGCCGTACTGATAAGAGCTTTGGAACCACTTTCTGGGATAGATACCATGGAAAAGCTGAGAGGTAAACACCCAGTCCTATCAATTTTATTTATTATTCTAAACAACTATGTAAAAGTCATCATTAAGCACATAGCCATGTAGAGGCAGGTGACAAAATTAGCATGACTGATATTTGCTTTTTTACAAGTAGTGCAAAAGAAATGCTTCCAAGCACATCTATAAACATTAGTTTTGTTCCAACTCTGAGTTTTCTGGTGCTGTTCCAGGACCATTCGATAATAATTTGAATTGCTTTTATAAGCATATATGCCAATTTCACTGGTCTAGAATGATACCAAAACTGGTTGGAAGAAAGATTTATCCTGTTACAGTAATGAACATTGTTGGAACCCTTTTTCCTAAATGTGCAAGTGCATTATCATTCCAGAATGGTTCTTTGATCAGTTGAAACAAAAGTATTGACTCATGTAGACATAATAGAAATGTATATTTTGGCAAACAAAAAAGAGATAATAAAACTATACTTCAAGCAACGTTCTCACGAGTCGATTCAAGTTGATCAGCTTAAATCGAAACGAATATTTGTTCGCACACATAATAAAAATTGATGCGCTAGTTGTTTCTAAAATGGCTGCCAACGAAGTTGTCAAAGCATGCATAGCAGCTATTTACGAATTATTAAATGAAGAAATCAGAGACATTTTGTCAAAATTTGACAGAAAATCTAGAAAACGTCGGTTTTGGGTCAGGAAATAAATTGGTCTTTCAGGAACCCTGCTCAAGGAGCTGGCTTTAGAGAACAAAAATAATTTGAGAATGTCCGAAGAACAATTACAAGGACTTCTAAAGATAAAAAGCAAAATACAAAAACAAGATACCCTTATGAAAAAATCTACTTTCTCCATTTCTTTTTCGATGATAGTTAAAGCATTGTCTCAAGCATCCTTGTTTCTAAAACTCTAAAAAAACTTCTAAAAAATGTAGCACAATACTTTCAGACCACTTCATGCACATTTTTTGTCTTTTTTTCCACACACAACAAACACACGAGCCACAAAATGAACTTTATTCAATGCGAAACTCGACTGACTACAGTTCACACGCTTCAAATCCGTTTCAACTAGTCTGAAAATCGCCTATGACGCATTAAATTGATCGATAATTTTGAATGAATCAAACTTTTTCGGTACAACTAAAATCAAAAACACGGTTCACAAGTATATTTTTATTCGACTTTTGTTGATCAAAAAAAATCGTTCTACTAAAATCGACTCGTGAGAAGGCTGCTTTAGCTTATTTCATATTCTCATATGGAAAAGGGAGATAACTTTCTTTCCTGACCTGACCAATCTATTAAGTTTTCATTGTCCTATTTACCTGTTAATTCAACTTACACTGCTATTAGCATAAGCCTCCACTGATATATGCTGTTATATTTTTATCCACCTTCAGTCTGATGCAACACTACACCTACTAGCCTTGCCTGATCAAATATTGAAACTGATTACATATATTTTTTATTTGATTTTTTTAGTTTTTACCTTTTGTTGTCAACTGAATTTAATTTTTATATTTGGTATCATATAAGATATCTCAAAAATATGGTGTAAGGCAGAAATCTTTACATCACATCTATAATTTTCTGTTTTCAGTTAAGAAGCTAAAAGGTACAAAGTCTTCACTGAAGATCAAAGACCTTTGTAATGGCCCTGCTAAATTATGCAATGCAATGAACATTACAAAGGAGGCTCTAAACAAGGTCAATATTGCAGACCTGCAGAATGAACAAATATGGTTGGAGGATGATCCAAACTATAATAAAGAAGATAAAAAAATAGTGCAAACAAGTAGAATTGGAATCGCTTCTGCTGGAGCAGAATGGGCTGCCAAACCCTTGCGATATTATATTTTAAATAATGAGTGTGTAAGCAAAAGGGACAAGACTGCTGAAAGAAATCTGGATGTTTGATCAAAAGTTTGCATTTGCATATATGAAGAATTGACTGTGTAATTGTGGAGTAGCTCAAGATCAAAGAGCATACACAATGATAAGATGTACTTAGCTTGTCTTGTACAGAATAGGTGTCCTGGTCAAGGAAATATAACGACAATTTTCCAATCCAAAACATTTTGGATGTGTTGAAGTATATATAAAATATATAAAATCCAGGCCTGTATATGAACCCAGATTTTTATGAGAAACTCAGATTTTAAAATCAATTCTATGACTACAAAATCATGTGAAAAACCTTCTATGACTGTCAATTAACTAGGTTCTGGATATTTGCGCGGCAACCGATTGGTATTGATTATTAGAAATAAAACTCGGAATTGTATCACATTTAGTCTTATTATAAATAACAACCTTAAAAATATAAAATAAAACAACACGTAAAAAAGTCTAGGTTGGCGCTGGCGGGGCTGCATGTATGGACCGCCGCCTTAGAAATATCCTGCCTCCAGATGGAAACTGTCTTGCTAGTAAAATCAATGATGATGCTAACGCCAGTCGGACGGAGGTACTTTGATCTCCTGGTAAACTTACAAACACTGTTGCTACAGCTGCCAACGCATCACCTGGAAGAATCAAAACATCAATGTTTACTATTTTAGTACTTATCTATAGAAGCTCATTCAGGCTGGTTTTAGCACAAACCGGGAGACAACAAGGAAGATTTTTCTCAGGGTGCTGTGTTGACAAAATTCCCCCTCGCTACTGCGCACATGCGCCACATCCCACCCACCCACACATCAATCAGTCGTTTGACATTGCAGATTCTGGCACACATCAGTATTCCAACGTCTCCCATTGTGGTACCAGACAGCATGCTCTCCAATAACCCCAGGCCCTATTTCATTTTTGCTTTATGTAAAGGAGTTACCTAAAGTTGTACCTGATGCACTGACAACTTCATTCGCAGATGATATCTAAATTGTAGCTTCTGGTTTTTGAGAGGAACAATTACAAGATATATAGATGTTTCATTCCTAACCTACATAAATGGTTTCAAATAATAATTTATATTTAAATCTAAACAAGACGCAATGCATTTCACAAGGCAAAAATTTGTAACAAACTCAGTTTCAAATTCAATAATATTAATATCAATAATGTGAAATATATAAAATTCCTTGGTGTGTATTTGGATTCCCATATGGAGTGGAAGCATCACAGTGACTATGTAATAACAAGTCTCAATTCATTATATTATACTGGGTGGGCCCTCTATTTCTTTTTTTGCGTATAAGTTTATGTGTTACCATGTGAGTCAAAAGTTATGTATGCATAAATGAACTGTCAAAGGTACGCCATTTATAGTCATGGATTCGTTTACAACACAACAACGCATTTTGGTTATCCAAACTTATTACGAAAACGGTCGAAATATAAAAAATACTTTTCGCAAACTTCGCACTAGTTTTGGCCGACATGGACGCCCTACAGAGCCTGGAATCCGTTGGATTGGTAATCGTTTTGAGGGAACTGGTTCAACTGAAGGTCGTAGATCATACCAACATGGTCGTTAAGCTCGTACTCGTGAAAACATAGCCGCAGTGAGTGAAAGTGTGCGAGAAGATCCAACCACCTCGACCAGGCACCGTTCGCAACAATTGGGAATTAGTGAGACCACTTTACGCCGGATTTTACACATTGATTTACACCTCCATCCATACAAAATCCAACTAACACAAGACCATCAACAGCGGCGTGTTTTTGTTAATTAGATGCTGGAAAGAGAAGACGGATTTTCGGCCAAAGTGCTCTTTTCTGATGAGGCTCATTTTCACCTCAATGGGTACGAAATAAGCAAAATTGCAGATTATGGGGGGCTGAAAATCCACACCAATATCATGAACAACCTCTCCATCCTGAAAAAGTGACTGTTTGGTGCGGATTATGGGCTGGTGGCATCGTTGGACCATTATTCTTTGAATATGCCGAAGAAAAGGCCATTACCGTCAACGGGGAACGTTATCGCGCCATGTTAACAGACTTTTTGTGGCCACAATTGGATCGTATTGGTGCCGACGATCTTTGGTTTCATCAAAACGGAGCAACGGCTCACACATCGCCAAACAATCGCCTTATTGCACACGAAATTTCAAGACCGCATAATTCCACGAAATTCAGATGTCAGTTGGCCCCCGAGATCGTGCGATTTAACACCCCTTGACTACTTTCTTTGGGGATTTTTGAAAGGAAAAGTGTATGCGAATTGGCCCCGGACCATTCAAGACCTAAAGCGCAATATTCGGACTGAAATTGCGGCCATAGGTCCGATTATTCTGGGAAAAGTCATTTAAAATTTTGATGTTCGGATGTTGACCTGTAAACGAAGCCGCGGTGGTCACATGACTGATGCTATTTTTCATACATAAATGGCATAAACCAATCTTCATTTATCAATGAAAAAGTTCGATTTCACCTCGTAAAAAGCGTGTTGATTTTTCAAATAGAAAAAAAGTATTAGATGACGCACCCTGTATATTATTCAATTTAAGAGATATTCCACCATTAAATTACTTAATTACTTTGTGTCATGCACAGGTTGACTCTGTCATTAGATTAGATAGATAGATAGATCTCTACTAATTCAAAAAATGTGTTCATGAAAGAGAAAAGAATTATCAGATGTATAGCAGTTAGAACATCATGTAGAGATCTGTTTAAGAGATTCAGATACTAACACTTACTGGTTTATATGATATATTTGAAACTTGTTTATACATACTTAAAAATTCCAAACACGCATCAATTAATTTGAGGTTAGTGAAGACTTTTATACCACCCTATAGAACTCAAGTTATTTGTCCCTAATATTAATGGCCTAAAAATGTTTAACCTGCTTCCTTTGGAAATAAAGAATTAGCACAGTCTAAAGACATTTAAGAATCTTAAAAGACAATTTAATTGAAAATGGCTTTTGATAGTGTGGACGAATATTTTGATATATGCCCTTATATCTTATTTTTTTATTATTTGACTGTTTTTTGATAGATGTAGGTTTTTTATCAGATTTGAAAATATATGACAATTCCTATACTATGTAATTTTTTGTCGAGAGGAAATAAATAATTAACGAGAGAAAAAAGATAAATTTAATAAAACACAGACTTATGCAAATATGTAATGGTTGCAAACGGGTAAAATATCACTAGTTTTTGTGAAAAATCCTGGCACACCTGGCAACCCTGATCAGCTTATCGCATCGATGATGGCGTGGAGATCCGCCGTTTTCTTGCTGTCTTCAGTCAATTGTAAGTTACGCTGAGTTAGAATTTAGGCGGCGATATAATCCAACGAAAACTATTAACTCATTTAGTTCGGCAGAGACGGACTAACCATAAACGAAATATGTTACTAATGATTTTTACGCCTTTGTATAATAATAACCTAAAAATAATATTTTTGGAAATTGGAACGTGCCTCGATAAAGTTAACTGTTCCATTTACGTCAAGTTGTGCTGCCTGCGGTTGTTTCAAAAAATTTATTCATGTTTGATTTCGATATCAACCGTTTTTAAGAAAAAATATCCGTGGTTTTTCAGATCGCTGATGATCGATCTGTTATCAGAATTGTCAATTTTCGAAACCAAGGAACCGGTATTCGGAATCGGTTCCATAATTTATAAAACGGTACCAAAATAATATGTCGGTTTCACTCCACTACCCCAGAACCGTTCATTATATCGGAATCAAACAATTCTAATAAATACATTTTGTCCCCCGTATTTTGGAAACACCGTGTATTTAAAACAACAGTCGTTGCAAAGCATGCTTTTTATGATTTTATAGGGCAAAAGTGATAAAAATAGTGTTTGTCATGTTCAATCTACTTATGACGTACTTTTGCCGTAATTCGCGCAGAGTAGTTACGAATTAAACGAATCTTACCGGTGGGTTCGACAGCAACCGGCCTCAACTCCCATCCTCCGGTTCTCTTCTTGGTACTAGGTGGAGTGCCCAGGGCACCCAAACTCACTGTGACCCTGGCGAAGGGCCGTTTCGCCATGTGTAGCATTTCCACTACGTGCCGGCGACGAGCGCGTCGCACATCGGCTGCTTGTTTCGCTTTCCACGCTACCACGCATGCCGCCAAGAATAGGAAGAAACACGAGAAAAATACCTAGAAAAACAAAAGATAGAAATGCTACAAATCTAATATCTAGGGTCAAAATATCATAACTCAAAACTCGCACACGATCTACCGAAAGAGAAACTAAAGGCAAGTCACGCCCAGTCTCAGTGAGCGCATTCAGATAACCTACAGCGGACCAGCTATGCAGCGCGAGCGGATTTATGTCGTATCGCAGTAGCCTTCGAATAGATTTGACAACTCGCAGCATTTGATCACCACAGCTTATATAACAATCAGCTATGAAACCCTCCTGTGAGTGCCGTCATTTCGGGAGAGAAAATGTAAATTCCCCTAGTACAACGATGAAAGAGGTTTTCGTGCTCAGCAGCAGCCGCATGGGTATTATGTATCTTAAAAAGTGACATTATGTGGATTTTTTTAACATTGTATTGTTTTTTGTGACATTCTGTAGGTTTTCCTACAAGATGTTAACTTAGCACTGGCTGATGGTCACTTGTGAACTCGTTTTGTTGTACGTGTTGCATAACGTCATGATGCTTTAGTTATCAATGTTTGGCTCTGATGTGATGTAAAATCTGTAAGTAGCTATAAGTGGTATACTATAGCTAGAAGGAAACGGCAATGCATAGATGCATAGTGAGGATTTGTGTGCTAATAACATGTGTTGATCATAATTCTATTGGATTCTTGTCTCAAATACCCTTACTTGAGATTCAAAGCTAGAAATAAGTTGCGCGTCCACTTTTTCTTATTGATTCTGGAAATTACATACGCAAATTTGCTGAATTTCAAAAATGAGAGAGATAAGAAAACAAAATTCCTTGTTGGTGAAGAAACAGGTGAGAAAATATGCTACAGACTGAAAGTGAAAAGGTTATTACATTATTTTTTATATCCAGTCATTTAAAATTTTATCGAAATTTATTTTGCGATGTCAATAGAAAATACAAATCAGCGCCTAGATGTGAGGCATTGCGAAAATGTTTGATGTGAGATGCGTCATTACTAATTTTTCTGTGATGTGGCTTAATTGCACACAACGCGGACGCGGTGGTGATTTCTCGTAGTGTGTAACGGTTTCACCGTCCGATCGTATTTATTAAATCACTTCTCGATTATCATTTCATTAATCCCATCTCTAGCTTTTTGCTTGGAAAATTTTCCGCTTGGAGCGCTTGATGCGGAGTTCCTGATCTGCGATCTTCCTCGCGCTTCCTTTTCACCTGAGCCGCCGATCGAACAACGGCTAGAAATTTCTTCTCAGTAGCACAAGGTTATATAGCACCATGTGCTAGATTTCTAGAATGTGTGTCCGTATAGGACAAAAATGATTGGGGCCACCCCCTTTCTCTTTCCCTTTCATTTTGCCTAGCCTTGGCCAATATTTTCACCCATGCATGTGCCTTGGCAGCGCCATCGCCTTTAACTTCGCCTACAACTGGTCATGAAGCCACTATAGTGAGGTCACCCCTCACAACTGGGACCTCCACTTCAACCATCCTCGCTTCAGTCGAGTCAAAATGGACCAGCAAAAGATAAGTCGATAGCGTTATAGCAGCGCCAAAGATGTAAAACTTACTTTGTTATTTTTGTAAAATTGTAATGAAAATGCCTTTTTTTTATTAAATAAAATCTGTTAAATTTTTGTGTTCTGTTTGTTCTTCTATCCTCTAGCCATGCCATGGTCGACACACAGCTACACGCCTGTAGATGTCTTCATGCCACCGACTGAGCTACCGGAAGCTAATTGTAACCCCCTTTCTGTGATTGTGCAGAAAAGTTGGAATCTTCATTGTATTCCATCTTTTCTGGACTTTTTGCGGAAAGGAAGCGTTACATAAATTGGCACCCGCAACGTGAGGCTTCGATAGGTGTTTGGCTTTGTCGACAAGTGGTTTGCTAGTGGAAGATTGGCAAACAGAACATAGTTTTCAAAATTCTTTACAATCTTTGGCAGCATTTCTATTTTTAATTGCTTTTGGTACTCAAATTTCTAATTCCTTAATCATCCTTACTTTTTGCTTAATGTTTAAAATTTTTATCAAAAGATTAAAATTTTTCCACCTGTTTATTTCATAGGCATACTATTAACTTTTAAATTGTCTTGTTTAGTAGTCAGCGAGATCATTGCCAGAATTTTTTTTCTCACATACTACTATAGTTTTTATTTACTGCTGGGGACAGTTATAACTTTTTTCTCATTGTACTTTTGAGATTGATGATATTTTGATATTTTTTTTTGTTGTTGAATATTGATAGTCTGGGGACTTTAGGTTTCCCAGCATTTTTGTCGAATATCATCAAACTTTTGATTGAGGTTGTGACTATTGTTGTTGATAGTTTACATATTCTTATATGCTTTTCATTTTTGATCACTAACCTCTTAGTTTTTGAAAGTATTTCTTCATGTGCAGTTTTTTGATTTCTTGAGACTTTTCATGTACGCATATATAGCCTAATTGTTGGATCTCTGGTGTACTGATATAGCTCTCATGATGTTTGGTACGTAGGAAATTTACTTTCAAAATTATTTTTGCCTTCCCCAAATGTATTTACTTTTTGAATTTTTGACTGTACTTGAACTTTTGATCATTTGTTTTCATTCTGATGGCAATAATCTACTGACTAGAGTTATCTGGAGTAAATCATTTTGCGATTTATCCATTTTTCTGAATTATATGAAATTGATATTCATAATTTTTCGTATATTTTGGCGGTTTACTTTTTTTCAAGTATTGACACTTTGACATAGTGCGTTGATACTTACCTTTTTTTTTTCTTTCAAGAAACAAATGATGTTTTTCTTGACTATATTTTTGCTACTTTTCAATGGGGGGTGACTCCTAAATCATTTTTACCTATACAAAGACACACATACTCATTTATGGTAATTAAATGTCAACTTGTTGTTTAAATATATAGTATACGTTCCTCAGTAACTATTGTAGTAATTTTGTCTCTTGTTTGGAGCATAAGTTTTCAGAATTTTAATGTTTTATAGTTATCTGGCATATTCTTTGGGGGAAATTAGAACATTAGTGTCTGATTTTCCACTGGATTAACAGGACTTGAACGTCTCTGTACTTTTTTAATGTATGACAGATATAAAATAATTTTTTTTAAGATTCGGCTGCTCCTGTTTTTGTATTGAAACTGTTTGTTTGTATTGTTAGTTTTTTATAGTGTTTTGGATCCTTTCATATTTCCGCTCAATCGAAGGGGGCGAGTTTTTCGATCTGTACATTGGAGCGAGTAGGTTTTCCTATGTTTATTTCCTAGTACAGATGCGAACGGAGAAGAATTTCCTTTGATAATGAATAAACTTATTTGCTGTAAGAGGCAGCTGAATGTTTACTTTGGACATTAGTCATCGTTGTTCTTTCAACCTTTTGAACCATCACGTCAGTCCACCATGTACAAAATTTACAAGTAATCATTATTTTTCTGATTCCAATTTAATGTGTATACTTCATCTTTTGAATATTTCATTTTTCTGAGTGTACTCAAAATTTAAATTGCATTCCCGATCTAAATCATGTGACAAATACTGTGTATAATATTTTATAATGTTTTTATGCGTATATTTTCTGAATTTCCTTTAAATACTTACGTACTTCTATTTTTGAAGTCTATTGATAGTATCCTCTTTTTGAGTTCATTATAACTTTCTTCGAGAGCACAGACTTACATTGATTTTTGGTTCAAACTTTTGATGTTTGTTTACATATTTTTGAGTGGTTTTGAACTTTGACAGTATTTTGTAGTCTGGATAGTTACATAGATTCGTTGCGATGTATGCCTTGAGGGTCTTGTACTATCCACAGTTTCTTTAATTGAAAGTGTTTTCTTCATATGCATTTTATTTTCTTCTTGAGACTTGTCATATATGCTTTCCGCCTAGTTGCAAATCTGTGCGTATTGATAAACTCTTGAAACCTCTGGCGTATAAGTAAAACTCACTTTTGATATAGTTATTTATGTCTCAGTTCAATTCAATCAGTTCAATTTGATTTGAAGTAATTGTCAATTCCTTCTTGAGATTTTTCATATATGCTTTCAGCCTTTGTGCACATTTGTGCGTATTGCTAAGTCTTGAGCTTGGTTGCGACATTGCTTTCATGTTTCGCTATAGATTTTTAAATATCTGGTGATTTTGCTTTTGCATTATTGCATTTGTTTTGATAGTCTGCTCTCATAATCTTTTTTCCGGCTTCTTATTTCTTTCAATTTCTGTCTTGACTTGAAGTAATCGCCAATTCTTATAGATTCAGTATAGTAATTCTCTTTTCATACTTTACACTGGTAAATTATTATAGTTTTTCTAATCTTGTAATATTTCATATTTGAACTTAACTTTCATTTTACAATGTTATGGTTATTCTCAGTGTAGACTTTGAAGTGCGCTGATGATATCAGTGATCTACATGAGAATATTCCATAGACTATAGACATTCTTGTCTAGGGCTTTGGAATGCACCTATGGTGACCCTAGAAAGTTGTCTTTCTCTCATATTTTTGCTTTAAATCAAAATTCGAATTCTTACCTATCATATTTATTTCTATTTCTTGTTCACTAGATTTTTTTTTATAACTCCAATTTTGCACCTACATATATCGTAGTCTTTTGCATACAATTTTTGCTTGCGGCATTACTCTCATGTATCATGATTTAATAAAATATCTTGTGATTTTCGTTTCGCTATTTTGCATTTTACATATGCTCACTTCGTTTCTCATTTATTACTCATGAAACTTTTAATATTTTGCTTACTTTTAAATTTTTTTGAGAACCCTTTATAAAATCATGCTCATATAGCTTTAATATTTCCTTTCACTTTATGATTTTAACACTATTAGATTTACAGTTGCACTTGTGTTGCACTTAGTTTTTTTTTGGAAATTTATTTTACTCTTTTCTATATTGAACTTCAGAATATTTTTTGGTCTGGTTCTTATGTTGTCACATGACCCGAAAATTTTGATTGAACTTACTCTTGAATTTTAGTTCATTCATTGAACTTAAGCTATATTTTGACTTTGAAAATCTTACTTCAATATTTCATGAATGTCCCTTATATACTTTAATTCTCTGAAAACATTTCGAATTATTTTGTAGTCTTACAGACTGCTGGCGCCCGACAATTTTTTTTTGGAATCAGAACTGCACTTACTTAACATCTTTTTTGATTAAAATACCTTCTTGATCAAGTTTTCATTGATTCAGTACTTGTAAATTGTTTTTGTTATATGACTTGAATTCCTAATGGAATTTGTTAATTTCTTTTGATTTTCATATTTTGAAAATAGTAATGCACAGTTTTTTTATATTGGATATTGGTTTAAAATATCACTGTATATGATATTCTTTTTGGGTTTGGAGTATTGCGAGATAATCTGGCAATTGTTTTGAGAAAGATTATTATTTTTTTAGTACCTCTTATGGTTTAGGTACTTACTTAGTTTTGAAGTTTTTAGTAGTCAGTCGTGCATTTTGGATGCCATTGTGATTCGTGCTTGGACTACTGCTGAAACTTTTGGTTTATTATTTTTCTCATCTTAGGTATGACGATGTTTTATGTTTTGGGTTTTTCATCATATGATGATAGTTTTTTTTTAAGTGCAACTTCACTGTACTTTTCAGCGAGTTGGTGCTATAACCATCCCTCTTGTTTGGTAGACTTGAGGCTATCCCTTTTTCTTCCAATTCTCTTCTAACATTTTTGTTTCTACCTTACTTTTGCTACTTGTTATCTGGTCGAATGGTTGTGCATTTGTCCTTCCGTGATAACTTTCAATTTCCATGTCAAATAAAAAAAAATTCTTGAATGCTTCTTCGAATTTTTTTTCTGGTTAAGTTGGGGCGAGTGTAACGGTTTCACCGTCCGATCGTATTTATTAAATCACTTCTCGATTATCATTTCATTAATCCCATCTCTAGCTTTTTGCTTGGAAAATTTTCCGCTTGGAGCGCTTGATGCGGAGTTCCTGATCTGCGATCTTCCTCGCGCTTCCTTTTCACCTGAGCCGCCGATCGAACAACGGCTAGAAATTTCTTCTCAGTAGCACAAGGTTATATAGCACCATGTGCTAGATTTCTAGAATGTGTGTCCGTATAGGACAAAAATGATTGGGGCCACCCCCTTTCTCTTTCCCTTTCATTTTGCCTAGCCTTGGCCAATATTTTCACCCATGCATGTGCCTTGGCAGCGCCATCGCCTTTAACTTCGCCTACAACTGGTCATGAAGCCACTATAGTGAGGTCACCCCTCACAACTGGGACCTCCACTTCAACCATCCTCGCTTCAGTCGAGTCAAAATGGACCAGCAAAAGATAAGTCGATAGCGTTATAGCAGCGCCAAAGATGTAAAACTTACTTTGTTATTTTTGTAAAATTGTAATGAAAATGCCTTTTTTTTATTAAATAAAATCTGTTAAATTTTTGTGTTCTGTTTGTTCTTCTATCCTCTAGCCATGCCATGGTCGACACACAGCTACACGCCTGTAGATGTCTTCATGCCACCGACTGAGCTACCGGAAGCTAATTGTAACCCCCTTTCTGTGATTGTGCAGAAAAGTTGGAATCTTCATTGTATTCCATCTTTTCTGGACTTTTTGCGGAAAGGAAGCGTTACAAGTGCTTCTCAAAGGTTTTGAAAACACAAAAAAAATCGTAATTTATAACTTTGAACATAACCTGTCTTCAGAAAGGACAACATATAAATAACCCGTCGGGCACAGCTAATAGATATACTTCATTGGCAGCATATTCAGTAATAATTTTCTCACACAGCAAGTATCACTGATTTTATACACATGCAGACCAATACGCATAATCATGCAGATGCGATCTTGCTATTCAACAAACTTTCTTTGTTCCACATCTTCTCAGAGATGAAACCTACAGACTACTCGGCTTCACAATACATATGCAACCAACAATACGTGTAGTTGAGTCATTTCTCCATAGATGGACACTCACACCTGTCATAGCCAGCAAACGTAGTCTGCAAGACGACATTTTTTTGACATTTTATAGGTTTTTTACATAATACCCGTGCCGTGCCGGTGTTGCGGCGTACCATGTCAGAGGCTGCAGATATTGTTTGCAATCGTAAAAATTATAATATTCATATACTATAGTGTGGTTTGTGTGAACCAATAATAACAAGGAGTATGTTTATCCAAAAAAATCAACGTAGTACTGACGACTAGTTATGGAAAAGATTTAAAATAAATTTGTATTGGTGGAGATATTTACAAAAAACTGGAAAATATTCACTTTCGTCGTGCTTTCTTCACTGCTGCGATAATAATCCATTACATTTTCACTGTAAACACTGTAAAAAACACCAGGCAAACGCAACATTTACTGAATCACAAGAATTTCGGTGTCTGTTACGGACAAAAAACTAGAGCAAACCACCAGCAAAGTGATAATCAAAGCAATCAAACCTGACACTTCTGACGACTCCTCAGCTAGGATTCTTCTATACACAGGATGAGTTTTCAATGTGTAAGCGGTAGTTCCGATATTTTAAATATCGAGAAAAGTTGGTTATAAAAATTGTAGGCTGCTTTACGCTCCTTACTTGGAAAATATGACGCTTTCCATAGGGTGATTCATAATTAGATTACAACACAAACATGTGTTTGTTGTTCACATTGAAAATGCGATGGAGAGTATCACAGCAGCGAAGAATGCCTGAGAAAAGTAAATATTTTTACGTTTAATTCCACCAGTACAAATTTATTTTGGCCCGGCGGCATCATTGGTCCATTTTTCTTCAAAAATCAGCATGGACTTGCGGTTCCAGTCAATGGCGAGCGATACTAATCTACAGTAATGGACAAAAGTCTATAGACAAATATGAATATTTACCAAATACCTTTAGAAAACGAAAGCATACTTCATTGCTCCATAAACAAATGCGTTATTAGTAGAAAAACTAAATTCCTTTTTGCATTATCTACAATGAACACAATACAAGTCTGAATATAAGCACTTTTTTATGAGGGACAAAAATATGTAGACATATACATATCTTCACAATAGGAGAGCGCTGACGCTGACACGGAACAGGTGCAATCCAGAAATTTTTGAAGGTGAGAAAGGAGTATGACAATCAAGGAGGCCATAAACGCGCCCTACAATTGTAGGGACGACTGACGATACGGTCCTAAGAGAAGCGGTCGGCCTAGAAAACTAAATGCTAGATCAGTTAAAAATAATAAAAGTAATTTCGTCCAAAGATCCGTTTAACACGTTCAGTGCGAACAGCGTCAAAAGACGCCCTCCGCTCCTGTGGTGGGAGGCGAACGGCGTCTTTCGACGCTCTCTGCCGGCTTCCAAAAAAAGGAAAAAAGTATTTCAGTTTCTGAGGTGGGTATCCTCATCCCAGTTCGCAGTCAACGTGTTAAAACCCCAAGACAAATAAAAGCCGAAATCGATACAAAAGGAATTACCAGTGTTTCTACGAAAACTATAAGTAGAAGATTAAATGATTTGAAGTTATTTGCACGTCGCCCGAGTAAGAAGCCGCTAATTTCGAGGAAAAACCGTAAGGACCGATTAAAATTTGCACGGTTCCATCTTGATAAGTTTGTATACACAGACATACTAAAGCATGTCATGTTACCCTATATGAAAGACAATATGCCATTAAGATCAATCTTCCAGCAAGTTAATGACCCGAAGCACACTTCAAATCGCGCAAAGAAATTCTTTCTGGATGAAAAAATACCAGTTCTCAAATGGCCTTCACAGTCTCCCGATATAAACCCCATTGAAAATCTATGGGAGTACTTAGATAAGCAAATACGAGATAAAAATTATTCAAACAAGCATGAACTTTTTGCCGCTTTAGAGCAAAAGTGGAGACAGATTGATGAATCTTATATCAAGAAACTTCTACAATCTATGTCGAGACGATGCCAGGCGGTGATTGATAATAATGGTTATGTTACAAAATATTAACACAAACATGGTTAGTTTTCTATAATTCAATGAACTTTGCTTCTTTTTTCTATAATTGACTATATATTTTTGTCCTTCATAGTTCCAGTTTTTGTCAATTAATTTTTTATTGAAGGGAGTCTAATGAATTTATTTATCTATAATTTTATTAATTTATGCTATAACGGATTATGTATACAGGTTGGTGTATTAATAAAACAAGTTAAAAATATTAATTTGTCTATATACTTTTGTCCATTACTGTATGCTCAACAAATTTTTGTTTCCTAAAATGATATGGGCGACATTTGGTTTCAAGAGCAGGGCGCAACTTGCCACACAACCAACGTAATAATCGAACTCGGACAGCTTTCGAGAGCCGAATAATCAGCCCAAATTCTGATATCAACTGGTCGCTCAAAGCTGCGATTTGCTAACCATCCAGAGACAATTCAGGCCTTGAAACAATAAAATGAGAAATTCGAAAGATGTCCATTAGTTTCTTTTTTACAGCCAGTTCAAATTCGAGATTTTATATCTATATATATACGTTTAAAAAACTCACCGAAAAGAAGACAAACAGATCTATGTGTAGTTGATCTTGGCGGGAGTAGACAATACCATAAGCTACCTTTTTGTCTGTATCAATTGGATCGAGGGCTTGCAGGACTAGAAAGAATCGCGTCGTCTCCAAGCTGTGGTACTCCTGAAATTAGATCAAATAAATTGCTTTTTAAGATTATGGCATATGTTCATTTTGCCTAATAGGCGGAAAAATTACACCGCACAAACCTTATGGCTAATGGCTTTCGGCTATTTAATTCAGTATATTGTAGGTCATAGCATTTTGAGTTTTTCATTAGATTATGGTACTATTTTAACAATATCATCAACAAAAATTCCCCCGCGCTCGTTGTAGAACTTTGTATTCAACAATATTTTCTGTAAATGGAACTAGAAATTATTGGGAATTAACAGGCATTACGAGAACTAGCTAGAGTCTCCATAATAATTGCAGCTTGACTGCCGGGTCAGTTGACGCACATGCATAGAAATTTTACAGTGATGCCACAATAGCCAGACACAAATCTCCCGAGATTTATTATCCTGTGAAGCATTCCGAATAAAATAATAGATAGATAAATAGATAGATACATTTATTGTCTTGTAGATCATAAAAAATGACATAAGACTCGTCCTAAGAGGGAGGTACATAGTACACATAATTAAAAATAAAAACGAAACAAACATAAGTATTTACAAAATACAAACAGGGACAACTTAAGGCGTACAGACATTCACATATAAAAAAAGTTTAAAAAAATATATCACAGTGCGAGGTATTCAGACAAAGAGTAGAAACATTTTTCAACTAATAATTTTCGTAGTTTACATTTAAAACTAGCAATACTACTGACATTCCTGAGATTAGCTGAAAGTTTGTTATATATTCTGATGCAGGTGTATTCCAGTGACTTTTCGAACAGTGTCAGTGTGTGTTTTGGAATACTCAGACTCTCACCTGCCCTTGTATTATAATGTGTGTTGATGTTTTTGTTCTGTATAAATTTTGTTTTGTTTGTATGTGTGAAAAGGGCGCACTTATAAATATGAATGCTTGGTAGAGTCATGAAGATATATCTGCAGGATTCTCTTCTACGAATGTTGAATATCAATCTGATTATTCTCTTCTGTTGAACAAATGCTCTAGAAATTGAAGTTGCTTGTTCCCAAATTATGATGTTCCTGGATAAATGTGAATGGACGAGAGCATAATATACATCTAGTAAAGCTGACTCTGATAAGCAAAACTTGAGCTTAAGAATCGCATAATATGATTGGTTCAACTTTTTACACACACTGTCCATGTGTTGTTGCCAACTGAGCTTTGCATCCATTTCTATTCCCAACAATGTCGTAGTTTTCGATGTCTCATGATTTGCTAAAATAGGGGCGTTTGTATAAAAATGTACAACATCTGACTTTTCGAGGTTTAAAATCAAACGATTTGCTTGGCACCACCCTTTCATTTCACCTTTTACTCCATTTATTTTTGCAATAATGTCATTGCGTGTAGTTCCACTTACAAGAACTGACGTATCATCCGCATAATTTGTTACAAATCCAGAGATGCAAATCACTTATATATAGAATGAACAAAAGGGGTGCTAAAACTGAGCCTTGCGCTGCTCCAATGTCAGACAGGAAAGATCTAATATAAAACCTCTTAAACCTAAATAAAATAATTTTTCCTCGAGAAGTCCAATGTCAATTGTATCGAAAGCTTTCGATAGGTCAAAAAAGATGCCCGCGATACATTTCCTAAATCCATGCTGCCAGCTTGGGATAAGGTTGAATAGGAATGAATAGGTGACAGTTTGGTAATATTCTTGCTGCAAATAATGGTGACTATGAAATCAGGGCACATGCTAATAATG
This sequence comes from Acanthoscelides obtectus, assembly GCA_963669975.1. Taxonomy (NCBI): domain Eukaryota; kingdom Metazoa; phylum Arthropoda; class Insecta; order Coleoptera; family Chrysomelidae; genus Acanthoscelides; species Acanthoscelides obtectus. Next base: position 21,515,753 of record CAVLJG010000010.1, on the reverse strand, counting down.
CTGAAATATTTAAAACCACCTAGCGTCGGTCATATTTGTGCAGTAACGTCACTTCACTCCGCTCAGCCTTACTGATGCTTACCTCAGGCAAAGTGATCACCAGCCTATCTTGCAGATGCTTAACGAACAGAATTGTCTTCGGCTGCGTGATAGTGATGTACGTCCTCAATCCAACTGCCTCTCGCTCCATGTACACATCCTTTGATTTCAACGTACCGTTCTCCCATCGGCCGTGCTGCGCGTCCACGTCTACGTCGACGGCACCCGTGGTACTGTTCGGATACGCGACGTACGTGTCGTCGTGCGTACTCATGAACACATTCAGTCTGCCCTGCGTCACGTCGATTATGATGCGGATGTCGACGTTCATGAAGCGCGGCTGGATGACGAAGAACACCACTTCGCCAGGGTGGAGGGGTTTCGGCTTCATTTTGCACTCATCTAAGACAAAAGGCAGCAATTAAAAGTATAGAAATAAGAAATCGTTAGGAATCGGAATGGATCTACCTCGAACCGGAGCCCTTCTACATGACAAATGCCGTATTTTGTTGTTGAAGATTTATTTAGCATTAATGCTACAATGTCGTTGTTGTATAATGATTCAGTTACATATTTTTCTTCAATCCATTTTCTGTAATTTTACATTCTTGTCTATTAAAATTAGAATCAAAATTACGTCACTATGTATTTTGATTATTCATAAAGTGATTTTTTAATTTCACCTTAAACATTTTTAAATTCGAACTTTGTTTAATATCATTATTCAATTTATAAAATTCAAATACTCCCGTTTGAAATATAGATTTACTAGTTATGCTACTATTACAATTTTGCAGATGAAAATCTATACTGCCTCTAGTTTTGGAGTTATAATAATGACTATTTAATTTTTTGAAGTTCTCTAAATGTGGTGGTAATAAATGATTTTTTAATTTGAATATGAAAACGAGAACTAAATAATGTATGAAATTTTTCATATCCAACCACTGCAGCTCTTCTAACACTTAATCCTAGTATATTTGTTTTTATTTAAAATGATTCTCGTAGCTTTATTTTGGAGAATTTGTAATTTTGAAAATGTTTTCATTTGCTGTAAACAAGATGGTTGAACAATATAAAAAATGGGGAAGAATTATAGTGTTATACACAATTTTTTTGGAATACATACTAAGATTATGGGAAACTCTATAGAAGTAATTTATCCTTTTCGATATTTTTGAAATAATGTATTCATAATGTTCCTGAGACAGTAGCTTACTATACACATATATACCAAGATGTTTATGTGCTATATAAGTCCGCAAATATTTGAATTTTGCAGTGTTCTAAAATGTCAGAGATATCATTTATATAAATAATAAATAGTACCGGCCCTAATTTACTCCCCTGTGGCACCCCTACTGATATATTTTGAACACTTGACATTATATTTCCAACTTTAGTTTTTTGACTTCTATTTACTAAATAATTTTGTAAAATGTGTAATACTTATCCCTTAAAGCCATAGTGACGTAATTTAATTAACAATTTTTCCCTATCTATAGTCTCAAATGCCCTTTTGAAGTCTAAAAATATTGTTACAATATATTATTTCTCATCTATACTTCTTCTCCAGTCTTCCACCACCATTTGGATTGCCGTTTCTGTGGAACATTTTTTTCTAAATCCAGCATGGTTTTTTTTCAAAATTTTGGTTTCTTCAATGAATTCTATGATTTGTTCGTATCTCAGCCTAATTGTAAGATCTTAAAAAAGGGGACTGCATAACCAATAAATTGCAAAAGTGGTTCTATTATTTTTGTAAGGAATCATATTCCTTGGCGTTTCCTAGAATCAAGGGCGGATTTAGATGGGGCCAACCCTCCCCCGTAGATGCCCAAGTCTGCAATTTTTCCAAGAAAATGGTACCTATATACTGCTGTATTTTAGTGTAAATTACTTTGTTATGCCTGAATCTGGAGACGTGTGCCACCTCCCCACTCATCAATTGTCACAAGAGCACTATCAGAAGCGCTGCTCAAGTTCTTAGGCATGCAGCCACCTACCCCTTCCACCGCCGTTCTAATTTTAAATCGTAAAATAGTTCTTTGAATTTATTCAACATCTGGTATAATTTTTGCATCACAACAATATGGAGATGAGTCAGCGAAATACCATAGTACTTCATATCTACAATCCTCTTGATAAACACAAACCGGTGTTTTGAAAGAAAAATAGAATGTTTTTTTTTTGGTCAGGGAAGCTAAATAAATAAAAATTTACACTAGGCTCTTTTCAGAATTTCAGTATGTTTTCAATTAATTTTTTTGTTTAAGTGCTTGTATTTGTCATTTACTTTTTTGTTTATTGATTTTGTGTCTTTTTTATGTTCCTATCATTAGTTTTATGTTATTGATAAATATTATCACTATTGTACTTTTTACTTCTACAAACACGATTTGTATACTTCAGAATAAATTACTGCTTGCTGTCTTGGAATTTAACCCTTATTTGACAATGAAGGTTAGGGTTAATTTAGGCAAGGGTGTCCTTTCTGATATTAGCAACTTGAGGCATATCAAGTTAACATATGGGCTGACAGCATTTCCGCCTGTCTAAATATTTTTAAATTAAAGTTACGGTCTTTTAGGTCTGAAAATATATAGTATTAATTTTTTTGGTCGAAAATATTAACCATTTAATACCTACTTAAAAAAGTGTCAGCTAGTCTATATCAAGAAACTATCTACATGTGTAGTAACGTACCCATAGGTTTAGCATCGAAACACATTTTGTTGTCAACATGCATCTGCTTATAACACTGGTGTCCTGAAGTGGGCGTACCAAGATATCCATCTTTACACTTGCTGCATTGCACCTCCCAACATAGACGCGCCGAGTTCTTCTCTTGGGAAGCTTGATTGCCACTAGAAGACGATCCATCTCTGCATACATCACTTTCCGTATTGTTACGACAATCACACTGAAAGTTAAGATATACAAAGAAGTTTTACGTCACCGTCACAATAATAATTATATCAAGTTTCACAGTAAAATTGCCTTTTATTCCATAATCATCGTAGTGTGAACCCATTTATCTAAGAAAGCAACTAAATCCAAATATATTCAGGCATAGTTCACGCGGTTGGTCTTCAGAACGCCGTGCTAACACTGACGGCCGGTGAGGCTGCATGCACCGCTGTGTCGCCTCCCACTCCACCTTCGTGGTTTGGCATTAGTCCTGTATATGGGCTCGACTGATTTTGCGCAATAACAGTTTGCCCCCGTTTCTTGAAATATATCAACGTGCTGATCACACACTGAACACGCGCTGGTTATTGTTTTGGTTTAATATATTTCCTGAATAAACAGACTGTAGGCACCACCACAAATATAAATCATCTCTCGAAAGGCAATCCAAAGAAGCTCTCAAAATAAAAGATGAAACGTATAGAAGTGTTTGGCAAATAACGATTCTGTCACCCTCAAAAAAAGTTTGTCATAAAAAATATAATGCAGCAGCCAGTATCATCCGATACTGTTATATTGTAGATTTTATACAAAACGCATTAGGGATCCAGTAAACTGTTTTTGTCCATTATATTAGGTATCAGTATTGGTTACCTTATCACCATGTACTGGGTCGCAAGTATCACCATGTCCATGACATTCACAAGCTCTGCAAGGATGTCTATGATCTTCACTACCTCTGAAGTTACCCACAATACATTCATCGCACCTAGCGCCCGAAGTGAGGTTAGCACATCTTAAACACCTAAAATGAGAAAACTGTTTGAACCTGGCTGCCTCGTCACAAAATTCCTTATAAAAAATTGACCACTCCTTAAAAACCGATACATTTTCAATCGAGGAAATGATTCAATTAGATCGAGTACAAACAGAAGAGAACCTTAGAATCCCACAAATCACAACATCTGATAAATGGTGACTCATGAAATAAAAGTACCCGAACAACTCTTATAGGAGCTTTAAAATTTTATACATTTTTTCGTTAACCCTTACCCTTTGAGAGAAAGTGATATTTTTGACATTCAGCCCCCACATGTACCAATTCTCACCTTTATTGAATTTTTCCACAGATAAAATATTTTTTGTTGCATTTTGTCTGTACTAACATGTACGAATAATATTTCTCATCCTATCGAATATAATTAGTAAAGAATTATCAATTCGTTTTCCAACTACAAAATTTGAAAAAGGCTGACGTGCAGTGCCAACCGAAACGTCGGAAAACCATTTTACTCGTCATCTTTATCTTCATTTACTGGCCTCGATAAGGGCGATGAAACCTATGAAACTATTATATCTATCTTAAAGTTCTATATTCAAGGAATGTCTTACTTTGCGTTGCCTTTTGGACCTTCTTTGAGATTGTCTTTAATATAATCATTGTCGATGAAGTCATCTGGATCTAAATCAGTGCTGTTATCCACGCATATCGAGCTATGGCCATTGCAGTATTCTAGACAAGGAACGCAAGATCCACCGTCCGTGGGATCTCCAACAAATAGCGGCTGGCATTTTTCACATTGTGAACCCTATAACATAACGAATCATTTATATTTTTTCACATAACATAATATCAATAAATCTCGTGCTGTAAAGTTATGGTGCAATTATCTCAACATATCTCAACCGAACCTAACCAAAATGTCAGATGAGAAAAGTTTACACACCCAGGTTCGGTTAAATTGGATTAAAATAAGTCACTTTATTAATCCGACAATACATTTCAATATATGCAATTGACGACGGTTCACCAAAAACAGATTTCTTTTTCATAGAAGCCAGATGATACACTCCCGAATTAGCGCAACATGAGTAAACGATGAGCTTATACCCCAATCAAAATTGTTCTTTTTACTAAGAAAAATTGTCACTGATAAGGATATTAAATTGTTCTATTATTAACAATCGTACAACTGTCATACACGTTTTTTTCAGAGCTAAGCCAGCATTATCAAAGAGAAGGTATAAACAAGAGAAAACAGTAAATTTGAAGCGACAAAATGCAATTTATTTACTTGTCACTTGGTGAGAGACAAATGCTGTATTGCCAGACAGATTATGTTTGGATGAATTTATTGTCCATTACTTGGAGTAACATAAAGCATCTTTTTTTCCAGTATACCAAATATATTTTCACTCAATGTGTAAGATGCACGTTGGAAAATATTCATTCAAGTATATCGATGACAGCAACAATAAAGGTAGCCGACATTTTAATGCTTTTTTAGTTTTTCCAGTGGATCTCATAATATTCTTAGATGCCCCACTGAGATCGTTCATGCTAAGTCAATCGCGAGTAGTTAAAAAGATATTTTTAACAAATGAATGTGATGAGAGTATGCAACAATAATACAACTTGGTTACCTCCATTAAGATTATTATAAGCATAGCTGTTTCGAAATATTTTAGGACAATCCGACAACACTGCACGTATTCCTCGTTTTTCTGACTTCGATCCAGCCGTTCGATCATAGATGGATCTGCTTTCGTTGTAAAACAGTCGACCAGTAACGCAGAGCCAAACTAATTCATAAAGGTACCATCAATGAGACGAACAGCAAACTTCGAAGACATGAAGACTCTCTTGGTATACCTAGTCTAATATTATATAACTCTACCAAGCTTAATGAAAATTTAATAAAGCCTGAAGCAGTATTTCTGAACGATGAGGTAGCCCAAAAAGGATGATTCACTCTTCCACTTTCTGGTCAGAAGGTCCTAATTTAGTAGCTCGTCTATATCCAGATCTTTCTCTTCTTGTTCAGTTATTTATAGTTGAATGATTTTTTGGAAAAGTCACATGCAGTTTCAAAAATGATGCAACTCACCATGGTGTTATTGTGGCACTTCAAGCATTTATCTAGTTTATCTGGACCTTCACAATCTGCATGGCCGTTGCACTGACACTGTATACTGCAGTTAGCACCCACATAGCCAAAGTCGCAATGACAGTTATTAGGTTGAACACATTGACCACGAACACATCCTATTCAAGCCAACAAAACAAACACGTTAATCTAACACAGCGATTCCCAGAAGACATATACAAATGTTTTTCTTGTATTACAGATTATGCTATCTACTCTACTAGACAAATAATGTAAAAGGAGAAACAATAACCTCATGGATTTCGTATACATTTTGTTGTTTTATAATAGCTCTGGTAACAACATAATGCTGGCAACCAAGGAGCGAAAATGGTCCCGTACAGTGGCCGCTTTATAGGGAAGAAGGTAAAATTATTAGAAACCTGGCAACATGGATGGATAATGCAACCGACAGAGACTTAAGTCAACCGTTCACTTTGACAAGTGTTGATATACGTGACTACCAAAGCCAAAATAATTTACTTGCTAAAATAATCCTAATTCAAAAAAATACAGTAAAATAGCAAATAAGTTGATTGAATTCTGCCAATTGATTGTAATCAATCTGCAGAAGGAAAACGCTTGTATATGATATGAGAAATAATAAAAAACCATAGCAAAAAACATGAAAATCCGGAATTATATCGTTGTATATAAATTAATATCCATGCAGAATAGTCAAAACTTACAATTAATAGACAATGCCTGAAATATGGCTTCCTCTTTTTGATATCACTGTCTATCATGCTTGATTGATATTTTCGCACAAACTGTTTGCATAAATGAGCGCCTACTAGACAATACTTTTACACTACCCTTCATACGGTTAATGATGGCTCTCAGTGTTTTATAGCGAAGATTCTTAATAACTACGACGACAACTACCTTGACATCTTTTGTTACAGCTTCTAAATCTTCAAAAATATGAGAAGATGTTTTTCGCTGGGTATACTTTTTTTACTAATATATTGCTTTTACAATGTACATGGTCCGTCAGAAAGAACGCTTGTTTTTTGAATGGGCACTACATCGAGTGGGCTGGTCCCGTGTCGGTGGGGAAGGGCGTGTTGGATGGTATGAGAAGTGCCGTTTCAGTTGGAAAGATGGTTTGGAATGTTGAGCATCGTGTGTTCACTGTACGTCGGTACTTTCAAAATGGTGAGTCTGTCGTTCGAACGCGTTTTGCGTTCGCTTTCGTGTTCCACGTCGTGGGACAGTACCAGACCGTAACACCATTTTGAGATGGGTGGAAGCATCCAACACAACAGGTAATGTGATTCAGGAAACACCGCCTGGGCGAAACCGTACTGTTAGAACACACGAAAACGTATACAGAGTTGACACGCTGCAAAACCCGAATCGTTCCGTCCGTTTGCGTGCCAGTTCCCTAGAGATCCATACGACCTCTGTACGTCGCATCTTGAGGAAGGATTTAGTGTTCCATCCTTAGAAAATCCAAGTTTGTCAACAACTGTTGCCAGGGGATTATGCACAACGTGTTAATTTTGCACAGCTCATGATTGCGCAGTTGGATAACAATGACACGACGTTGTTTATAAGTGATGAAGCACATTTTCATTTACATGGATATGTCAATAAAAAAATTGTCGATATTGGTCTCCAGTGAATCCCCAACAGCTGCATGAGCACCCCCTGCATACCCCGAAAGTTACAGTTTGGTGTGCAGTAGGCCCAACGATGATTATTGGCCCTTATGTTTTTGAGGATGATGAAGAACTGTGCCTTGAGGAACACCGGAATTTGTTACGCTACCTCATATGAACTAATTATACTAAACACTGAACTCAGTTAGGCAGCATTTTGTCAAATTGTTCAACTAGTTACTATAAGGAAAACATCAGTACAGATGTGACACTTATTTTCGTATTTTACATAATCTGGATTATTTCTGCCGATCCAACTGCCAGGTTGCCATTTGTGTTCTTCATATAGAGATGCGATACTAGATACCATTGTATAGGCCCAATATGTCAACAGATAATTTTACTTGTATAGTGAGTAGATAGTTCAAAGCTATGCACACAAAGGAAAATACTCCAAATAATATTACCAGTGATTTTGGCACAGATGTTATTATGAATATAATGCTCAAATCTTCCTTATTGTAAGTGAACTTTTGTACAGGCGATTTCACTGTGCATCCGGCAGGCGATTAGCTGCCTGAAGTGTTTAAAGCATTTTCTATATTATTATAGTATACAGCTTAGGCAAATTAAAAACCAGACATTCTTGCTTTGTTAAGCAAGACGAAAACGGATGTGAACATCCTAATGTAGAATGGTTATACAATATTCATCAACAATACAGGGTTGAAAGTTGATATACCAAAAATCACCTACATGGTTGCATAATAAGAGAGTTTTAAATAATTAAAAATTATTTAAAAAATCATTATCAAGTTACATGGATACCGGTTTTACAAAAATTGTTCAAAATTGTCCCGATTTGTTCGATTCACGCAAAAGCCACGACTTTATTCAAGCTTCGAAAATAAAATCCTGCTGTCCACTAATTAAATCACAACCATTTTCAGTGCGCTGTTGAAGTTCTTGATTATTTACAGCTCCATCATGATACACCAACTCTTTCAAATAGCCCCACAGAAAAAAACCCGGGGAGCGAGCAGGTCAAGAAATGGGTCCATTGCGCCCTCTCCATCTATTCGGAAACTCATTATTTTGATGTTCATGAACTTCTCGTCTAAAATGTGGTGGAATCCCATCATGTAGGAACCACATATTCGGTCTCACATTTAGAGGAACATCTAATAATTGTGGCAGATTGTGTCGAAGAAAATCTACATAAATTTCATCGGTGAGTGGAGTTGGAAAAAAAGTAGGGTCCAATAAGCATGTCAATTACCACGCGAGCCCAAACATTTAATGAAAAACTATGTTGAAAATGAGTCCTTTTTACAGCATTCGGATTTTCTTCTGCCTAAACATGATTGTTGTGGAAATTGTGCACTCCATTTCATGTAAATGTGGTCTCGTCTGTACACAAAATTAATTTTGTTAAATCTTCATTTCTGTCGAACTTTCTAAAAGCTACTGGCAGAATGCAACTCTTCTAGGATAATCTCTTCAGGTTGTAACGTTTGTACTAGTTGATAATGATAATGTTCTTGTCTTATTGTCTTCCACACACTATAAGAAACTTCAACTTCAGCTTCTATGGCTCTAGTACCCATTTTTGTGTCGTTTTCGACCATTTCTAAAATGTCTTCCTCAATTTGTAACATTTCAGGTTAAGCAGGTCTCCAACGTGACCTAGACGTTGTTCTTTTAAATCTCGTGTCACGAAGTCTAATAACTACATTTACAAACATCCGTGACACTCTCCGTATGTTAGTATTATGTACTAGTTCACTGTTTTCGTAAACGTGGGCCATTTTTTCGCACAAAATAATCAGACAAATAAAAGTATACGCACTACTAAAAGACTGATACAACTGATCGAACCAAAGACTCGTACTGAAAACCATACAATAACACAAAAAGTTTGCCAAATATAGATAAACGATAAGAGCAGTAAACAAAAAAGCTAAGATTTTACACGGCAGTGGTCGAGAATATCAAAAAATCTGTGTGATAATATTCATCTTTTTTAAAATTTTTAATCTTTTACTATTTCTGCAACTTTTATATGTGATTTTTGGTAGATGGACTTCTTTTGAGGAGATCCACAAGCAGCTAAAATAATGCCTTTGTTAAAACACCCTGTATAGTAAGTTCTCTACTGAGAATGTTACAAGCTATTTTTTCACATTCTTGCGATCTAAGAGAACAGCTGTCTTTGCATTACTACTGTCCAGTTTTGAAATTACCCTACCTGGGTACTACTAATATGCCGCCAAAGTTATATTACAATTTAGTTAGTAGATTAAAAAAAATTTTATTTGATGAAATTATCCAAATATTTTACAAAGCCAAACATAGAGAGACTTACCTAAAGGGCACACAGGCTCACATCCATTCACTCCAGCTTTATATCCAGCTCCACATTTGCACTCAAATCCATCCTCTAGATCTACACAGATCTCGGACTCGTTCGCGCAAGTGTGATGGCCGTTCAAACATTCGTTTTCGGGAGGACATTTTACGTAGTGCCAACTGTACGACACGTTCAAATCGTTCAGGTAAGAGGCAACTGCGTCGATGTCGTCGGGATTGGCAGGATTTCTGTCAAAAAATACATTAATCAGATTTTGTATTTACGCTCAAAAACAATATCGACAGATTATTCAAAATCAGCCAGTGACTTGGCAGTGTAAATACGAAACCTCACATTCAGAATTACACCCTTTGAGTGTCACCTGAATACAGAAGCCGTCTTAATATTTTTCATCGAATGTAATTATTACAAACAAAATAGATATAAATATACCTGACTGTTCAGTGATCAGAACAATAAAAGATGTATCTCAATAAAGGATAACGATTGCTTCCTTACTTACAGTCCCTTCCTAGCATTTTATGAACAACTTGTGAATATTTTTCTTAAAAGCTTTCCATACCAAAGAGTTAAAATTAAGAGTAAAAAACCGTTGGTTACAAAAGGGTTGGAAATATCATCTCGAAATTGGAAATCCTTACGTTATATCAAGATATTATAAAAAATGAAAGTTTCAATAACTATTTATAGAATATATGAGCAAGTTTTAGCTTCAGAAAAAACATAATAAGATCATGAAATAAATCCAAGGAGGCATGGAAAGTCGTAAATGAATTAAGAGGCAAACCTCATACTTCCACCAACATGCCACTTTTAAATCCTGATATGTACTGAACAACTATTACTGCACAATAGCAGAAAAACAAATAATACGATACAAAATACTGATGATCCGTTAACAAATCTAAACCAAATAATTATAGATCAGAAATTTTTACTTTATCCTACGGATATTTATGAAATGCAACTAGTACTAAGATCTATCAAAGATAAAAAATCATTAGGCATTTATGAAATTTCTTTAAATGTTATAGCTAATATTTCACTTGATGCTCTTAATACGTTTACAAAACTTATAAATATTTCTCTTAACACTAGTGTTTACCCAGAATTTTTAAAAACAACAGTAGTTATTCCTATTTATAATAGAGGTCCAAGCGATTTGCCAGAAAATTAGACCTATAAGTTTAATTACTGTTGATTAAAATTGTAAAAGTATCAAGTCATTATATTTCAAATAAATTAAATATAAACGCAGGGGTACTTCAAGCATCGGTATTAGGTCCAATCCTATTCTTAGCCTATATCAATGATTTAATAATCTTAAATATAAATGAAATCAATACAAAGATTGATAGTGGTATACAATCAGTAAAAAAATCGTGTGACTTGTAAATTCTCTACTTCTACTAACCTTGGGCAGTTGCATTTAGGCTTTGTCTGCCTAACACAACTAGCTGAAGTGAAGAGAAAATTAATTTGTTTTTGCACACTAATTTAGGAAACTCATTCGGCAATCTTCCCTCCCGAACGTTCAAACAAGTGCGCTATTTTATGTTTTGGCAGCAAAACAATCTCTTTCCGTAATATACCACCAAATTTTGTCGTTTCAGTGAGGATTAGTGTCACGTCAAGTTTCTTTTTAATAACTGATCATGACTTATCGACGACATATAACTAGTTTGCGGATTCAACGTCCATTCATTTTAAGAAATAAACTATTAGAATTGCTCACCAAAAGGCTCGCTTTCATGGCGGAAAACAATGTTTACGTATGGGCTGCAAATGACATGGTGGTTTTCAACACAATAACTTGTTCAATGGAGAAGATAACCCTTTATAAAAAAAGCTCCAGTGACGCTTCTAGTTTATTTTTAAATTTAATACTTCAGGATAACAAGCAAGTAGGAAAAGTGACCAATAATTAACTGACCTTTCATCATCTAGTAGTTTACGAGAGTTCTCATAATAAATAATATTACAAGTGCCGGCCATTGGTCGCTCGTTAGACCCTTCTGCACAGACACCTTCGCCTCTATTTCCTGGAGCTGCGCACCACCCACAGTGCGCATGTCGCAGACAACTTGAACATTGGTTGAACGAGTTACAAGGTTCTGGACAGTACTGTCTATCTTCGGATTCCATCACCTGAAATAGTAAGAATAGTTCAATCGTAGATAGTGTCAGTACATATCAACTCAAATATCAGCCAACATCAACTTTGATTTCTTTATACAGAGTGTCCCGAAACTTGTGACTTTCCTTTTCCTTTGTAATTACAAAGCTAATGCGTGGTGAAACAACAGCGAAAAAGTAAAAAAAAAATGCACTCACCGTTCCTTGAAAAAAAATTCATGTACAGCTCTGTCACATGTAAGTAATTGTTCAAAGTTGTCTGCGGTAGATTGAAAGACACATGTATGTGCTCGACGTAGCCAAGCATCAGTGTATGCTTTTAGAATGGACTGCTTTTTCAGAAGGAACGCAGCAAAATGCTAAATTGGCACACGTAGTTCATCAACCGTGTTCACCTCAGTTTTATACACTAAACAATTCGTATCGCCCAAACAGAAAAAGAAATACGAAGGATCTTGAAAAACGGTCTGCATGCACTCGCGAAGTCTCGGTGGCATTTCGAAGACACCGTAAAATAAAATAATTTGGACAACCTCGATATTGTTGTATGAGTGTGCCATTTTTGTTTTGTTCATTTAAAACCGATGTGGACAGGTTTTGTTTGCCAACGCGGCCAGCGCCTGGATCGGATTCGGTTTTGTTATCTCAAGAAATTGGTGTATATGTTTCTAGAAAAAACTTCATTTTTTCTAAGATCTATCCGCCGTTTAAAGGAAAGTCCCAACTTGGAGGACACTCTGTATATATTTTGTACCAAGTTTATTAATTTTTAAAAGCCACCAGGACATCTAAAACGTTGCGATTCAAACTATTCATGATACAAAAAACCGGTGAACTGCAAAATTGACGGTGAAACAAAATATTTGATGGTTATCAACCGATACCTTGGACACTATTTCTGATAACAGTCGTAAGAAATCAAAATCGTTCAATATTGGATAGTTATAGATGTTTTCTGATAGCATTTTACGCAAAAAATACTTACCAATCCACAAACTCCTCCAGCACAATAGATATCTTGATATGAAGCTGATATGCATTCGTCTAATTGCGTTGACCATCTACAGTCAGGTACTTCAAGACAGGCACTACACGTCGAGTAATTTATACACGGTTGAGGACACTCCGATACAGAAGTCGCACCTTCGTCCTGAAGATCTAGTTGGTAAGAAATAAGGTTGAAATAAGTTGAAAGCATAAGAATTCCATCGGTTAACGCTCTACACATCGGTACACGATTCTGGATTGACTATACTCAGTGAGAAAGAATATAGAAGAGCCAGTGAAAATGATTTTATCTTGATAAAATTTTGTATAAAACTGTATACACTGAAAACCATATGCCACTGACGTCGTAATGTGTACGTGAGAGAAGCGCAAGAAGCGTGCAATACGTGTGTTAGAAAGAGATAGAAGCACCTCATTGCATAGCAACCCGACTATCAGGCCACGGACGCCATCCCTTTCTCACATACATATTACGACGTCAGCCAAATTTGAACCTCACCGTAGACACAAGCAAGAGGAGGTCGTGATTAAATTTTCAAGCGAAAACATTTGCGATATCGCTAGATTTCGCTAATAATATGTTAGGAAATCTTGATGGCGTATCCATTCCTCCAGTCACCGGGGCATGCTTCTGATGAAGTATTCATGACTTCTTAGGATATCTCAAGCGTGCTGTACGTCATATCTCAAACATGTTAAGTTGGAGAATGGTCTGGATATCTATTAGACTACCTCAATAACGTTCCTTCCTTGGCAGCCTAGATCCCGAGACCTCCCATTAAATATGTGTGAGATCTGATAGGAAGAGAAACGGCATATTTACCTTATACCGCACAAACGCTAACAACTCTTAAGATGAACAGTTAGCTACGGATAGAATAGATAAATCACCTCATCAGAAGCATACACCCACGACTGAACGAATATATATGGCATTGAGGTAGCCCAGCACATTATTAGGAAAATTCAGAGACACATCAAATATGTTCACTGAAAAATTTAATCACTACTTATATTTATAGTTCCTTTACTTCGCACTAATCACTAGTACTCACTCGGTATACACTCTTTCCTGGAATCCCAGTAACAGCCGGGTATCTGATGACACTGGATGCAGTCGGTGGCGATGCACCTGTTTGACAGGCACTTCAACTGGGGCACGCTGCACTGAGTAGTGTTGCTGGTGCAGGCTCCTTGGCACCAGGTGCACGAACTCGTCTGTAGACAAGAGCTGCAGTCCTGCATCAGCGTACAATTCGATGAGGAGTATACACTACAGATGCGACCCTGATTCGTCACTCGGGAGGCTGGAAATTGTTAAAAGGTCTACATGTGGTACTCCTAAATGATTCGTTGAGTGTTGCCTATTGGGCACAGAAGCAGTTCTCTTTATTCAGGGTGTTTTAGAATGAGGTACCAATATTTCTAGAGTAGAAAGTACAACAAAAAATAACAAAAAAGTTCCTATAGGTATGGGTACAAAGATGCTCCCCTACCGAGATACAGGATGATGATGTTTTATTTACAAAATTAACAAAAAAATATAGTAATAATAATAAAGATACTGAGTTAGGTTTTAGGCATTCAGTGAGCACATCATCAGCAATAAACACACAGAGTTTCCTGGTCCAAACTAAGCCACGGACGTCGAGACTGGGGTACTCGGACCCCTAATAGAAAATATTTTATGCTCCTTGCCTTTGCGAAGCAAAACGTGTATTTTATAAAATACCATTTGAATTTCCATAAATTTTGTCTCTTAAAGAATTTTTATCAGATCGCTCGTTTTCGAGATATTTAGGTTTAAATATTCAAGGTAAAATCCTAAAATATTCTTGTGAAAAGGTTTAGCCTCCCCTATTCTGAAAACACCGTGAAGCTTCTACGCTACTAATTGAGGATAAGTCACGCGTATTAATCAATTAATGTTGTAATGAGGTGTCATAGCCTTCTTCACATTCCATATAGTGTTTCCAATATCAAGGTTCACCGCCAAACCTTTTCATAAGAACATTTTAGGCTTCTACCTCAAATATTCAAACCTAAATATCTCCAAAACGAATGATCTGTCAAAAATATTCCTTAAGTGACGAAATGCACTTCCTTTCTCCGAAAAAGTCAGCGGCATCGAAAGTATTTCCTACTAGGGGTCTAGGTATCCCAATTTCTACGTCCCTGGTTTAGTTTGGGCCGGGAAGCTCTGTGTTTATTGGTTATGACATAATTACCTCAACCTCACATGAGATTTTCCATCATTTGCAGGTTTTAGGTTGTTTATTTTGTTTACGTGCAAAATCCACCTAATTCGAATCATGATATTTTTAACGTTCCCTACAATTATATCCTTGTTATGATTCATGCCAACAAACTGCAAAAAAGGAACGCAAATACTGTCAACCATAATGACAGCTCAGATTAATGCGGCATCAAAAATAATCCAAATTTTCCACTAATTTTGCGTTTCCTAATTAGAGCTGACCGAAAATCCGAACTGGGATACAGTTCCAACAGACAGCTTGCTGTTTTAACTCTCGCAGTGGTCGATTCTGGTAATAGATGGAACTTTGTATGCCTTATTTCGATGTATCACATTAGTTCGCGATGTAACCAAAACTTCGGGTCTTGGACTATCACTGGTGTACAAATAAAAACAGCAACATACAAATACATATGTATTATATACAAATATACTAAAGATTATTTTTAGAAAAAAGAAAACTCATCCGTCAGATGAATTATATGATGAGACCGGAATGAAGGACATAAAACATATTGTTATCTATAATTCCATGGTGTATTACCTTAAAAATGAAACTTATCTTGAAAAAAGTATCTATAAATATGACACCCGCCAGAAAGCGACTCTGCACCAAATAGTACCCAAACCAGGAAAAACACTATTACAACGCTCTTGGGTTTAACTATGCCAGAAGCGACACAACGAATTGCCTGTTGCTTACAAAAGAATACAAAATATATATGTACATAAAGGCCAGATGTAGTCACCAGCCTGTATGAATGTCATGATTACTGTATATTTGTAGTGTTATTTTTATCTTAATTTTGTTTTTACTATATTTTGTTATATTTACGATAGACACAGTTTTATGTCAGTTTTAATACTTTTTTAATGTGTACATCTCAATGATTTGTGAATGTTCTATTTCTTTGTGTTTTAATATTTTTAACCTTTTTTTTATTTTCACTTTTTTATACTCCACGAATAGCTATAGCTTCTATGCATTTTTTCATATTTAATTTTAAACAAACAAATAACCAGTGCCATTTCACAACTCATAAGTTGTTTCGCCAGTGACCATGATGGCAAATGTGGCAAAAAATTAGATTATTGCCACACCCAAGGTTTCTCTTTCGTGGCAGTGCTTGAATTTGTCATTATTGCTCCTATACTGGTAACAAATTATAGCAATCTGTATTTTTGGCAAATAAAAAAAAATAATAATTATTTTTTGGTTTGGCTCAAAGATGGCTCTGAATGTACCGAGGCGGTGTTGTCAAATTACCATAAAATATTTAGAAAGCGCTGCATTTATACTGAGCTGAATGGAGTTCAATTCTTTTCACGATTTCACGTGGATACGTCAAAAAGTCATACGGAATATGTAAACATTAGTTAGTCTAAGGTCAGGCTATCTAGATAACTGGCCACCATGTCATATAGACCGACGATTGGTCATATAAGCAATAAGCTAACGATCCTCTCTTGCTACTAAACTCAAACATGTAATATTCCGCGTAGGGCCCTAAGAGTTAAATAGTTATGTGGTAACTTACAGGTATTGAGAATAACTTCTGTTTACGTAACGTCGAGAGCACTCGCGAAAAGTGTGACTCATAAATATATTTCGAAGGCTGCAAACGAACGATAAATATCTCCACCATGAATAAATGTCCAAAAAAGTAAATTTGAACGAAAAAGCTTTCACGACAAGTGATGTACGATGAATTCATCCAAAAAGCAGTATCTATCTGGCAACGCCGCATTTAAAACCAAATAAGAGCAGCAGCAGCGTTGGACGTAAGCTGAAGGTAAGAGGACTTGAAACTCTTGATTTTTCGAAAACAAGAGTTTCAAGAGAACCTAGCAGACCCTCTATCGATGATCGCTTAACGGCATCGATAGAATGTGCGAGGTAAAGGGAACCAACCCGGCGTTCCCAGAGACTGAAACACATGAGGAGACGTTGTAGCAGACCGCAGGTCACGCACAACACATGGCCTACCGAGACGCTGATGAGTCGGGCCACGCGTAGGTTAGGGTTTAGTGGGTATTAGGTGGTCTCCTCAAGACAACCTGGAGTCCCACACACGCCGCAGCTCGGGCTATAGTATGGTGCATAAACGCATTCCCCCCTCACAAAAAAAAAAAAACGTAAGCTGAGATACCTCAGTTTCAATAGACAGTTGTTCACTTTCGCCCTTGGCCGATTCTTGCTGCGATGTATTTCGGCATACTTCATGTTCAATTAGGTAAGAATCAGATAAAATACTTACAGTTCAAGATGGGATCAAGTGGACACTCCTTGGTGTTGGCATGACACTGTTGCGTCCTAACCTCTTCGTGGATTTTATTCGCACAGTACCCACAACCGGATACAGCCAAGCACGCTCTCTTCCTCGGCCATAAGTTGCACAAGTCGACCGGCAACTCAATACGCAACACGCTGCTCTGACTGTCCAATCCCCAACCGCCTATGACATACACCGCGTCGCCATCCGGTTCCACCGTCATCGCTTGGGCGTACGTTTGTCTTGGGAAAGGACCCACCTAGGAAGGAAGAGTCAATACAAACCTTTCGATGGTTTTGGGCTGAATGTAACTAGGCTTGATGCTGAATAGAAGCATTGATTTAAAATAGTCTACCTGAAGATATGCTCGTATATTTCGTTCATCACCTAGTAACGGGTGTTTTTTTTTTTTGAGGTATAGAACTTTAAGTTGGCATTACTTTTGAAGATGGCGACCGATTTGACTTTTTCATTCCTGAATTGAACAATTATGATGTCCAGGAGCTGTGGTACCAACAAGACGGCGCAACATGTCACACAGCTCGTGCTACAATCGATTCGTTGAAAGTCACGTTTGGTGACCGCCTAATTTCACGTTTTGAACCTGGAAATTGGCCTCCAAGATCTTGTGATTTAACACCGCTAGACTATTTTCTGTGGGGCTATGTAAAGTCATTGGTCTATGCGGATAAGTCACTAACGCTTGACCATTTGGAAGGCAACATTCACCATTTTATTGCCTATATACGGCCACAAATGTTGGAAAAAGTCATCGAAAATTGGACGTCCAGATTGGACTACATCCGAGCCAGCCGTGGCAGTCATATGCCAGAATTCATGTTTAAAATATAAAGCCACAAAATTATCTTTCGAATAAAAAAATGCATGTAAATCGAATAATCCATCGTTGTTTTATTGCAATTTAAAGTTATATACCTCTAAAAAAAACACCCTTTACCAGCATATACTGGGTGAACCAGAAGTCGGAAATAGGGATAGGCCAATGTACTTTTCAAATTATAGGCTTTGAAAAAAAAAATCGGAGAAATCTACATCCTATGATGATCTTTTAGTTTCCATTGGTACAAATTTTATTTTCTTAGACGGACAGTGACATTCTACGTAGTGTCAGCAAGACAGATAGTAACGCCACTTTTATTAGTTAATGATTGTGTAGTATCACTATGTCTGTGTACACCGCACAGGATTTTATTTTAAAAATATTCAAAACTCTCACTTTTGTTGTGGCATCATCCATCAGGTTAATCCACTGATTGCAGTTGTACGAGTAGGCATACAAGGTGTCAGTTATATTCCATGGATACATGCGACCTCCCATAAGCAGCATGTAGTCATCAGTGGTAACAGCAGAGTGAAATACCCTTGGGCGAGGCTATAAAATAATAAAAATAATGTCTTCTTCATTTGTTGTATAAAATACCAATAATTATTAGTCATTAAAGACTATCAGCGCGATATTGAATGGATCATTATGAATTTTATATTGATCGAAAGCTGCAGTTGACGCACTAGAGGGTCTAGTCTTGATTATCAAGATTCGTACAATAGCTCCCAACGATCATAAATCAGCACTTGTAAATGACTCAATCATTTGTAATGATCTGAAAATGTACCTGTGCCGACCTGATGATATTAGACGAATCAACAATTTAAAGATATTTAGCTATGAGCATAAGAACTTCCTTATTTGTAAACAATGTTATGCCATGTCTGAGTTCTGCACCTAATAATAATAATAGCGTTTATTTGCAGATCAAAAAAAATACAAAGAGAAAAAACTTAACAATGAAGAAACAACATGAATTCGCTGCAAAAGGGACTAGTAAACAGACAAGCTGACCAAAGTACTAGCCCAACAGACAAAACTACAACAGATAAGTTCTTAACCAAATTATATAAGTTAATATTAACAATTAATAAATGATAATTACAAGCGTCAAAAAAAAATATGTATATAAAGAAATTATATAAAAAATATAATTTAACGAAAAAGTCAAATCATTTTGGGCAGATTTCACTTTTCACTTGATTGTACAAGTGATAGATAAAATGAGAAAAATATCTGTTAAACATAGATGTACGATGACGTGGTTGGGAAATCAGGTTCAGAGACCGAAGATTGATATTGTGAACATCACTTCGAAATGTAATCTTATTATATAAATAAGGCGGAGTTTTATATGGAATAATTTTATGAAACAAAACTGCACAGTGCAGATTTCTCCTGGCTTCCATATTTAGCCATCCTACTGCAGGTAACATAAGAAATATGTTCAATTTTTTTCACTCCAAAAATAAACCTAAGACAAGAGTTTTGGACACGCTGTATACGATCAACATCACACCTTGTTATACAAGGCCCATAAACTGAGTCGCAGTAATTGAATAATGACAGAACACTTCATTTACTCGAGATCCACATATGTAATTTTGTTTAGTTTCAAATCAGCTTTGTCATTAAGAATGATTGTATTCTTATATCATAAAGCATATTTATCTATCTATCTATTCGACATATGTGTTCTCGCATTTTTGTCAGCCGTTGAGCTCATAGTATGTTGATATGCATAAGCCTTCATATGAATATGAATGGTGTCAAGCATAACTCATAATGTTGGAGCGGGAACTTTTAAATACTTTATGATTCTAAAGGCAATTAAATTTGAATAAAATACAGTATAACATTAACAAACTAGTAATATGAAATTTTATTTGTTAAAAATAATAACGCGTAATTGTCCTCCCCTTCTCTGTATGTACTCTTGAATGAACTATCCATAGTTAGGGAATAACATTATCAAAACTTCCCGCACCCGGGGACCACCTTGTATAATAGAAATGAAAGAACAAAAGCTAGCATATTACAAAAATGATGATTGATTTAAAAAAGTCCATGAATGCTACAGTTTCGAAGTGCTCATGTACGCGTGCTTAAGAGTTACCCTTAATTGCTCCTGAAATAAATGGTACTGAAAATAGCGCGAAAAAAACTCAATACTGTAGCTCATTCAGTAGCATACAACACTCAACACACTAATTTGGGAAGCATCTGGTATTCATTTACGAACTCTTGAACAGACACTGATAGTGGGCTAACCAATAAGTAGTAATTTTCACGATACTTAGTCATGTTTTGACGTCTATTGAGATGAACAGCAAGTGGCATCCTTGTATTGAAATTTCTAATGTTAGCAATAATGACTCGGGTGAAAATCAGGATCGTATTCAGAATTGCTTCAAACCCTGATGATTGTTTTTCTCATATCTACATACTTTCTATCACTGGGATCGGTAGCAGTCATATAGCAAAATAAAGCTATAAGAATAATATTGAATAAAAATAAGTAACCAAAATAAAAACTATGTTACAAGATTTACAGTGGTTGAATATAAAAAATTTCATATCATATTTTGTTCTTATTTTTATATTTAAAATAAAAAATCATCTTTTGCCAGAACATTTAGAACAGTACATAGAATTGAATAATCATTACCACAATTATTATACAAGAGTAAATATAGATTTTCATTTACAAAATTGCACTAGTAATATAACTAGCAAATCAATATTTCAGAAAAGATTACTTGAATTTAATAAACTAAATAATGATATAAAGTGCTACTTGTAATTTAAAGATATTTAAAAGAAAATTAAAGGAATATTTTATGGACTATGAAAATTCTTAGAGATGCAAATTTTCTTTTTTTTTTCTAAATATGTGTATGTTATGTCATTGTTTAGTTTTTCAGAAGAATGTAATTGTAGCAATCATGCTAAATAAATCTTAAACAAACAAATTAGGAACTTTTCTAAATAAAAGCGTTGCGTTGTTACAAAGTATGAATCAATAGCATACAAAAAACCACAACAAAATACGGCAGATCTTGCGTTTACAGATCCATCAGAGTTGTACATCATTTTGCCGATATAGGGTATTTTGAATGTTACTAGATTATAAACTGTCGTTTGGTGTAAAGTTTGACATAATGAAGTATCGTAAAAAATAGAGTAGTAAGTATAAGTTGGTATTGACACTTTCAAAATTACGAGATTATTTGCATTATTGTATATTTTCAATTATGTCATATCTATCAGCTCAGCACTACTTTTCTATGTTCGCCTAAAAAATAGAATAATAAATGAATAAACCAGTTACTTGAGAATTATTTTTTTTGTTATAATGCGCTTAATTTGTTGAATTATAAAGATGTTCTCAACTTACCCAACTAATTGAAGGATCAAGACTATTCAACTCTGTCCACGTTTTCGACTCATAATTCAACATATACAGGTTATTTTTGACCAATGACTGTCCCTTCGTATACACCACACCACCAAACACAAACAAATTATTGCTCTGACTGTGATACACTGTCGTGTGACCAAATATACCAGCTGGTCCCATTCCTTTGATGTTTAGCGCTTGCCAGTGTTCTTTTTCCAAACGATACTCCCAAACTAGGTTCAGGAAGCCTCCTTGTGGCGATACGCCTCCGATTAGGATCAAACTGTCCTGTGCTTTGTGGTACGTCAGAGTGTGGCCAGATACGGATGGTGGCCATATGTACTTCTTTTCAATCTCGCTCCAACGTTGGTTCTGGATGTCGAACTGCCAAAAATCATCCAGTGTTCTAGAATATAAAATACATAATACTCTCAACTGATACGTCAACACGCAGCTTCAACTAAAAACCAACTTGGTGTAGTATGTTATAAGGTTTAGTGTGGTATGCAAGCGGTTATTAATGCATACGATTTGTGTGGAATCACAGGACCACTGGTCAATGACCGATGTAAGCATGTGCCTTTCTGACACTATTTATATAGAGGTTGAGAATCTATACGATAGAAATACAGGGTATCCCTGAATTTGACGTCAAGCCGGAAACAGGGAATAGGCCAGGTCATAATTGTTAACAAATACAAAATCTAAGTCGTGTACTTTTCAAATTTTGGATTTAAAAAATCGAAAAATGAAAAAACCCACACCTTGTTATAATCTTTTAGTTTAAATTACCACAAATTTCAATTTTTTCTTAGACGGAGTGACGGACAGTGTCATCCTGTGTAGTGACAGCAAGACAGCTAGTTACGCCACCTTTATTAATTCGTGAATGAATATATTAAATTCACAGTACATGTTAAAACATCCTTCCTTCAGCAGAAATGCAAACTTGACATCTTCTTAAATGAATAGTACCAGACCGCCCTTTCCATCTGATCGGGTACTCCGCATGAAGATATTCCCGAGCTGAGCTGCAGAGGCAGCCGTCTTGCTGGTACCACATGTCTCTATAAATGCTTAGTGGCAGGTATTCCGATAGATTTGGTAAATGATTTTGGAAAAAGTCTAAATAAATTTCACCATTCAAGAACTGTGGCAGGTCAAAGGGTACATGTTTACACGTTTACTTTAAAACGATTCTGTGGTCTATCTTGTCTGATCAAGTGTGGATTTTGTACATGCCACTCGTGTAGGTTGTGTAGATTCATGTACCCATCTTCTTCAAATGTCGATTCATCAGCCCATAAACTTTTCTCTAAAAGTCAGCGAGGAATTTATCATATTATCAGTGATTTACTGAATGATTTTGTTTATCAAATAAAGACTATACCTGTTGCTGTAATTTTTCTGCTTCTTGGTAAGGCCCCCGTAAATGAAGATTGTCTGCGTGTGAACTATATCGGCTCCGTGAAAATATCTGCCCGTGGGCATTTTGGCATCTGGCGTAGATTCTATGGTGACTTGCATCCAAGTGAGGTTTTTCGTGTCAAACAGTCGAATGTCGTTGAGGGGGCCGTGTGATAAAGAATAACCCCCGAACATCCAAAGTGCACCTCTGCGATCGGAAACCAGCGAATGGCCAAATCTGAAAAACGAAAAATGTGCATTTTAGGATTTCTAAATAGTAATAATATTTATTTTCATAAATTATAAAGAATAAATAAAAACAAACCAGCTTTACTAGATTTACACCCGATTCATTATTTCCAACGTCGCAGAGTAACACAAACATGTCATTTTCTGATCAGCTGTTCACCTCAGTAGACGTCAAAGTGTGATGGATACTCGTGAAATATGGTATAGCAGCCAAGCCACTCCTAACCTCACTTTTCAACTGTTGTCTTTTCCATTTGTTTGTCGTTTGTTTTTAACTTTAAAACCGTCGTTTTAAATTTAAGTCATCATTTTGTTCTGTTTTATGCGGTGTTGTTTTAGCATTGTCCACTCTCCATAGCGAATGAATTCAGAGAATACAATATAACAACCTATTTATATACATGTACTTTTAATGTACTCGAGGCGTATTGAGACTCCATTTTTATTGACTAATATACACCATTCAAATGGTTTTTTGAATGATATTGCGCAGAATATAGATGCTTTGAAGGAACATCCAGTTAAAAATCAATTCATAGTAACTGTCAACTATGGTTGCCATATTTTAAATAGCACATAATAATTTACCGACTACCAGTTACTCAATTTATATATGAGCAGGTAACACTGTTAATACTCAGAAAAATAGAATAGAAAAATTGTGTTTTGTTCCATGTTGTATATTATTTTAATTAGTACATGCTCATATCTGTTTATTATGACCCATGAAGGATTTAGGCTATGTAAAGACACAGCTTATGTTTATGATTTAAAATTCATATTCTGATTTCAAAGAAGTTATTCGCATCTGCCTTCTTTCTAAAATTCATCAGAATCTGATATACAACATTACAAAAAAACTTTCTTGCATTAGATGAAATAGCCTACACTTTTTGTTTGTTTGTGAGTGATAATAATGCACTGATCAATGGCGCAGTTGGAAGAAATATTTGAGAAAATACTACTGAATACTTTAATCTTTTGTACGAAGTTGCGTTCATATTCCAAAAACACGTTTTATACGAAAATATGTAGCACTCATGTACTGGCTTGTGCTGATATACGGCATGCTATACACAATAACACAAACTCCGTACCTGGGCAACGTCTTTCTGAAATGGTCCAAACTATCTGCCAACCGTATCGTATTAAACAGCTCCGTGAACAACAGCTGACTCTTCTTCCTCTGTACCCCACAATCGACGCCCGTGTACCTCTCGTTGCACAGACACCTGCCGTACGACTTGTCGCACGTCCCCCATCCCTCCCGTTGACCGCAGTCCTTCGGGCAGATCTCCTCCTTGCATTCGGGCCCCACGAGGCCGTTAGCGCATGCGCATACGCCATTCTGACACTCGCGAGGCGGTTGGCAGTCGTCGCATGTCAGGATTTTGTAGACCGCGCTGAACGATTCGCCGGAGAGGCCTTGTTTATAGTGGACTGTCAGCTGACCTGAGGAATAATAAAAATCTACAAATCTAAAATAATAAACATTAAGTTCTATGCCCTTGTGTTTAAAGGTCATTTTAGAAAACGCATTTAAAACATGAATGAAAAGCATTATTACAGGAAATAAAAACATACACATGAACATGAATGACAGTAAAACTGACACAAAAAAATATATATCTAAAAAGAAGCATGTCGGTTCCAGGATATATGCCATAAATTTTGAATGGATATTACCTCAAAGATCAGTATTAGGTCCGATCCTATTCATAATCATCAATGATTTAATAAACAAACATAAATGGTAAATTCATAGTTTTTGCTGACGATATCACAACATTTTGTCAAGAAACATGATATACAATCAATCAAAAAATGGTATGATAACAATTACTTGACTTTCAATGTTAATAAGACAAAATATATGAGATTTAAACGCCCCCTTGATTATATAAATTTAAATAATGAATTGATACCCAAAATCTGACACCATCAAAATTTTGGATCTTACCATTGATCATAAATTAGATTTTACTAAACAGGTAGACTAACTGCTTACTCAACTGGCAAAGATTTCCTTCATTATACGAACAAGATATAACATTCCCTTTTAGTGTGTCTGTTCCCAAAATTCTTAAAAAAAGGTGCTTATTTTACGAAAACGAACTGTTGTAAAAGCAATCCTAGAGCTACATGCAAGCCTTTATTTGTAAATCTTAAAATAATTAATGTATCACTGTTGATTTTAGAAACAGCAACAATTATTTTTTTAAATAAATCTAAATTTGAAATATGAAATATAAGTTACGATATTAGCCGAAAACAAGATATTAAATTAGTAGTACCTAAATCAACACTTGTGAAAGACTCAGTAATCTATAATGGTCTGAAAATTTACATGTGTCTCCATGATGCTATCAAAGGAATTAACAATGTAAAGATATTCCGCCGTGAATTTAAAAACATTTTAATATGTAAACGATATACCTTGTGTGAATTCTACAATTCACCTACTTAAGATCCACATATGTATACGTATTTATGTTATAGTTAAAATTAGCTTTTTTATTAAGAATAATTATATTCAACAAAGCATATTTATTTACCTATCTATACTCCAGTGCATTTTAACATGGAATAGTAGTGTTATGGAATTTTGGCCTAATAGGCCATAAGGTACTCACACACAGATGCGGCTAAAACTGACCTTATACAATAATTACTTGATCGCTACTGTCTCACTGAATTAGGGAGGAAATGACGCCGGAAGTGAATCAGGTAACCACATTAACATTTCAGTCTTTTTATCCACAAGTGTAGGTACTGGATGCGCCATCTATTACTTTTTTTTACCTATAAGTTTATGTGTTACCATGTGAGTCAAAAGTCATGTGGTATGCATAAATGAACTGTCCAAGGTATGCCATTTATAGTCATGGATTCGCTTACAACACAACAACACATTTTGGTTATCCAAACTTATTACGAAAACGGTCGGCGAAATATAAAAACAACTTTTCGCAAACTTCGCACTAGTTTTGGCCGACATGGACGCCCTACAGAGACTGGAATTCATTGGATTGATAATCGTTCTGAGGAAACTGGTTCAGCTGAAGGTCGTACACAATACCAAGATGCTCGTCCAGCTCGTACTCGTGAAAACACAGCCGCAGTGAGTGAAAATGTGCGAGAAGATCCAACCACCTCGACTAGGCAGCGTTCGCAACAATTGGGAATTAGTGAGACCACTTTACGCCGGATTTTATATAAAAATTCAACTAACACAAGAATTGAAGCCAGCAGACCATCAAAAGCGGCGTGTTTTTGTTAATTGGATACTGGAAAGAGAAGACGGATTTTCGGCCAAAGTGCTCTTTTCTGATGAGGCTCATTTTCACCTCAATCGGTACGTAAATAAGCAAAATTGCAGATTCTAGTAGGCTGAACATCCACACCAATATCACGAACAACCTCTCCATCCTGAAAAAGTGACTGTTTGGTGCGAATTATGGGCTGGTTGCATCGTTGGATCATTCTTCTTTGAAGATGCCGAAGAAAAGGCCATTACCGTCAACGGGGAACGTTATCGCGGCATGTTAACAGACCTTTTGTGGCCACAATCGGATCGTATTGGTGCCGAAGATCTTTGGTTTCATCAAGACGGAGCAACGGCTCACACATCTTGCCAAACAATCGCCTTATTGCACACGAAATTTCAAGACCGCATAATTTCGCGAAATTCAGATATCAGTTGGCCCCCGAGATCGTGCGATTTAACACCTCTTGACTATTTTCTTTGGGGATTTTTGAAAGGAAAAGTGTATACGAATGGTCCCGGGACAATTCAAGATCTAAAGCTCAATGTTCGGACTGAAATTGCGGCCATAGACCCGATTATTCTGGGAAAAGTCATTGAAAATTTTGATGTTCGGATGTTGACCTGTAAACGAAGCCGTGGTGGTCACATGACTGATGTTATTTTTCATACATAAATGGCATAAACCAACCATCATGTATCAATAAAAAAATTCGATTTCACCTCGTGAAAAGCGTGTTGATTTTTCAAATAGAAAAAAAGTAATAGATGACGCACCCTGCAGAAGTGTAACGAGAGCTAGTAATAGGCAACCTGTTCGTAGTAATATAACAAACCTGTTCTGGACTCTACAATGGTCGTTGGCATGGCTTCTTCAGTGCACAAAACTGCAGACAAAGCACTTTGACTTCCCATGTCGACTAACTCTGGTAAACCGTCGTAGACATACACTGCATTTTCACCACAGGTGACGTTTAGTTGAGATGCGTTGATCTATAAACATCACTTTATTCAGATTGGTCATTACGTAAATACTGATGTAACAGTAATATCTCTCGAACCATGTTCAAAATGAAACTCAGATAGTCATGTAGAAGTATATTTAAACTCAACAACTTATTAACATTGCCAGGCATTTTTATATCTATAACACTCTACTTTTATCTGTAGCCATAAAGAAAAGTTTGGAAAAAAACGTCTTCAACCACACCTACAATACTCGCAAAAGTCAGAAATACATCTACCCATAATAAGGTAAATTCTACCGAAAAATATCCACATTACTCAGCATTGAAACTTTACAACATCTTCAATCTCTTTCAGCATTCTCTTTATTCAAAAAGAAAAATCATAAATATATATGCGAAATGGAACCATATAGTGTTGAATAGTTCTATACTCTAGTATATCTGTACTAATACATTATACTATATGTTGTCTATGTACGTAATTAAAAAAATCTGTCTGTTATTTACATTGTACCACTACATTGATGTGTTATCTCTGTGGTAAATTTCTTGTTGAAGCCAATAAATTTCTATTCTATTATTATATTGCTCTGAACGTTATTTCACTCAAATACAGGGTCCGGCAGTGAAACGGAAAGATTTAAAAAAGTTATCACAATCTAAGGTATAACAATTACATTAGTGGAATTTAGTGTTGTAGCTTAAATGTTTATTTTTTCTTGAAAATTGTATCAGCTAGATGTCGTCCTTGGTTTCTTACACATTCTCGGAGTCTGTTGCAGAACCAACCCATAACTTTACGTAGCATATCCAATGGAATATTGTCGATCTCTTGACGAGTTCCGGCATTGTACGGATGAAAGTTAAGATCACTCTTCAGAATCCTTCTGACGGTGCGATCACTAAGACCAAGTTCTATGCTGTGCCGTCTTGCAGATGACAGCGGACTTCTCGCTAGAGCTCCACGCACTCGGTTAACATTCTCAGGGGTCCGAGCTGTTTTAACACTGCCACCTTGTTTCTTAGTAGTATTACCAACGGCACTATCTGCCTTTACGGCCAAAGCGCGCTGCGGACCCGTCCAACGCAACATGCCTACTAAAAATACCATGTCTAGACGCCCCCACGGTACACATACACTGAAGATAGGATGTTGCGCATGTGGGCGGAGCTTCGTGACGTCACCCAGAGAGTTGTCGGCTCGTGGTTACCAGCGACAGGATTGTCGTAAAGTTAGTGCAGTGCACGTGTATCGTGGTTAATACTATACAGGGTTATCCAAATTAAGTGTCCACCATTAGTAACTTTGTTATTAGTGAAAATACAAAGTTGTTTGAATTAGCAAACTAGTAGCATTTTTAACGCTGGTAAAAATGAGAAATAAAAAAAAACAATTGAGTGTCGTTATTTTGATTTTTTTCAGTAAAATAACATTTTTTTAAATGGAAACCCCTGTATATTATATTTTTTTCTGTTAAAGCATCGAATTTTAAACAAAAAAGCTTACAATAACTTTTCTCCTAGGTTACAAATTGTTGAAGTTATGGCCTCCAATCTGAAACAATTAAATTGTATCGACAAACTTTATTTTCAACATCAACTTATAATCTTACAAAATACAATAACAATTTTTTTTAAAGAAGATGCTCGAAAAACCACCTTGTTCTTTAATACATTTTTGGGCACGTTTTTCAACTGCTCGAACTGTCTTAAGTATGGTCCTACCATCTATCTGGGTTATCTTTTCCCTAACTGCAGTCTTTAACGCGTCAAGGTTATCGTACCTTCGTTGTAAATTTGGTTCTTTAAGTAACCCCACAAGAAGTAATCAAGTGGGTTTAGATCTGGTGATCTGGGAGGCCACTGTATTGGGCCATTTGTTCCTATCCACTGATCATTAAAAGTAGTACTTAGAAAATGATAAGTACCTCTGGAGTTGTGGGCAGGTGCGCCATCTTGCTGAAAATGCAGATGATGTCTACTTATAAGATCCAATTCGTCTAAGAAATTAGTCAGAATTTCTGACATAAATTCCACATATCTTTCACCAGTTAGGGTTCCCTCATAAAAGAACGGGCCAACAATTTTTGAACCAATTATACCGCACCAAACGTTGAAACTGAAACGGACTTGTGGGCCTCTTGAATGTACTAACAAAAGATTTTCTCTTGACCAATAATGGTGTTTTTTTCTATTAAACATTCCAGAATTTGAAAAATTTGATTCATCTGTCCATAAAAGGTAACGAAAGTTATTTACATTTTGGCGACAGAAGCTAAGATACCAATGGCAAAAAACAAGTCTTCTCTCTGGATCCCCTGCCAAAAGCGTTTGAACTGGTCGGTACTTATACGGAATAAATTTGTATTTTTTTAAAATCCTTTGAACAGTACCATAACTGAAATTAGAGTCCTTGAGAATATCTGCTATTGAATTCTCACGATAAGCTTCAAAATATCCAATAACTGCAATTTCCGTGGCCTCGCTTATTATGAATTCTTTTTTTGCCCTTGTTTTAGCAAAAACATTTTCGTTGCCCCTAAATTTTCGATAAAGTCTCAGAAAATATCGTTCATACGGTTGAATGCGAGCGGGATATAATTCACTGTAGTATTCTCTTGCTCTCAAGGAGGATTTTCTGCACACTAAATAGCATTCTAACATATCACACTTTTCTTCATGGGAGAACATTTTTCTTTAAATTAATGACACAATAAAGCTTATAAACAAGTATTTACACTAATGTTTGACATTATTTGATTTTATCATTGTTTTCCAAAGCCTTCTAGTTGCGAGTATGTCCAGTTTAACAATTTGTCGCTTATCTTAATGCTGTCAAATCGCGAACGCCATGTTGTTTTCATAGCCGTCTTAATATTATAATACTGCAAATAATTAAAAATATTTATCGTTATTTTGACTTTATTTTTGACTTTAGCGGAAAAGTCATTATGAACTTTTTTGTTTAAAATTTGATGCTTTAACAGAAAAAAATATAATATACAGGGGTTTCCATTTAAAAAAATGTTATTTTACTGAAAAAAATCAAAATAACGACTCTCAATTGTTTTTTTTTATTTCTCATTTTTACCAGCGTTAAAAATGCTACTAGTTTGCTAATTCAAACAACTTTGTATTTTCACTAATAACAAAGTTACTAATGGTGGACACTTAATTTGGATAACCCTGTATAGTGCGATTTGTTGGTGATTTTTGGTGGGTTTGTGACTTGTTGTATTAGTTATACATACTTTATAAACCCTGTGATGTTAGTAAATTGATAAAAATGCGGTGTGCTTTTGTTGGGATGTAATTCCGACAACAAATCTAAACTGAATCCTTGCAAAGACATGAAGTTCCACAGTTTTCCTCAAGACCCAAACCTTAGCAAAAAATGGCTACATCATACGAAAAGAAAAATTAAAGTCAATGTAATAAGCGCTAGGGTTTGCTCGAAACATTTTAGTGAAAGTACCTATAAGGTCAATTTGAAACATACCCTTTCGGTTTACACCCCTAAAAGATATCGTGCTGTATGGAAAATTTACCCAAGTCTCTATCATCACCTGGACCATCTACATCTGTTTAAGTTTGAGCTATAGCCTGTGAGATAGGAATAACAAGGTTGAAATATTTTATTTACACCCGCCATTTTGGTTTGTATAAAATGTTAATGTCGATTGTGTCACTTGCACCGCAAAGACGAATCCAACGACACCTCCTATGTGAAAATATATCAAGCCGTTTGAGCTGTAGGTGAAAATATGCACGTTATCCATATCAGTCTAAATGAGAGTCACTCTCTGCGTGACGTCATGCGCGCCGGCGGATGAAAATCGAACAGCGGAGCATCCGGCACTGCCACCTTATATTTAAATCTCCCCGTTTCACTGCCGGACCCTGTATAATTCTCTACCTGATAGACTGCAGTAATACCTGTAGCTGTATGATCGGTGTCCCACTCTCCACCTCGGGCTCGACTATCCATAAACACTCTCTGGCAGGTGGTCCTCCCCAAGGCGCCCTGTACGCCCTCTTCGAACTGATGCCCTGACCTCTCGTCCCTTTCAGCACCCCTCTCGCCTCGCACTGGTAGTAGCATTGGCGGCCGTTCCTCGGATCACCCCAATAGTTAGGGAGGCAGCGTTCACAATGTTCGCCGTCGGTATTATCGAGGCAGAAACAGATACCGGTTTCAAGGTCACAGACGCCCTGTGATATGTCGCCATGACCATTGCAATCACACTGCAGACAACCTAATAGGTAAAATTTTGGATTAAGTAACTAGCTACTGCACTAGTACAAATAGTCTTTTCCAAAGGTATTGATACGATTAACCATTCCTTACTAGATAGATAGATAGATTTTATAGGTTTCGTGGAAGTGCGCTCACAATGATGTCCAATTATTTGTTAAACCGTACTTGAACAGACAATTTCATCTGGTAAACGATTTTAGCTTCTGAACGGCCTATAAGCTCTGGTGTATCGCAAGGGTCAATATATGGGCTACTCCTTTTCTCTTTTATGTTTCCGATCTAGATAAATCTATTGAACACTGCAACATACATTTTTGGCCGATAATCCCCCGCTTTATTAATAATAATAATATTTATTACCCTCATTAAACCGTATATACAAAGTTTACAAACAAAAAAGCCTTAAGAGAATAAAGGGCTACATCAGCTTGCCCCTTAAAGAAGCAGCTGCTAGAGCAAAAAAACAAACAAATTTAAACAATTCTATAGTAATACAAATCGCTATTAAGACATTGATAATTAATAATGTTTTAATATTAAGAAATATAGCGAAGTATAGTAAGGAGAGAAATGGAAATTTAGAGTGAGAAGAGAAAGCGAGGGGAAAGAGTAGAAGAGAAAAGGGGGAGCAGGAGATGTGTTTTCTATGATATCGGAGACAGTAAATCCCTTCTAAGGTTAAATGTAGCTACCCAGAGAGAAAAATCTTTAGTTTTGAATTTATTTACCAAAAAGGCAATTTGATATGAGAATGATTTCTTAAATGATTCTTTATTGTGTGATGGTATTGTAATCAAATTAAATCTTCTAATGTTTAGATTATGTACATCAGTCCGGTAACTAATTTTTAAGTGAAGATAAGGGGGGCTTTTATATTTTATAATCTTGTAAAAAAAGGGAGTAGAGTGCAAGGTACGCCTCTAAGCCATATTCAACCATCCCAGTTCAGGTAGTTTGTGGGATACTCTTTGTCTACCCCTGATGCCAAATATCAGTCTCAGACATGAATTCTGAGCTTTTTTAACCCGTTTTAGTTCCACAATATCAAGGAATGGGCCATACACCATATCATCAAAGTTGAAGTGGGACAACACTAAAGCTTCGTGGCTTTAGTATTTTCTGATAGGTAATGTCTATGGGGGTAAATTATTTTTAACATTGAATATGCTTTTCTTAGGCACAGAGTAATGTGCTCTCTAAACTTAAGTTTAGAGTCAACCACTAAGTCCAAATCCTTCACGGAATCCCTGAATGATATTATATTGCCCCCTAGTTTGAGCTTAATATTATTTTCTAATACGTTTCTGTAGGAATCACTAAAAAGCAATATAGCCCTCGATTTACTAGGGTTTATCTTTACTAAGTGATCTTCAGAGGTTTTGAGAAGGCTATTCAAGTCGGTATTCAGTCGCTTGGTTATAAGTTCTGACAGATCAGGTTTAAAAGACGCATTCATTTGAGTGTCGTCAGCATAAAGATGATATAATAACTTAGCGAATTCATGAAATTAAAAGTATATATTCTATACAATAGTGGACCCAAAATACTGCCCTAGGGCACCCCTGATGTAATTGTAACTGTATCTGATATGTTCCCGTCCAAAGTCCAGATAAAAACAAAACTTATTAATGATTAATAAACTTTGACGAAATTTAAAGTAAAATTGAGAAATCACTTGTTAAATCTACAATTATCTGTTGCCCAGCATTTACATCATACACCATATGGCTTGAATTTACTAGTTCTAAGTTGTTTACAATTATTCTGTTTATGTAGCCAAATGTGCTAAATAAATCTTTCTACTACTACTACTACCTTGCTCGCTAGTAGCATTTCCGTAACTCCCCGGCTGGCACAAATCACAGAACTCGCCCATCGTGTTTTGCTGGCACTCGTCACAAAGCCCAGGTCCAGCAGTGCACGTGGAGTGCCCGTTGCAACCGCAGTTCTTACTGCAATCATCGCCATACCATCCTAGGTCGCACCTGCACCGATATTCCGGCTCGCCTTGGCAAGCACCGTGGACGCAAACATTCGCGCATGTACGCACACACGTGTTGCGACCGTCCCCGATGTAACCTGAAACAATAGCAAAATATGAATTCTGGGTTTATTTATTTATAATTCCCGACAGGTTATGCCCAATTACAGGATACATGCCAACAACGAAAATAAATCAATAATTTAACAACAGCGGAACATAAAAATGAAAAACACAAATAGATGTATACAAGTGTGCCAGTATTTGAAATGTACCAATCTCGGTAATAACTCAATACAGAGTTCTCTCAATCACAAAAAATATCACAAACGGAACAAACAGCATTGAAACGGGTGGCTTTTTAAGAGGTATAGGATTTGATTTTAAAAAAAACACAAAAAATTAAATCTTTATTTGAGTCGATAGAACGGTCGATATAATTTAATGTTTAAAGATTATTTCATGTAAATGTTCGCCGCGGCTCCGCTTTAGATGGCCCATGCGCAATGTCGAATTTTGGCACACTCTCTCCAACATATCGGCCGGTATCTCACTAATAAATGCTTCAATATTGGCTTCCAGTGCGTCAATCGTTGCTGGTTTATCCCTGTAGACATTAGCCTTAACATGGCCCCACAAGAAATAGTCCAACGGCGTTAAATCACACGATCTAGGCGGCCAATTGATGGGCCCCAAACGTGGGATACACTGTTCACCGAACTCGCCTCTCAATAGGGCCATTGTTTCGTGTGCGGGGTGGCATGTGGCACCGTCTTGTTGAAACCACATGTCATTCACAGTTATGTTCCGGCCATTGTCGTCTTTGAAGAAGTACGGCCCGATGATGCCACCAACCCATAATCCACACCAAACAGTGATTTTTTCGGGATGCATTGGTACCTCTTGCAATGCTTCTGGCTGGTCTTCACTCCAGATGCGGCAATTTTGCTTGTTAACGTACCCATTCAACCAGAAATGAGCTTCGTCGCTGAACACAATTTTTCGATAAAAATGTGGATATTAAGGGGCAATCAATTTGATTGTTCAGTACTTCATCTAAAAATGCCGATAAATCACGCTTTAGTTGTAACGGCTCATCTTGATTGATTCTTAACAGTGCCGAATGATCAAAACCGCTTTCAGGGTAATGGCCGTGACACTTCAAATAATAATATTCAAGTGCCTACCTCTGTAGGCGCTCAATGCTCGCTCTGTAGTTTTGATAGGTAGGAGACCAGATGACAGATGCGTGCTCCAGCTTACTCCTAATAAAAGTGAAACACAGGAGCTTCAATGTTTGCGATATCAGCGAAGCTCGTTCAATTTCTGACGCAATAGTCTAATTTTTTAAATGCTGTATTGTAAAACGACACCCAGCTCCTTGAAAGTCGAGTTCCGCTCAAGCAGGTTACCATCAACGTTGATAATTATCGTAAACGATAGGATGTAGTTTCCTAGTCAATTACATTGAAATATTAATATAAAGTTAATAGATAGAGCAACATAAGTAGATAAAGTTCACCCAATGAGATTATTAATAACTACATAAATTTTCAAATCATCACTATACAGTATGTAGATGCATGCATGGTAAAGACATCGATTAAATCATTAATGAAGATGATGAACAACAAAGGTCTTAAATTGGACCCCTGAGGTACACCAGATGTTGCAGTACGAGGGATGTCTTTTAAGTTTTGCATATAGAAACATAGTAGGCAGCGCGGATCGAACGTCAGTACTGAATCTTAACCTCACTCTTTAGTAAACTTAAATTCAAAGTTTCACAACAATACGTGCAGTTTTCTCACTACAGTGAATTTTTAAGTGTCACTAAGTCATTAGAAAAATGGAACTCAACCGAAAACATTTTCGTGCCATAATTTATTACAACTTTCAGAGACAATTATCGCAACAATAATGCCTTGCTGAGTTACTGTCTGTTTTCGGCAACGAAGCGCCACGTCAGTCGACAATTTTCCGTTGGTATGGAGAATTCAAACGTGGACGGGAGAGTCTTAGCGACGATTCCAGGGTGGGTGCACCAAAAACGGCAGTCACCCAGAAAAACGTCGATGCTATGCGCAAACTCATCATTGAAGATAGGCATGTGACATATCGCGAGATTGAGGCGTGCTTAAAGATCTCAAAGACCTCAATTCAAAAAAATTTACACGAAGAATTAGGAGTAAGAAACTTAGTTTCTCGTTGGATACCCCACGTGTTGAATGAAGATCAGAAAGCAGCCAGGGTTAATTGGTGTCAAAAAATGTTTGACCGTTTCAATTCCGGAAACTCAAAAAATGTGTGCAGCATTGTTAGCGGTGATGAATCGTGGATCTACTGTTATGAACCAGAAAATAAACGACAGTCGGCTGTTTGGGTATTCCAATGTGAAGAAAAGCCAACAAAAGTCATCCGTTCTCGAAGCGTTTCGAAAAAGATGCTCTTAATGAGCAAAGAACTGTTACTGCGGATTGGTATACCACCATTTTTTTGCCAAAAGTCATCACCCAGCTTCGAAAAATCAACCCCGAAAGAAGAATCATCCTCCACCAAGACAACGCAAGCTCGCACACAGCCCAAAAAACAAGGCAGTATTTAACGGAAGAAAACGTGGAGTTATTGGACCATCCTCCATATAGTCCCGATCTAAGTCCTAACGATTTCTTTACTTTCCCGAAAATTAAAAACAGACTGCGTGGTCAAAGGTTCAAGTCACCAGAAGAAGCAGTCGACGCATTCAAAAATGCCGTTTTGGATCTGCCAGCAAACGAGTGGAATAAGTGCTTCGAAAATTGGTTAGAGCGCATGCAGATGTGAATTAATCTTCGTGGAGAATACTTCGAAAAACAATACAGTCATTTAAAACTACCTACCGTGTTGTTTTATTTCTATATAACTTAAAAGACATCCCTGTATAAAGGGATACTGGTAGTCTTACATTGACCCGCCAAGAACGGTGACTACTACTATAATTGCTTTTAGCTAAAAATCTATTTAGGTCAAATCAACTATTTAGAAAAACTGAGCTTAAGCAAGGCGGCCCACTACTTGTAATATCAGGTATCCTGCGATTGCTGCTGTTTGAGAAAGACCATTTTCCGTATTCTTCAATACCCAAAATCACGAATTATGCAAAATTGTTCATATTCTGTACCGTTAATAATTGTGTACTTGCGGTTTGTGCCTTATATAATGTATTCCTGTTTATTAACAATACTAATAACTGGGCGATTCACGTCGCCACACAGGTAGTATTTCTGCTCAGTTGTGAGTACACACAGTACGATTGGTTACTAGAATATGCTTTCCAGGGAAAAGAGTTCGCGCCAACGTACTGGTTTGCCATTTTGGTAAGCAAATGTATCCAAAAGTGTGCACTAAAACTACGTAATTTTGGAAACACACGCTGCCATGTAAACATATAGTCTGTTCTCTAACCTATTCTAATTCGTTGGGAATAGCCAAGCCATATATTAAGGTCGTTTTAATTTAGACAACCGATAGTCCACCTAATGTCATTAGTCTCGCCTGTCCCATCAAAAGAAGTATTCTCTCAATTCAATTTTTTGATCTTGATGACTATCAAATTGTACAGACGAAATTAACAAACATAATATTTTTGACAATAAATAAGAACCTTTTATCTAGAGGCACACAAAATGATATCGGAGAACATTTCTATTGAACGACAGGTCATCGGGAATGACAAAACCTTAGAAATGAGATATGTTTGCTACAGCCAGCAGTTAATCTGTTATTGCTAGAAGCATAAACTGTCACTGGAGTAATTGCAAAAAGTTTGGTTGACTCTGGATGCATACATTGACATGAAACTATATTGAAAACAAGAGTTTTTTTATTCCATGGGGGGCACTGATTGTCGAACGATCACTGAAAGTTATGGTAATGAAACTTTATATTTAGCTATCACCAAAAATCTGCAAATTAAAAGTTATGATGTACTGAAAAAATTGTAAAAAATAGCTAAGATTAAAAAACTTACGAATTTCCAAAGTTGCCCAAATCTATAAGAAATCACCTCAAGATATTATCATAATTGAATTCAATAAGTCAGCACTTACCTTTCCTACAATGACAGCTGAAAGATCCATCCGTATTTGTACAGATTGCCTCCGGATGACAATCATGTAATCCCAATCCACACTCATCTACATCAGGGCACTGCGCATACGCCCATTTGGCCTTATGACTTTTCAAAACTACAGAACAGTTTGTCTGCGGTTTGTTAAAGTCTCCCTGAAGAAAAATTAACGTTATTAAAAACTGGTATATTCAATTATATATATATATATAACTAATTCCTATAACCATATTTCGAATAAATAAAGTATTCCTAATTGGCGGGGTACGAGTCAGATTTATAGCGCTCAAGGAAGGGGACCATGAGGACAATGGATTTCTCCTTGGAAACAATGACGCTTCTTAAGAAACGTTTAAAGGAAGATTAAAATTTTCATTTCACATTTGATGATAAAATTGGAACGATTTGGTTTATTTATGCATGTCTTTAACTTCAACCGTTTGTCCAAATTTCCACACCAACTGACGAATGGTGTTGACACTGGGGACACTATTTCGACCGAAATCTTGTGGTAGCTTCCAAATCGTTGCAACATTCCACTCATTATTTAAGTAAAACGTTTTAACAATACGGACGCGTTGTGGGATCGTGTAGCGCCCCATGATGAATTGGACACGTGCTTTAAACAACTACTACGGCGCCATCTACTGAAATGCGTGTATCAAAAATTACGCGCAATTTAAATCAGTCAGTTTTACATACTCCAAAAATAAGCGACCATTCGTGGATAAGTTTTGAGGTGGAAAATATGTTTAATGAGAGAGAATCAAGAGAAATCACAATTATTGACTTTGAAACGTTACGAGAGTCACTCTTACAAGCCAATATCACTGACATTTTTAATGATACTGACACTTCTCAAAAAATATGGATTGTATGGAGAACTGCATGAGAGACGCACAAATTAGGAAAGTGGTATATCAGAGGAAAAAGCCAACACTCTGGTTTTCACAAATATTTCTAGACTCTAAATTGACGCGTGATAATGACTATAAAAAGTTTATGATCACTCAAACTGAGGAGATTGGATACAATATAAGAAATCAAGAAACAAGTGTTTTCAAATCTTAGAAACGAAAAGAAAAAATATAATGAAAACAAAATCGATAAAAATAACAGTAAAATGATGTGGAAGACACTAAAAAATATTGAATCTACCAGTAGGAAGGATGAATTATCAAGAATGTGCTTCAAAGATGGTGTAGTAACACAAAAAATATTGATTGCAGAACGTATGAATGCTTATTTTATAGAAGGTATAAATGAGATAGTGGAATCAATCGAAGATGGGGATCCAAACCTATGTCACATGCAAATTACTTATAATTATTTTATGAGACAATTAGAAACAATAAATATCAGCCCTCTTTCAAAAGCTATTACAAGATTGAAATCGAATAGAAATCCTAGTGAACATCTTTCAAAAATGGTTATGAAGGAATGTTTCAACATTATTGAAGAGAAGTTATTATTGTTAGTGAATCACTGTTTAGTGTATGGCGAATTTCCTTCAAAATTAAAATGTTCTACAATTACTCCTTTTCCAAAAGTGCAACATTCTGAGTTGTATACAAGCATGCGACCAATTAATGTACTGTCAGATGTCGAGAAGCTCTCAGAAGGAATCATATATGAACAAGTCATTGAATATATTGAAGAAAATAAGATATTGACAAAATTTCAGAAAAAAGTATTCTACTGAAACAGCAATTCAAACGGCAGTAGAAGAATGGAGGCGAAATATGGATGAAAAAAGTTTACAGTAACATTGTTCTTAGATTTCAAGAGAGCATTTGAGACTATTGACAGGGAGAAATTGTTAACGAAATTGCATTGCTATGGATTTCAAGGTTCAGTACTCAACTTATTACAAAATTATTTAATCAATAGAAGTCGAAGAAATAAAATTGGCAATACATTATTAAACATCAAAAACACTTCGGTAGGTGTGCAACAGGGTAGCAAATTAGGTCCATTACTATTTATTTTATATATTAACGATATTCCTGATATTTTACAACACTGCATAATTCAAATATTTGCTGATGATACATTAATATATATAATCAAATAAAGACAAAAAACTGCAATAGAGCTTTTAAATAATGATATGAAAAACGTAATAAATTGATTAAATGTAAATAAACTTAAACTGAACACAAACAAAACAAAATATATGCTAATAGGAAAATCTTTAGATCAAAATTCGATAAATCTTACAATTAATCATGAAAAAATTGTGTCAATCGAATCATTTAAATATTTGGGCATATTCGTAGACAGTAAATTAAAATTTGAAGGGCACTATGAATATATTGTTTCAAAAATATCCAAGTAAATAAATTACTTTTAAAATTACAAATATTACAAAATAAAGTTATGAGAATCATCTTAAATAAAAATAAATATACTAAAATAAATTTTATGCTGAAAAAACTACAATGGTTAAATATCAAAAATTGCATAGCCTACTTGGTTTTCATTTTCATATTCTTGTTAAAAAATCATCTACCAAATCACTTAGAAAATTTTATTGTATTGAACAATGAGTGCCACAATTATTATACTAGAGGAAGTATAGACTTTCATTTACAAAACTGCAGTAGCAATATACGAGCAAGTCAGTATTTCAAAAGGAATTGTATGAATTCAATAAATTAAGTAATAATATCAAGATGTGTGTCAGTTTGAAAATGTTCAAAGGGAAATTGAAAAAATATCTCGTGGAAAACAGAATTCATAGTAGTGAAATTTTGTATAAAAATATGTAGTCTTGAACACATAATATATTTTGTGATATATTGTGTAATATGGATATTATGGATATTGCAGCATTAATGCTAAATAAATCTGAAACAAACAAAATATATTGGCCACATTCACATGACATTTGTTATGCTCCATATATGTCTTCCTATAAATTTCGTTCGATCACACGAGAACTTGAAATGTATCTAAATGTATTTGTGAATGCAGACTAAGCACAGAATAAATATAATTACCTGTACGCACATCCCGCTCATCGGATTGGTCGAATTGTAGCACCAGCCACAACTAAGAGCGCCGAGACACGTAGAGCAATTCGTATGCATTGAGCACGTTTTACATTGCTCCACTGTCTTCCCTGAAGGTGAGATTCCGTTTTCCTGGCGTGACACGAGAGGAAATGCTTGGTCAAGCCACTCGCGACACAACCCAAACTGGTATTCACTGGTATAAATGGAGAAGCTGAAGCACTGCTGGGTCGCTTGACACCACACGCATCGGCCTTTTTGAGCCAGACATGAGCCGCATTCATTCCTGAAAAATACATAAAAATATTTGTGATGGGAATAGTAATCCCCGGTAACCTGAACAGTAATCCATTAAAATGAAAGAGCTCTCACACAAAGAGCAACTTTGTAATGAGTTGTCAATGTAAATTTTATCTCCTGTGCTCTTCTTCATTTCTTTTTCAAAATCCCCTTATTCTTCCCTTTACAATGACTATTTCTTGCGCTCTTCCCGACTACAAAGTTACGACTAATAGGACATAATTAAAAATGCTTCAATTGATGTGCAAATAGAGTTTCGCATATGAAAACGATATATGCTACAACCTTCCTGGTTTCTACCTGCTTTTTATCAACAATGGAGAATATTCGCTGGAAAAATATAGGACATTTATTTCCAAAAAATGTTTTCCCTCGAGGAGTAAGCTTTATCGAGAGAAATTTCTTCCATATTATACAGGGTGTAAACGTTATGATAGTCATTATTTAAATGGGTGATAGAGGGAGTTAAAAGAAGCAAACAGTTTCATATAACATGGGGGTCAAAACGGCATTTTTTTAGAGAAAAGCGACTTTAAAGTAAAATAAAATCTGACAACGCCGCAATGCCAGATGCAAATTACGACGGAACGCAATGTAAATAGAGATGGAGTTTGTTATTTTTGGCTCTTAGGTATTATTTCATTATTTGATAATGTACTCGTAAAATGCAAACAATTAAAAAAACGGACTTACCACTAACTGTCTCAGCGCTTCACCTTGTGTGTGAAAGTTTATTAAACGTATTAAAAAAATCCACTTATAAATAGGGAACACAATTTTGATACTTACATTGCTTTTCTTTTTAAAATCCACACTGCTCTTTTTTGTATTTAAAGAAGGTGTTCAAAGTGTCGTCCTCCACTTTCCATACAAGCTTCATTACGACGAACCCAGTTTCTTCTTACTCTAGGTCCTTGAAATTGTCCATTTATTACTTCAGCCATTAATTTTTTTTTTCGCGAAGTTGTACTTCAGTTGTTATTGGACCAGCCCCATAAACCATCCCCTTAAGTTCTCCCCAATACCAGAAATCCATCGGATTGAGGTCAGGAGATCTTGCTGGCCATTTTCGAGGATCAGGAGCTTTTCGACCGATCCAGCGATTTGGATAATGTTCATTCAAATACTGAATGACGCCTCTAAAATTGTGTGGTGGTGCCCCGTCATGAAGAAACCACAAATTCTGTCTCCGTTGTAATGGCATGTTGTCTAAGGTCTGTTCCAAAAGTTCTGGTAAGTTATCCTTCTCCTGACAACTTTGGGGGTAACTTGAAAGGGCCAATTACCTGATCGTCAAGAATACCCGCCCATTTATTTAAAACGTTCTTTGAAATGACCTTCACGAATGGTATGAGGATTTTATTGGGCCCAAAAAATCCGGATTTTCAATCTTTTTGTGCAAAAATCACTGACAGAATGTTAGTCTGCGAGGACAGTCTTCTGGTAACAAGGCCTGCACTCGTTGTACATGGTAGTGATAAAGCAAATGTTACCGTAGGATTCTATGGACTATGCGATAGTCCTACGCGTTTCGAGCTACGAGCTTCACCGTAAACTAACTACATGTCGGCGAACTCTTGATTCGAGAACATTGTAAATCAATCAACACGACAACGTACGCGTACAAAGACAAAACAACATACTAACCACTGTTACCGTTTGCGATCGATTGCCGGTTCGATAAGAGTGATGATGACCGACGCGCTGTTGTCATGTGTGTTTTAAATATTCAATTTAATGAAACTTACTTACTTACTGACTACACATTTTGGCTTATCTTAGAAAAACTTAATGCCATTTATTTTTTAATTACCCAATTTCATAACGTTTTAGATTAGATTATAAAAATTAGTATGATTGTGGTGATTGCAGTCGATATAAAACAATTAAAGTTGTAAACTATAAAGCCATTTAGACAAAAATCTATTGACTTTTGGACCATGGGTCATATGAACTTTTTGACTTGTATTGACCCCCCTATTACCAATTTCAATAATGACTACCATAACGCTTACACCCTGTATATATTTTCACATTAATAAAACACATCATTTAGTATCTATGCATACCTCTTATAGCATGGCACTGGGCATTGCTGCAAGCTTATAGCAGCATCTGTCCTTTGACCTATCCTAACACATTTAGCTTCTTCTATCCACCACTCGCAAAGTTGAGTTCCTATGCAAGATTCGCAGGTTATAAAATTTGAGCAGTTCGAACAGCTGCTCGGCTGGAGAGTTAAATATCTAGAATGCAAACAAAACGTGTACTGTAATATCTGAAAGTTATCCTGTGGTTTTCATGATGACTATTTCCCTCGTCTCAATTTCTACCAATCACAAACGCGCAATTTTGAATTACATGTGGTTTCTAGATGAAAAATTGTATGACAGCACCTGTCAGCAGTTTTTTTCGAGTTTACCCGCGGCAAAACTTGACAGCTGTTGTCACCAAAAATTACAATACCTTTGATAACAGGTAATTATGGTCTCCTAGGACACCAGAAAACGACGCTGAACAATTTTTCTGATTTTATTGTCAACACATTTTGTAAGCTATGTGTATGCATAATAATCTGTTACTCATGAAATACTCTTGTCAAATACCATTCGGGCATCTAATTTTTTCCTGTGAAATAAATCGAGAAAAAAACAACGCAAAGTGATATTTTTTACAAAAAACATTCGTGCAGGTACAAAAATCCTCGACTTCGACTCTGATTTTTGTTGCCACCAGCATTCATGCTTCTTGTTATAATATTACTTAGCAACGTGTTTCTTCGATTTTTTTCAGAAAAATTAGATGCCCTTGTTGTATTACTTAAGATAATCCTCCATGTATGTCTCACCCAATCAAACCACATATTTGTTTAAAATTTATCTTTATTGTCCGACCTTTTGGTTATGACAATATATTCTCGCAAGCGTCAATTATACTTGAAAAAGATCACAGTTGGGACCGAAACGTCGTACATTGAAGAGGAATTTTAAACATGTGGTTTGATTCAGCCAGAAAAACATGAAGGATTAAATCCCAAACCATTTTCAACTGAAAGTTTTATCTAGGACCATTTATGTTTCCAACTCTATTCAAACGCCCTACAAGTCTACAAACCCAAGTTTGTCTCATCATATTAGCAATTTTCCCCGAAATAATTGTAATTTCGGGTTTTATTGATGCAATTTGTTCAACGGGGTATTTAAAACATGTACGCATAAAATGGGTACACCAATTTTTGTGGAAAAACTTTTTATTCGACAACAAGGAATGAGAAACCGTTTTTTTTTTTTGGATTTAATTGAAAGTGTTTGCAGGAACGAAAAAACTCTTCAAATAAGATTTTTACCTACAAAATGAGAGCACACG
The DNA here is from genome assembly GCA_963669975.1 of Acanthoscelides obtectus. Taxonomy (NCBI): domain Eukaryota; kingdom Metazoa; phylum Arthropoda; class Insecta; order Coleoptera; family Chrysomelidae; genus Acanthoscelides; species Acanthoscelides obtectus. Next base: position 21,471,065 of record CAVLJG010000010.1, on the reverse strand, counting down.
ACCGACTAATAGTAAAAAAGTTATGGCCGAAAACCAAGGCACTTGTTGCTAATGCGACGATAATTCCACGTAGCTACTTGAAATTCTTCAAATCGAGTAGTTTTTGAGAATTTATAATAAATTATTTATCCCAAAACACCTGTCTTCCGGTCATCACTTCTAGTTTACTGAGCAATATACAGAGTTCGTTCAAAGGGCAACAGCAACAGCAAAATACACGAATTTACCTTTTCGATGTGAATCACAAACCATTCCCAAAGATAATTGTTATTTTTATGCGCAAAACGAAGAGTGACTTTTTTTCTTATAAACAAAATCAAACATTTCATATATGTAACTGAACATATTCGCTACGATATTCGAAAAATATACGTTATTATAGACATTTTAAAACAAAGCGGATGTGTCTATCACCTTTTGTTACGAAGAAAACAATTTTTCTTCAAGATTTCTTGATACTCTTGTGTATACTTATTAAGAGCTGATATTTTTACACGGTCACAGATGAGCCTTAAAGTTTATAAAAAAGAATATTCTATACTGTTTATAAAGTTAGCACGCAAACTGAAGACACAATTATGTTTCAAACTGTCTTAGCCTAGTTAGTATGTAGCATGTGCTAAATGGCTGCATTATAGATGACTGCATGACTTTGTCAAATAAGTAGCTTACGTAATCCAGTTTCATTCCGAAAAAATATAATTCCCTCCACATTTTTTCTAAAAGTATCAAGATAGTATACGCCTGTTTTCGAAACCTCCTTCGAATAAAATAACTATGAGTTCAAAGTGTTGGAAAGAAAACGAAAAAACAGTAGACAAACATCAACCAAAGTGACCGTCTTAAAAATTAGGCAAAATGCTGGTTATTAGTCCCTAATACATTATTTAAAGATTCAGTATTGTATCTTATATTGTTTTCAAGAGTACTGTAGTTGTTTATAACATATTTGATGTACGTTCGCTTGACATTTGTCAGTGTCAAGTATAGTGATATAAGGATCCAGTAAGCCAAGAGGCGTCGTAGCGTAATGGGAGAGGTTGATGATTTGAGGATTTAGCTTTCAAAATGAGTTAATTAGAATAAACACTCTCGTCAGAGTTGCTTAATTGAATTATACAAATCACCATACCTCCAATCTCCGTCCAACGAACAACTAATCTTCTCATCTTCCAACCTCGATTCGCACGTGTTGGTGAGGTCGCACCATCCGCACTGTGAGTCCGTCAAACAGTGCAGGCAGTTCTTGTACTGATCGCAGCTCCCATTGGCATATGGTTCCAAGTATTCGAATGTGAACACTTTCGGCGTATCTTCGGAGTCTTTATAATGCTGTAACTCCATTTTGCTCTGCTGGATGTGGGAGTTGTAGGCGCCTGTGTTCACCATCTTTTTGGACTTGAAGTCGACGGGAGTTCGGTCCAGGGTTAGGTTCTCGGGCCATCTGTACACCATAATATTTCAATATTTGGAAACCAGTAATGCAAGAGTCAAATAATAAAAATCGTGCAAGCCTGTCATGTCAGGAGCTGCCAGGTTTTCTTCTCGTTATCGCATTGTGTTCTCTATTGGGCACTGTTTGTCAGAGCGGTGCGTAGGATCTTTGCTTTGGGTTGGATTGTAAGTCAGTAGGCCTGTCAGGTCTGGTTGCACCTATACCAGACAAAGTGCGGGAGAAAGCAGAGAAGAAGAAAGAAACGAAGGAGGGAGAACAAAGAAAAAAGAAGTGCGTCAATTTGAGGGGTGCCTTGGCATTGCTATCTATTATTCGTGAATTTAAGTTGGCTCTAAAATTATTTTAGAGATTCATTGTTGCAGAAAAATTGTAATTTTGGTTGGACCTAAAGTCGCACGATTTAATTTTGTGCACAGTGCGAGCCGCGGCCTTGTGAGCTTGCGAACTTTATTCGAGTGTGTAGTCTAGTGAATTGCGCAACAAAGGATTCCGCTTGACTACGAATTGTGTGTGACGCAATGGCAGCGATGCCCAATTTTGCTGCCGCTAGGAGCGCTAGTGTACTCCTGGGTCAAACTGCCAAAGCAACAATTCGTGTCGCACTGCGCGTTTTCCACATCTGTAGCCCACGAATATTTTGACAGATTTGTAAGAAGGATAAGATGTTTGTAGCCTTAGATATGTGCGTCCACCAAACCAGCTCCATCAACTTCTAGCTTCCTAGATTCCCGCTCAATATACAGTAGCGGACAAAAGTTTGGAAACAAATATTAACATTATTATGAACTATTTTTGTAAAGACAAAAGTCTGGAAACATTTCAGTTTTGCCGTATTTATTCGTACTTTGATATTGCGTGCAGTAAATATTAACATCAGCGAGAATGGCAAAAGGATTTTCAAAAGATTTAAGAGACAAAGTAATTGAATCATTTAGAGTGATGTCAGAAATGTTGACATTTCTCAAAGATTAAAAATGTACAAAGGAACGATTTCTTAAATTATTAGTAAATATCAAGAATACGGATCAACAGCAACGCGGACCAGGTGCGGAAGACCGAAAAAAACCGATTATTTTAGATCGCTACATTAAACGTTTGTGCCATGAAGGTCCTCGAATGCCAGCCACACAGATTTTCAAAAGAATCGTAGTAGAGGGTGCCGAGAATCTTTCTGTCAGAACAGTGCAGACACGCTTGGTGGATTTTGGGCTTTTTGGTTGGCGCCCAATGCAAAATTACTTGGCTGGAATTTGTTAAAACTCATCTAACTTGGACAGAACAACAATAGAATACAGTTTTATGGACCGGTGAAAGCAAATTTAACTTGTTTGGATTCTGATGGTACGGCATATATGAGACGTCCAATACGAAAAAGATTCGACAAAAAGTCAGTTGCCAACAGTAGAGCACGGAAGAGGCAACATCATGGTTTGGGGCTGTTTTTCTAGTCCAATTGTTAAAATTGTTGGGAAGATCAAACAAAAACTTTACAAAGATAATCTTAGTGAACTTGCTCCCTTTTGCTGAAGAAGAAATGCCTTTACGATAAACATTCCAGCAAGGTAATGATCTCAAGCATACCGCAAGACTAAAAAATGTTAATGTTCTTAGATGGCCTTCGCAATCCATGGACCTAAACCTTATAGAACATTTCTGGGAGCAAGTTAAAAAACAACTGACAAGAAAAACGGAACGGAACGATTTATTTGATTATGTAAAAAATATTTGGCATAATATCCCAACAGGCGCCTGTAAAAAATTGGTGTCTTCTATGAGCAGCAGATGTCAGGCAGTATTGCTAAAGGCAATGCTACCAAATATTAGCTAAAAAATATTTTTTTAAATCCTTTTTTAGAGTTATTGCATTTAATTTTGTAATAAAAAATATGTTTCCATACTTTTGTCGTCTCATTTTTGGTCATAAAATAATATGAAGGTATTTTGATGCTAGTCTGTAGTACCACAGCAAACACAAATTGTCATTTGTATCCTCAAAACTGAAAGCAAACTATATGAGAAAAAAACGGTCCTTAATAATAAAGAATGAAAAATTAGCGCACTGTTTAACAATTACTAAGAATGTTTCTAAACTTTTGGCTGCTACTGTACATTTTACTTCCATTGCAGTATGCTTTATCCACGATGCCTATATTATGAAAATTCATGTCACTCATTTACGTCGGTCTGTCTTTCTGTTCTTTTGGCAATTTTGTATCCGCGTAATCTCGAAAACGGTGAAAAAAAGCGTTCCAGCTTTGTAGTTGTATGTCTTTCGACTCACTGATAATTTTTCAGCGCGCCCAAAAAATGGATATGAATGAAGGAAAATAATAAAACGTTTTCGCAATTTTCTAAAATTTTCAATCATATTAATCATTAGAGGGCGTATCAGAAAAACATGGGAGCTGAAACATATTTAACCATTTGAAGGCTCGTTTCATAAGACGCGCTTGTTACGTTCAATTTTTCCGGGTAAATCATCATCTATAACATTTTTATTTATTCGTGTATTCCGATCGTTTAAAAACCGTTTTTGGAATGTTTAAGAATATACGTTTACATGTTTTCTTAATTTACTTGTATTTTGAATCTTCAAGTTCACATTCCATAATAATGAACTTACTTGAATACGTTACATTCTTTCACTTCAGCAGATACGTTGGCGATGGTTTGATCGGATACTGTGAGTGTTGCTGAACAATAGCTGATGCAAACGTTCAGCATTTCACGCCAATTGGGAGGCAGACGAAGGAAGCCAAGAAGACGAGCCACCATCTCACCGCCGGAGAATGACAGATCTCCTCGAAGATAGGATGACATAGGACTGTTGAAATCCACCTTAAACAAAATACATAATATAATGTTTTTATATCTCATTTACGTCCCATCAAAACAGACACCAGATCACAATTCTAAAATTCTCGAGCTCCTAGTGGCCGGTAATTATAAACAACGATCCAGTGCGTCTTAATTTTGATGCGGTCTAATTGAGGTTTGCATAGCATTTATGTGAAATATCACCTTTTTAGGAGAAGCAATAACTGCATCAGCTAGCACTCTGCAACTGAATCTTGGCGCTGACTGGGATATGCGTTAGCAGGTTATGTGCATTGTCAGTGATTGTGAGTTCATTTAAGCCCTGTTCGTACAGCAGTCGCCAACCTGTCAGCGATCGTCTACAAGATCCCGTCACAGAAATTCTATTCATGCTGAGTTATAAAGACAGAATTCACACGACCGGATCCCAGACACAGTCACCGACCACTATACGAATAAACCTTTAGACGACATTCAGCAGCTGAATGCTAGTGAACGCAGCCGATATTACGTACTATATCTTTCTAGCTTATTCTAGATGTCAAAAAGAATGAAACACACATAAGTCAATGCGATATAGAACCAGACATTTCCAAGGATTGGAACAATACAAAATATTGCAATCACTCAACAGTTATTTTAACCTCAAACCATTAAATGTAGTTCTAATCGGCAAACTTACTACTTGTCCGATTCGAATCAATTGCAAATATTGGAATATGAAGCAAGGCAGACCATTACATAGTTTGTGTTTCTTTTGAAAATATTATTTAAACTTGCCAAAGAAAAAACAGATTTACTTAGTGACCGCTTAATTGAGGGTATATGTCTTAAAAACATCCTGTAAAAAAACGACATCTCCTTACCGTTGTGGCATTAATAATGGCAACATTGTCTGGCTGTGAATAGTTCACCGGATGGTGATATTTGACGAAGGTTAGTCCAGGTCTTCGATCCAGTTCTCTACATTGTTCTGGTGCAATCACTTCCGTTCCTTTCGGACCCCACCACCCAGGAATTTGACTAGGACTGTCCTCTTGTAGACCGCATACACCATAATTGTCGTCTTTGTGATGACAGCGGGCATTTTGTACGCACCAGGTGCATTCTTCTAAACCTAAATGTCAAAAACCCATATATAATAGGATCACTACGTAGAAATCCAAAGCTTCAAATTTCATCAAAAACTCAAAATCAACAGCATTGTTCTTGAAGCACAAAAGGGCCAGGAAAAGTATAAAAACTGTTACGGCAATTTCAAGTTTCAGTATCAGCTTATTCATCATTGAGACTATAAGTACATCAGCGATCAAAGGTTGCTGCCACTATATATGAATTTCATTAAATAGAACTACAAAATTAGAGTTCATCAGCAAATATTAAGCAATTATACCAGCGTAGAAATAACGGGTGATTTTTTAAGAGGTATAGGATTTTATTTTAAAAAAAAAAACACAAAAAATTTGAAAAAACGATTAAATCTTTATTTGAGTCGATAGAACGGTCGATATAATTTAATGTTTAAAGATTATTTCATGTAAATGTTGGCCGCGGCTCCGCTTTAGATGGCCCATGCGCAAGGTCCAATTTTGGCACACTCTCTCCAACATATCGGCCGGTATCTCACGAATAAATGCTTCAATATTGGCTTCCAGTGCGTCAATCGTTGCTGGTTTATCCCTGTAGACATTAGCCTTAGCATGGCCCCACAAGAAATAGTCCAACGGCGTTAAATCACACGATCTAGGCGGCCAATTGACGGGCCCCAAACGTGAGATAAACTGTTCACCGAACTCGCCTCTCAATAGGGCCATTGTTTCGTGTGGGGTGTGGCATGTGGCACCGTCTTGTTGAAAACACATGTCAGCCAAGTCCAGCTCTTCCATTTTGGGCAAAAAAAAACTTGTTATCATCGCACGGTAGCGCTCGCCATTCACAGTTATGTTCCGGCCATTGTCGTCTTTGAAGAAGTACGGCCCGATGATGCCACCTGCCCATAATCCACACCAAACAGTGATTTTTTCGGGATGCATTGGTAGCTCTTGCAATGCTTCTGGCTGGTCTTCACTCCAGATGCGGCAATTTTGCTTTTTAACGTACCCATTCAACCAGAAATGAGCTTCGTCGCTGAACACAATTTTTCGATAAAAATGTGGATCTTCCTCCAACTTTGCCAGCGCCCATTCACCAAATTGGAAACGTTGTGGGAGGTCGTGTGGCTTCAATTCTTGCACCGGCTGTAGCTTATAAGGTTTTACACCCAAATCCGCTCAAAATTTTCCACGTAGTGGAGTAACAGAGGCCCAATTGCTGCGAACGGCGGCGAATCGACATTTCACGGTCATCACTAACACGGGCGGATACAGCCGCAATATTTTCTTCAGTCCTCACTCTACGTCTGCGTGTTGGTGGTTTAATGTCCAATAATGTAAACTGGGTTCGAAATTCAGTCACAAGCTTCCGAATAGCTCCCTCAGTAGGCCGACCAAATTGCCCATAAATTGGAAGCAGCGCTCGATGCACTCTCTTAACCGAGCATGAATTTTGATAGTAAAATTCAATAATTTGCAAGCGTTATTCGTTCGTAAGTCGATTCATGGTTAAATTATAGACCAAACTGAACAAGTTTGACAATGACACAAGACACGATTCACGCGTCATCTGTCAAAAACTGTGTTGCCAAAAAGATACTAGAAAAAAATCACCCATTATAATATGTATATTGTTATAAAAAGCTATTATAATATGATGGAAAATTTCGTTAATTACGTATTTTCTATAATTTCGAGTCACTTTAGGTATCATTTCTATCATCTACTCTCCTAATCTACAGTTCAAATAAATTTTAAAGATGTTAGAGACGTATATGCTTACAACTTTTTTCCGCATAAGCTTTTGTAATAATAGAATAGGATAGAATAGATAGCTACTTCAAACAATAATAAATATTATTTACAAAAAATATGTTAAATTTAAAAAAATGTCGTCACATTAAACCAAAATAGTCTCTTCGAAGTCTCTTTTTGAAAATTTTAGCATTACTAGCTGTTTTTACATTAATAGGCAGATTGTTGTACATTTTTAGACCTTCAACAAACATTGACTTTTCCAAACCTTTAAATCTTTATATATGGAAATTTCCTTTTGAACTAATGTCGTAACCTTGCATATTACATCTTTTTGGTGTATGTTTAAAAAAGTCGATGTCTTTAGCATATCCTGAATACCTGCTATAATTTAACAAAATCCGTATACATTTATTCAATTGAATTTGTAACATTTGCTTTTGATCAGTTGTGAATGTAATCAAAAGTGATGCACAATAAGTAAAATGAGGAAAAATTATTGTATTGTAGACTACCCTTCTGCACCAGGGATTTGGATTGTCACAAATTCTATGAAAATACCTGATCTTTTTGCCTAATTTCCGACACAACAAACACGTTGATTATAACGTGTTTGTTGGAAATTAGTTGCTGACCTATTATAATACCTAAATATTTAAAACTTTTTACAAAATCAAGTACATCTCCCTCAATTTTCACTGTCATATTTAAATCTACCAATTTCTTACAATTATTTTTCGAACCTATGATCATACATTTCGTTTTTCTCATATTTAATTTGATCCTATTTATTTTTAACCATAAAGTAAGATTGCTCATTTCACTATTCATTTCATCTAGAATTTCATTACTTACTGAACCACTAACTGAAATTAAAAAGGTGTTTTGTCCAAAGAGATTTTGATTATAGTTAAAAATAATATTAATAGCATTTTCATAGATAAAACTACCAGTTATGTTACCTGCTCCAAGAACTGCTTCTTCTTTACCTAAGGATATTTTGAGTCTTCAACGACAGCTTTTCACATGGGTAAAAATTATATTCAATTCGTCTTTGTTAATCATCATGAGTGGGTATTTTAAAAAAATAAATTGACGTTATGTGTAAAGCTGAAAATAGGGCCCCAATCTTTTATTTGAGCAGTTCCACGTCTACGACGTGTCTCTCGCCAATAGGCGAAAAAGATAGTAAAGTAAGGCTGTATAAATCATAACACGATCTACTAAGCAAAATGTTTAATGGTCAGTAATTTGCCGTTGGTTGGTTTGGTGCTTACCTAGTTTGTGAGCAACGGAGACCATGGGTCTCCGACCTTTGGCAAGTCTTCCATGTACAAGACAAGAATGGCAGTCGCCTAATGCAGGGCACAGACCCGGACATCGTGTTGTTTGTAAGTTTGTTGTGCAGTTGGCGCCCACTGTTCTCCCATAGCACTGCTCGTCAGCAGAACACCTGGACAGAGAATGTACCACTACTTAAGGTGCACGCTCAGTGAGGGGAATGGAAGCGAAGAGAAGCGAAAATTTTCCGTTGGGTTCCGTGAAAAAGATCGAATGACAGACCGCACACGTTATCGCTCAATGTGCACGGAAAGGTGTTAGAATAATACAAATATCTTGCCAATTTGTAACCCTCTGGTTATAAAAATTTTGATTGTGGATTGATCGTGTTTCCTCCTACATCGATTTCGATAATTCATTTTCCAAACTCATAGTACCTTTACAATGATGCTTATACCCGTTATACCCATACATAATATAGGGTTGTCCAATAGGGACGTAGGAAAGTAAACGTCAATTTGACATAGACGCCATCTTTGTTTTCTGTCACCGACATGTCATTTTGTTAGTTGAATGTTTACCATTGATCGCTATGGAGTCGTATTCGATTGAAGACCGCATTAAAAATCAAAAATCATGTTCAGCGACGAAGCGCATTTCACTTTGAATGGGACGGTAAACAAGCAAAACTGCCGCATCTGGGCGAACGAAAATCCCCGTGAGTATCAAGAGCAGCCGATGCAACCTCAAAAAGTGACTGTGTGGTGTACATTGTGGTCAAAAGGCATCATCGGACCTTACTTTTTCGAAAATGCGGCCGGGGACGCCGTTACCGTCAATTCTGAGCGATATCACGTGATGATAAAGGACTATTTTTTGCCGCAACTCGAAGGAATGGATATGGACGATGTTTATTTCCAACAAGACGGTGCAACATGCCACACAACCAACGTCAATATCCATCGATTGCAGTCCTTCTTCGGTGATCGCGTGATTTCGCGCAGAGGAAATGTGCCATGGCCACCAAGATCATGCGATTTGACTCGCTTGGACTTCTTTTTATGGGGATATTTGAAAAGCAAAGTCTACGTCAACAAACCAGCCACCCTCCAAGAACTCAAAAACAACATCATTACTGAGATAAATGCCATAGAACCGACCATGTTGCAAAATGTCATTGAAAATTTCGACCATCGCGTGGACGTCTGTAAATCCAGTCGTGGTGAACATTTGAGCGATATTATTTTTCATACATAAATGGTATAAATGAACCTTCAAAATAAAGTACCCAACTTGATTCGAATATCAATCTTTCTTGTTTTAATATGCGTTTACTTTCCTGCGTCCGTTTTGGACAACCCCATATTAATGTTTCTACATAAATTGTTAACTTGTTAGGTCCCATTTTTTGTTTTGTTTAAAGCACAGCTAACACTCTGACCCAAGGTATTGACCTCATTACATTACACTACAAGGCACCACAAATCCCAAAATCATTAGTAACTGAGATACTCCAAACTTCTTCTGCCATCTAATTTGCTTCGATTTATATTACAAATAAAGTTAAAAAAACTGGAAGCTCTGTTATTGAAAAAGCTTCTATCATAGTTATTCTTCGAATCAACTTACCAACCACATTCTGGATCCGCAGAACACTCGGCATAGCCTCGATGTTTGGTACAAGCTGCCTCCGGGTCGTACACTTCGTCGCGCCTACGTGCCGCTAGCTGAGCGGGGACCGAATAGGCAAGCAGGTCCCCATTTACGTTGCCGTGGTAACCGCCCACAAGCAATAAAGTGTGACCATGACGGACGCTGGAAGCATGCGCGAATACACCTGGAAATCGGAGTTATTTGTTTAGAGTTGTACTTGAAACAATAACCCAAGATTTCAGCTCATAAGCTATCACTGTAGTTCAAAACATGGTTTCTCCTCTGCAAGGGCGGATTTTATAGTATTCCGCGTTAAACAGGGTTACTGGTTATTCACCGTATGTCTTTCAGAGCGTGATAGAAACCTAAAATGCAATAAATTTGACCATATACGTATAGAGGGTGTTTTATTGGGAGGAGGAACATTTTAACCGAGGATACAGGCCGCTGAAGTAATTATAAATTTAATAACCTATGGTTAATAAGTCTGTATCCTCTTATAACCGATATACACAGAATTTTATTAATTTGCCATTTCTTTAGGGCCTCACAACTTTTTAATCGCTGTTATATTTTTCTGAAACTTAGTTCGGTTACTCAACTTATGGAAAAGTACAGGAGGAGCTGAAGGTGAAAATTCAAAAAGGCTATCAACTATACTAAGTGACATATAAATCCGACCACCCAGTTTAAATCTTGGTGGCCATGGTAACAATGTGACATCATTATGTTGAAAGAAGTCTATTGTGACTCTTGCAACATGTGGTCGGGCATTATCTTGTTGGAAAGTTGGATCTGCCAGGGTGTCAAGATAGGGTAAAAGATGGGGTTCTAGAACTTCGGGGATATAACGCTGCGTGTTCATGTTACCTCTGATGAAGATTAAAGGTGAGCTGGAACCATAAGCTATAGCACCCCAAACCATAACTCCAACAGTGTGATGAACATGTCTTTCTACAAAAAACTGTGGATTCCTCCTTTCACCACGTCGCCTTCTAACCCTGGCACGACCATCGTGCATGCCTAAACAAAATCGAGACTCGTCACTAAAGACTGTTCCATTCCTGATCCCAGAGTGACCGTTGTCTGCACCACGATGATCGTGCCAGGGTTAGAAGGCGACGTGGTGAAAGGAGGAATCCACAGTTTTTTGTTAAAAGACATGTTCATCACACTGTTGCAGTTATGGTTTGGGGTGTTATAGCTTATGGTTCCAGGTCACCTTTAATCTTCATCAGAGGTAACATGAACGCGCAGCGTTATATCCACGAAGTTCTAGAACCCCATCTTTTACCCTATCTGACACCCTGGCAGATCCAACTTTCCAACAAGATAATGCCCGACCACATGTTGCAAGAGTCGCAATAGACTTCTTTCAACATAATGATGTCACATTGTTACCATGGCCACCAAGATCTCCCGACTTATCCCCAATTGAGCACGTGTGGGATATGATGGGTAGGAGATTGCTCAATTTGCAACGTCCTCCTCAGACTCTAGAAGCACTTCGAGAGGAGTTGGTGGTTGCCTGGAATGAGATACCACAGGAGGACATTGACCACCTGATCAGAAGCATGCCTAGGCGCGTTGGAGAATGCGTAGCACATCAGGGTGCATCCACACATTATTAAAGGTCAAAGGGCTTTAAAGCAGTGCAATCATTTTGAAATTTTTATCATTTACTTATTATGCTTCATTAAGTACTTATACAAAATTTTAATAAAATAAAACCATTTAAACTGGGTGTTCGGATTTATATGTCACTTAGCATACTTTGGCTGCAGGCAGAAAGCTCCGAAAAATATTCTAGGCACTGAAGAATTGTGAGAACATTTTTCATAGCGTTTTCCTCCTCACATCTAGTCGACAAAGGTTTTAGCATTGTTACAAACAGAAAAAGGGGCACATAGAATATTGCGGACCGGAGAGATTTACGCTTATTTCTTCAAAACGTCAAATATCGATAATTAGCGTTAATATATCCTTCCCATTAAAATTCTTATTTATTATACTATTTTTTGCATTATTGATGTATTCATGTTATTTTAATAAAAATGATATAAGAAAATATGTTTTACCACTGTGAAAATTTGCATAGTTTGATCTAATATTCACTCTTATTGACGAGCATTTGGACTTCGTATCTCCTACAGTTTCCGAGATCCAATGGTGAGGGTCGAATTTGAATCACCCTGTATATTACGATGTTATAAATACAATATGTTCCATATTTCATTTTACCCCACACAACAAACGAACATTTTTGGAAAAATTTGGAAAAGGTTAAGGAACCGAGAACATCTTATATGAAATAGTGATAACTATAATTCACTATGTACTCGTATATTTAAACGCATATGTGGCGCGATATCACTTAAAGGTACTAAATAAGACGTACAACACATTTTATCAGCAACACTGCTAATTACGGTTCTAATTTTATGAATAAATAGTTGACATTGCATCAATACCACGACATCAGTAGTTATCGTTTCAAGCAGAAAACATATTTGTTTCTGATAAATGATATCTACAAACGAATATTTGTTGATTCGATCGAATGGTATAAATAGAGCAAAAACGTATGATTCGAAATAAACTGACATGGAAATAAAATCAAATAGACTGTCGCAGTAGTACAAAATATTTTGTAGATACTACTTAGCATAAATCAGACTTATTTGAATAAAAAGTCACTTACGGTTGTCCAAATACATATTTTCAGAATCTAAACTTTTGAATATACCTGCAGCTCCTCACGACTAAAAAATCTATCAAGACAATGAGCCGTATTTATAAAAGAGAAGCATATCCTCGGAAGCATAAGGTAAAAGTATAAGGTCTTGCTTCGGAGAAAAAGATAGAAGTATACGCATATCCTAGTTTTCATATTCATTATGATTACCTTATACTCGCGAGGATATCCTCCAAGAAGAAATAAAAGGTTGACTGGAATTTGTATCTTGAGCGACATGTCCTGACTTGTTCCAGCTTGTAGTTGACGTGGGAGTTCGTTCACTCAGTATCACTGACAGTTGTACTCCAGAGCTTACACAGACCGTTCCGTATTTTTACTGGATACAGTTTTTTATCAAATTAATAAGCATGGCATCCTCAAGTGATGAGGAAACTATAGAAAATAATGGCAACGACCTGCAGTTCATCGCAGATGAAATTGCCATTGCTCCCATTATTTTGCAAAAGTCACAAGTTCCAAAAATAAAAATGAGAAAGGACGATTCCTTGAAGAAGATGTTGAAACAATACGAATCAACATTCGGTAAACCATTAGATACTAAAGGCTTATTAAAAAAAATCAAAAACATGAAACAAGAGTATTATAAAACGAAATCAGAAATGATGCAGCGTCAGAAGCCACCTGTAACTTATGACGTTCACGAAAATAAAACTTATGATAACTTATAAATACACTTCTATCAGTAAAACTATTTATTATAATACTCAAGTTTCTTCTTGTTTGTTGAGCAGCAGAGATGAAGTTCGTCATTCTCATGATTTCCTTCATCTTCATCTGGGTCTTATTCAACTAACTCAAAGTCAGGATCACCCAAGCTCTTCGCAACATTATGGAGAACAATACAAGCAATAATTATTTTCGGCACATTTTCCAACTTTACGCGGCAAACATACTGTAGGATAGGAAACCGGCGTTTCAGTTGGCCTAAACAGCGTTCAATTATAACTCTTTCTTGTTTTAAAAGCTTATTATAATTTATTTCTGCACCTGGAGTAGGATTTCTGAAAGGAGTCATAAGGCATGGCTCAATACCATATCCGTCATCGTACAACATTTGCTTTATTTATTAGTTGTGATCTAGTCTGTGAATTTCTCCAAATTCTGGAATCATGCATTGATCCAAGCCAACTGACATCAACACTTGTGAACATCTCTCTGGCATCACAAGTGGCTTGCACATTTAAAGTAGGTTTCCCTTTTATCACAAGGGTCGGAAATATTTCTCCGTCATTCTAACTATTAAGGTACGGGAAAATCTATGATGTGTGAAATATGTCTAATAGGTGCGTAGAATGACCTATAAGTACACCATCATCAAAAAATTTAAAGATAGCCTCCCCACCACCTACAATCCCCGTCCCACCTACAAGCCCCTACCCCTACAACTCCCCCACCATCCAACTTTGACCCCTAAAAGAATTTACAAGAATATAGGGATCCTCTGAAACGTCAAAAAACGAAGTTTGATCGATTTTTATTTTTTTACTTTGCCCTTAGCTGCACCGCCACTCGATAGAATTTCAAAAACTATAAAGCTTTTTCGTCCTTAGCATAGTAGAAGTACATGTGTGAAAATTTTATAAAAATCCGACTGGTACTGGACAATGATTATTTAGCGGACAGACAGATGAGTTACATGGTTTTTCGTGATGTACATGTCATATAACATCAAAAAACTGCCTCGCCCAGTGGCGCAGGAAATAAAAAGGAACCTGTCAAACTTTTTACAATTTTTGTGACACGAACATTTTCCCGTTTCAGACATAATATTTTCATGGGGACAAACATTATAAAATGTTTATTATGTTTCAAGGGTGTCTAACATACCATATCCTTTTCTATTTATAGCATTTGATTCCTAATTACGCGTGGGAAGGCAAATACAGGAAATTGGGTGACAGATTTGAGATTTGCAAGCATCAACCAGGATACGATTTAAGCAATTAGATGGAACCCAATACCATTTCAACTATAGTGCCGAATCAACCTAGGCGACACCGAATTTTCCAAAGTAACGGCCAATACAACTTGCCATGGATTTATGTTAATACGAGTATATTATATTAATAAAATTATGCAACTAGTATCCCTATACAGCGGAATTTCCACTGCCTCCTTATATTTACATGAAACGCTTTCTCTGCATAGATCGTGATCAATTAATCAATTAATGCAAATCCATGTTATTCAAGCTAGTTTAATAAAGGACACGACTGTATGATGTTTGAGATTTATGAACGAGATTATAGAGTAATTTACCAGTACATAAGTGCTGATAATTTCTTTATAAATCTTTTGCAGATAGTGATAATCTATTTTCCTCGTGTGTATTAGAAGTATGAATACTACCATTGTCTCCTGAAGACGAAAACAGTCAAGTGTTATAATAAGTGTTATCGCAAAAGCATTTTTATGAGATTGTTGTAAGGTCGACGAATTATCAAATATTTCAACTTAATGGTACATTTGTGGTCATTTTTTTATACTCCAACCACCACGAAGGCCTAAGGCCTCAGCACCCATGGGGTACCGTGGGGCTATAGGGGGAACTGGGGAAAGGGGGAACGCCACACGGACTTTGGCGAGAGAACACGTGTACATGCAACATGCATACATTCTGGCACCCGCCGTGTGGTACCTCTGCGTTCGACAGTCAGAAACCGTCTACCACCTACGGACAATCACAACATCCATAGCCAAAATTTCTCTTGGGGCGGGATTCGAACCCGCACAGCGCACGGCCACCGCTGCTGCCTAGGGTTATAAAAAGTTCTCGTCAATAGATGTCAAAACATGCTAAAGTTGTCAAACATAGGATACCTTTCTATCTTCCTTTTTCCCATCTACTTTTGACAGTCTGACCTCCACACAAACAAAAATCTAGGCATCGCTGCCCTCGCGCCAGATTTATTTATTGAAAAATAAACGTCGTATGATTTTGAACTTCGACATTCTCGACTTGACAAATATCTACTATAAAAGTATAAAATAAGTTTTGCATTGTAAAGCATACCAGCCATTCTTTGCAACAGCTTGAATTACTTACTACCAACTGTCCACTTTCAAAATTACCTATTCTCAAATTTTCGTGTGCTCGGAAATCTTCCAATCTTGTTCAGACATGGAGATAAATGGTTTTTTCATTTCCTGTGTATATGTATGTGAGTTCGCTAATTGTACATTTCTTAAGGGTTAATAACGTGTTGGTAAATTTATTACTAATAACTGAAATAAACCAAAAAGGTACGTTTCTTACATAATAACGTTATGATTGTTCAACACAAAGACATGCTGACAGCGTGACCAGAGATAGTTGTTCTGGCCAAAATATTATCACTGTATTTCTAGATACAAGCAGTACTTTCACCTTCTGAATTCCGAAAAAAAAAACTCCAGGAAATCGTAGTCGAAAATAAACATTTCAAACCAAAATTCGGATAAGGCGACTATGTATTTTTAATATTTCACATCCACGTACCTTTTTTGTTCAAAACGTACCAAAAAAACCTAAAAGCACTTTGACGGGAGCAAAAAAAACAATTTTCGGAATTTGTTTAACTCTTTGAGGTACGCTGGTACAAATTTTGAACCACTTTTTCTGTGCTGTTTGATGTATGGTGGGTTGTAATTTAAACCACCGATTTTATTTATTTTTCCTTGAGGTACGTCGGTTTACTTTCTGTCCTACCAAACGGAAGCATGTATAAAGGTGCCAGCACTGATCAATTAGCTGCTCGTTCTATAATAACAAACGAGACACATACATTTGTACAGTATCTGTTTGGCAACCAGAAGATGTGTGGTACAAGCTTAGTAGATCGGGAAAAAATTAAACTGATAGTTCCGTATAGACGCGTAATTCAAAGATGATATAATATTTGTATTGAATCCATCTCAAGGAATTTCCTGAATGATTGGCAAGCAGCAACTAACGCAACACAGTGTACTTGATATTAATATATAGTACGAGTACTACAGTTAGTAAGACGGTTGAAACGGATGAACAAAATACAGATAACTTACCCTGCTGTTTGGGATATCTGGACTCGTTAGTCTTGCCCAAAATATCCGGATTCACCCAAGTGTGGCAGCCCAAGTGATAGAGATACATTTGATTGTCGTAGCAGATCTCTTCTTTATTATGCCTGTGGGAATAGCCCCCAAAAACGACTAGATAGTTCCCGAACACATTGGCGGTGTGGAAGGCACGTTCTCTCGGCACAAACTTTTCCCGTAAATGTTCCCGTGTGTAATGGATCTCAGCCCAGTGACGATTGTCCAATTGGAACATGAACATCCTGTCTGAGAGCTTCGAAAATCTGGCTACACCTGAAACGACAAATCAGTCTACGCTCAAAAAATTTGGACATACTAGAGGGCATAAGAGTAGAGAGCATCAAAGCGCACACTGGTGAGAAAAATTCCAAGCGAGCATTCGTCAACAGTAGAATTTAGCGGCAGATTCACCACGTGACAATATGAAAAAAGTAGATTGTACTCTATACTTTCCTCGCCTTGAGCTTTTCATAAAAAAATCCCCCAGATTGCATTTTTGAGCGTGTCCGTACAAGGTAGGCTCATTTCTTCGGAGCCCTGATGAAAAACTGTCAACAATCTTTAATACCTGACCAAATTACACTTCAAGCATAATCTATATGATAATATCACGCCCACCTCGTATGTGCATATCAAATCACCACCGCGTCTGCTACCTGCTTTTATAAATTCTCGGATCCACTACGAAATAGGCCATATTTAGATCCGCGCGGCGGACGGCAAGTGCGACCGATAGGTACGGAATCGGTCGATTGAAAATATGTTCATCAAAAAATTGCGATACATCCTGCCCCACCCCCCACAACCCTCCGCCCCCAATTTTTTACCCCTAAAGATTTTTTCAAAAATGATTAGAATCCTCTAAAACGTCAAAAAATTAAGTTCAAGTGATTTTTATTTGTGTCGTTTTTGGAATTTTTCTCCGCTGCCAATATACAGCGAAATTCGGATTCTACCAGGCCATAAATGTTGCAGCTTGCTGCTGGGATGCCGACTGTTTTCATCGTCGTGGGGCCTTATAGTTTTTTTATCAAACAACTTAAATTGTTTAATTGCCCGTGTCCTTTTGTGATGCACCAAAGTAGCATCTATGCAGTTATATATACATGATAGGTTTTTTTAAACAAATCAATACCTGCTACTATGCCTCCATAAACCACCAATGAGTTTGTGGCAGGATGATAGGCAGTGGTATGTGCAACAACCCTTATATCCAGCTGCTTTCCCCCTCTTGGTCTTATCTCTTTCCAGCTCTCGTCGAAGTCCGGCGACAGCTGTATGCTGTACAATGCGGAGGAGAATTCTCCATTATCTGTACTACCTTAAAATAGAAAAAAAACCGATGGTATATATCAGTCAAGATGCTGGTGGCGCTTTCACTAAGATAGAATATCTACAATCCAGTGAGAAAATATCAAAATTAAGTACTTTAACAGACTGCAGCTTATGAAGGGTTTCATAATAAAGATGGACCGATGATGGGATTAAATCAAATAATATGTGCGTAAAAAGCACCAGTTTCCTATAAGGAACGTCCAAATGTCAAGTATAAGTAACGCCCATGCACTTCCAACTGAAGTCGCAGGTCTATACAAGTAAGTTCAGGTTTATCCGATCTATATGATAGGAAAATTGGAACTCTTGAATCTATGCTCCTTTGAAAAGTCATAGCAAATGAATGATGTTCCATATACAAAATGTATATGTGTCTTTTAAATAAAAAAATCGTTAGAAATCAAACATACTATTTCAGAATCAACATCTCTTTATTAAAAACCCCTTTAAAATGGCAATGATAAACTGAAATGTTACTTTCAAAGAGTCCATTTTAACTACTGAAGGATTTTAATAGCATGATTCAAATATACAAAAAGTCAACAAATCCAATGTTGATATTATGTGAGATAAGAAGTGGGACACGATTTATGTATTTATAAATAGCTTTCTGTTGGCAGATTCACATATGCCAAATATTATCTATTTTAATCCTTTGGGGAATAAATTTGCAAACATTTTGATTAGGAGATTTTTTATAGGATTGTTGTATGTATATGAATCAACTATCAATATCCCAATGTGAGGGTAGTTGAGCAGTGTTCATTTTCCCCTAGTGAGGAAAAATTACCTACACCCATGATGCAGCCTGTGGATCTGTTTACAGTTTCATATGGAACATAACCACCAAAAACTTGTGAAAAGAATATGTAATATATATATATATATATATATATATATAATCATTTATATGCAGATAATTCAAATTATCTCGAGATGTGCTTCTAATTGAAGTGTCTACTTATAGTAAAATCTTGAACTCACAAACGTAGATATATTTGTTTCTCCTGATCATTAAAGGGTTGAATGGTTTGCTGAAGGCTTTGTTTGATTGAATATACATATGTTCGTTGAAATTTTAATTACTTTAAACAATGTAATTCTACAATGAAACACAAAATTTTGAGAATCTCACCTTAGGATGAAGTCAAAATATTATCAACTTATAAAACACACTATTTTGGAGAGCATTTTTATTTTTGGAATATAAAAAAATAAATGATGATAACACCATTTCTTCAAAATAATAATTATATCAGGTTTACCTCCAAATAAATAAATAATCTCATTGGCACATGTGAGAGTATGTCTGGTCAGTCTGGGCGGACGGAATTCTGACAGCTGTGCCCTCAGCTGCCAAATGCCAGATGTGACATTATAATACCATAGATCATTTGCCAGGCTACCATTATGCAACTTGCCACCATATAGAAGAAAACCATCTTTGAGTGCACATGCTGCATGACCATAGCGTGATGCAGGTTTGTGATCATCTGTTACTCTGGAATGTCTCTGGTGCCGCCTGTTTTGAGTATTTTCACTTACAGTATACAATAATTGCTTGAGGAAAGAGCCTCTTTCTGTGATGCCCCATTTTTGTTTCCAATCAGGCCCAGCCTTTTCTATCAATTTAGCAACATCACCAGGTTCTATGGAGCTTACAAGACCTTTATCTGGCAATATTTCTCCATTTTCGTCTCTCCAACTGCTTGTCCGAAAATTGTAAATTTCTAAATTGGCAAGAACATTGTTCAGATTATATCCTCCAAAAACATATAGAGAGTCAGTCAGTTCTATATATACAGCGGAATGTGCAGCTCTAGGTTTTAATCCTCCTTCAGAATGTGAGAGCCAATGCCATTTATTGCCAACAGAATCATGTTCAAATAAACTACAGGCATGGCCAGAATATCCTGATCTGCAGACACATCTACCTTGTTCACAGTAACCTCTCCCTTGCAGTCTTCCACAGTTGTCTGGACACAGCCTCCTTGAGCAATCATACCCTCCCCAGTCACCCTCACACATGCACTGATGGTGAAAACACATACCATGATTAGAACAATTATTTGGGCAGTCTGTAATAGAAAACTCTGCTCTAAAACCATCTAGTACGTAATTTGTGTCACTGTACAACAGCACTAACATATATCCTGAGGTGGCAACAACCTGTTGTGGTTCAGTCTTGCCACTAAAGCTACCAAGTAAAGGAGCATTAAAAGAATCTCCATCATAAACAAAAACATAGTCGTATGAGCATTCGGTGCCCATACTGCGAAAGCTCAAGGTGATAAATTTTTTGCTATCATTAGCTTTGATAAGCCATTCACAGTGGCTGTCTTGGGTGTAATTTGATCCCACTGGTCCATCACTGATGATGCCCCAGGATGAATGGAAGATCCTTCTGCTTCTGTCGCACGGCACTAAGTCTACAGCGGCATATCCGACCACGATGAAACATATCACGATTTCAGTTAGCGAGTAATTGATTAACTGAGGTCGCATATTGTCAGTGTGAGCAAAATACTATTGGAACATATTGTTGAGCGAATCGCATTGTGTTATCGTCATAAATTCTGCCTAAATCACTACAAATTCGCGTTTGAACATTTCTTCCGTGTAATTTACATCGCGTTTTTTATTGAAAAACTTTTTTCTTTTAGCCTGACAGCTTGAATGTTTTGACGTCTCTGGATGTCAACAATATAACCTCTAGAAAATATCTTCAGAAAAGTTACTAAAAGTTATTTTGAATATCCCTGAAAAAGTTACTATTTTCTTTTGAGCTATGTTGCCGGCACAGTATTTTTGGAAAGGATTTGATATCTGGTAACGAAGTTTGTTATAGTCCAGGGAATGAGGTATTTTATGCATGCTGTGGCTGACGAATAATCACAGCACAACCAAGATCGAGAAAGGTAGAGAGAGAAAGACATATGCACACTTCAAGCTTTCGGTACCTTGTTAAGTGCAAATACCTACATCATGAAGTAGTGTATTAGTAGAGGGAGGCGAAGCCTGGCCTATAGGCTATCTTTGACCCTTTTTGCCAGCCCCGTGTGGTACCAGTACTATACCAGTCCACAAACCATGCGATATATCATGTACCTATGAAGTGATCTTGCACCGATCTATAAATATAAACACATCAATGGCTCAGAATGAACTTCCGACGCGGAGATCGAAACCGGGAACCTCGGGTGGAACGATTGGTAGCCCGACGCGTTAACCACTCGGCTATCCTGACCCCCCAATGCCTATCTACATTTTAATTTCTAAAGCAGGACACGAAAAATATGTTTAAATGTGGCTGACGTCGTAATGTGTACGAGAGAGAAGCGCAAGAGGCGTAAAATATGTATCCTAGAAAGAGTGCGGCGGTGGCATCCGTAACCTCGTATTCGGGCTGCTAGGCGACGAGGCGCTTCTATCTCTTTCTAACGCTCGTATTGCACGGTTCTCAGTCAGTGGTATTGGGTTTTCAGTGTATGCAACAGATCTTACAATGGATATACTTTTGATCCTAAAATATTATGGCAATACCTCGCTCGGACACTTATGGAACACAAGATAATGCCACAACAAACAGTCTGGATCCATTATAGTTTCACCATTTTTGATCCTGAACTCAGTACATTTTGGTACGTCAGTTTGAAAATACGATAAATTGCCTAATCATCAGCGAAACGAATAACCCCAGGATATGAATTTTCAGATCACCCAATCTCAAGTTTTAGGGTTTCGTAGTACTTTTTGGGGATAGCCTGCGGTATGAATATACTCTATTCCACAAGTATCCATCATGCTTTGACAAGTACTGAGGTGTACAGCTGATGAACAAGTGACATTTTTGTGTTAGTCTGCATTGTTGGCAATAATGGATCGGGTATAAATCTAGTAAAACTTATTTGTGGTGTTCTGTTTTTTGTATGCAAATGAAATTCTCTAAATAAAAGAGCTATTAGCAAGAACAAAATGAATCTGTAGCATAAAAAAAACAAAATTCGGCTCTGTCTAGCTGGCCCTCACAGATCCGTCAGAATTATGTGTCCTGTGTTGTTATGGGGAATTTTGAGATATTACTAGATAATCAGCTGTTCTATCATGATGGATATTCATGAAATAGGGTGTAGATAGGTGCAGTATTGAAACAAGATTTTTGAAGGCGAATTTCAAAGGGGTGGGGGATAACGACAATTAAAAATTGAATAGTGGAGGGGAAGGATGCGGCTGCTTAAGCACTTTAGGATGAGCAAATCCCCTTGTGAGAATTGGAGACCAGTAGGGTTTTATTACGTACAAATACTATAAAATGTCAAAAAATGTCAACTTGCTGCCTAGATGATACCTAGTATGTAAATAATTTAATTCCACGTTTGCTCGCTATGAGCGTCTTCAAAAGAGTCGATCTATGGAGGAATGACTCAACGACACGACAAGCTCAATGACCATGCTGCAAGCTGCAAGTCAGTTTCTCATCAGCTTTGTTGGTTGCAGAATGCCGAAATAGTCTGTAGATTGACGGAATTGGTCTGCATGTGCATAAAATCAGTGATATTTGCTATGTAAGAAAATTATTATTGAATAGGTGCCCATTGAAATATATCTATTAGTTGTGCCAGACGGGTTACTTGTGTTGTCCCTTCTGAAGAGAGGTTATGTTCAAAGTCATACATTACAATTTTCTCCGTTTTTTGCGTTTTCAATAATATTGAGAAGCATTACGGGAAATAGCACCGCACCCGCGTTGTGTGTAATTAAGCCATATCACAGAAAAGTTAGGAATGACCCATCACATACAAAGCGTTTTCGCACTGGCTCACATCTATACGCTGATTTGTATTTTCTGCTTGACATCGTAAAACAAAGTTTCATGAAGTTTGAACTTTTTTGCGTTTCATGAATATGCCTATATGTACCATATTTTTTCACCTGTTTTAATATACTCATCCAACCAGGGATTTTCTTTTCCTATCGCTCTCTTTTTTTAAATTCAGCAAATTTGTATAAGTAATTTCCAGGTTGAATAAAAAAAAGCAAATGTGCAACTAATTTCTAGCTTTCAATCTCAAGTAAGTGTACAAGAAACCAATGGAATTATTATCAACACATATTATTAGCCCACAGATCCTCACTGTGCACCGATGCACCGCCATTTCCTTCCAGCTGTAGGATACAATTTACAGCTTAGACCTCCAATAATTCCATCTCTGAAGCAAATCTTACATCTCATGAGAGCCAAACCTTGATAACTGAAGCATCATGACGTTTAGGCAACACGTACAACTAACTACAAAACGAGTTCACAACGTGTCCATCAGCTAGTGCTGAGTTAACATGTTGTAGAAAAACCTACGTTATGTCAAAAAATCGACCTGACATTAGGTACGTAATATTCATGTGGGTTGAGGGGGAGCTTTTGTCTTACGATTCAGGTCTAGCAAGGTCATTTTTACACCAAGATACAACAATATATTATACCATTTTCTTGGAAAAATGGTAAACTTGGGCGTCTGAGGGAAAGCACATCCTCCTCTAAATCCGCACCTCAGTCGATGTTGATATAGAAAATACGCCATGTGTGAAAACCACTTTGCCTGACCCATGATTCCTATAAAACCATGTATTAGGATTATTACCGTAACATCGGCAATGTCGACAGTTCCATATTATGTCATTTCTGTCAACGTGTGTTGACTTGTCAGCTGTGGAAAATATTGAAAAGCAATCAGTGTCAACGTTGGAAAAGCAGAAAAGGCCCGAAAGGGTTTAGTTTTGTGATTTATTATTGTGTGATCCTGTTTAAACTTGTTAGCTTCTTCATTTTATACAATAGTCGCAGCATATTTTCCGTTAACAAAGCTAGTCAATGGTCAGAAAAGCTAATGGTGAAGTTCCGTATCATAGGGCCACCCTCAGAGGAAACTCTAACATCGTTATGTCCGAATGTGCATCTGATGGAACATCACTTGAAGATGCAGAAAAGTTATCGGAGCTACTCAGCGTCGAGCAGATATCGAGATTATCGAATACAACTAGCTCATTATCACAGCCAGTATGTGTAGTCTCAAACAACACAAATGCAAAGCCCAGTATCTCAATACCAGTGAGTATACTCATCGAGTCTCTGGTGAAAAACATCTGTTCCATTTACGAGGCAGATCCTAACAAAGCATCACTCATGTATAATCGCATATGTGATAAATTGTACAGTATGAACTTATTAAGCGAAAGCTATTCTATGACTGAATTCGAGGGTATACGCAGCCAGTACCAGAGAGCCCTATTACATCTTATATCTTCAACGAAGAATGGTAGTAAAGATAACAATGTACCTGTCAAACCAAAGTGGCTGAATTCAGAAGTGAATTCGCATTACAGAAGGGAGTTTGATGAGGTGGAATTCATTGCAGGTGGAGGGTTTGGTCAGGTAAGATGCTAACACCTTTTCTGATTCATTTGAATAAAGAAAATATTTTTGCACTTTTGCACTTATTTATAATTATGTAGCCATTTGCAAATAATAGACCTTAAAATTTGAAAATCTAGATATTTGAAGGAAATGTATACACTCCCCTGGCATGCTGCTCTTCCAAGGGCAAATATGAATAAATCTCTGTATATGTAACTGGTACAACAATATACAAATACTTTTTGTATTGCTAAATACACATTATAACATATTTTCATGAAAATAGACACAAAAAATTTGTATAATACACATTAAAAAAACACGTTTTTAGTTGTCTCTGAAAATTGCATCATCCTCACCTGACACACTTCAAATTGCATATTTTTATATAAATGTGACAGATTCATGATCTGACCTTGATCATTGAGTATCAGAGCTGCTTTCCAGTGGTTTTTGGTTTGAGAGTGATACACTCGCCATGGCTTGCACTGGCAACAAAACTAATGGATGAATTTAGAACATCTAACAAAACTTTTATCACAATATCCTATTGTTTCTTGACCTAAAACATTCTCTTCCTATTTACTCTCTCCCTTCCTCCTTTTTCACTAACATTTTCTGGTTTACTGGGTCTCTCTATTCGTCGTTGTCCGTCAGAGCGGTCCGTGGGACCTTTGCTCTTGATTAAAGTATTGTAGGTCAGTAGCTCTTGTTGCCCAGATATGAATCAGTCAGGAAAAAAGAAAGAAAGGGAGGGAGAAGAGCAAAGAGGACAAACTGGTTCTACAGGCTGCTTCAACAAGCAATGATGATCTGACTTGATTTGGTCTTTTGTGATGTAAATGTCCTTTATTATCTAAAAAACGTAATCATTTAAATTCTATTTTTGAATTTCAATATGCTGTAGGTATATTTTGTCTTGAAGTCATTTTAGCAGAATTTTATTTAAGTAAGGTATGATTTCAGCACTAAAGACAGATTTGCATATAATCAAATGGAAAATCAAGTGCATTGTTGTCTAGATAAAACATTTTATCAGGATTCATCACCTAGATATAAGGTATTGATTATAGTGAGATAGCTACAGAGTACTTACTAATCATTGCAGAAAAATCATGACAATCAAGATTAATTTTCTGCTCTGGGGACCCGATGACCGTGTTTTGAGGCCCCTCTGTGTAGTTTCGGCCTTGGGTGCAAGCATTGAATAACGTATTCTACTTGATGATAGCTAACCTAATGCTATATTTCTGCGTGCAAAGAAATATCCGAGATAAAATGAGATAATGTAGCCAGCATCTATGAGAATTTGTCACTGGTGTTTTTTCAATTTATTATATTACTTTAAAAAGTTAGTGTCTCATATATGGCGCTGTATAAGCATACATGTTCACTGCAGTGACATCTATGATACTATTTCAAAGTATATATAGTAAACAAAGAACGATTAGATCATTTTTTGACGCGGGAATATAGCATTAGGTTGGCTATCTTCAGGTAAAATACGTTAATTAATGGTGCAAGTTGCCACATAGTGTGTGTGCATAGTAAGTCTTTTGATGATCTTCTTGTAAATCTTCGGTAGTTTAACGCGTAAATCTGTTTTTTTTTTCATTTTCTGTCTCAAAGTATCTTGGCATGATAACTTCAAATCCTGTGGTGGTTCTTATTAGGTGTCCAATATTTCACAAAACGAGTCCTTTTGTGTTTTTAAGGGAAAAGTGCTATAAACACAGGGCCTAAAATATTTCATCCAACATACATTACCATTTTTTACTTAAAGCTGCACGAACCTTAGTATTTTACTTCCCATGCCACTGGTGAGGACGTATTATAATCGCAAAAAATTTCGAAAATGAGATAAGTATTTTGGATGTTATATGCCATAAGAATTAATAAGATGATGAAAATTGAAATAACTAAGATAACAATTAAGGTTCTAAAAATATTTTTTTTACTTCCCACGCGAAAATTTTCGAAAATGACATATTATGTTTTTTTGGATGTTCTATGACATGTACATCACATAAAACCATGTTCTCATTTCTGTCGCCTTATCTGTCAGTATTTCCACTAATCCTTGGCCGCCTATAACTTGAAATGTACCGCTCATGCAGTTTTCACACAAGGTTACCACTATTCAAAGGACTAAAGAGCTTTTTAGTTTTTGAATTTGGGTCCAGTGTGGCTTGTGCAGTGTGCAGTTTCCCTTTAGGGAAGTTAAGCTCTGCACACGGTGCAGTTAGGCAATCTGTTTACTTATCCCATCTAACATTGTGACCTAACCGCCAAAAACCATGAAGTACTCTCAGAAATACATGCCATTTTTTGAGTAAAACAAAATTTACGTTGTGTAGAATGCTTCCACCCATCTCAAAATGGTCTTACGGTCTGGTACTGTCCCACGACGTGGAACACGAAAGTGAACGCGAAACTTACGTTGCGTTCAAATGACAGACTCGCCAGTTTAGAAGTACCGACCTACAGTGAACACACGATGCTCACGTTCCAAACCATCTTGCCAACTGAAACGGCACTTAACCCACTATCCACGACGGCCTTCCCCACCGACACGGGACCAGCCCACTCGATGTAGTACCCATTCGAAAAACATGCGTTCTTTCTGGCGGACCCTGTATATTTGAGATCATTCTGAGTCATTGAAATATTGTGTCATCGGCCATGTTACGCGGCTACGGGCTAAATTTTAGTGTAACCTCGTATTCATATTCCAATGTGATCTGGTTTTGCGAGGACTTTCTCGAATATATTTATTACTCTGTTACCTATACCAATCTTATTTACTCTTTAATTTGATCGTCTCATTTGGAACTGTATGTATTAACAGCACTTTGAACCCAACTAAGTTTGTAATATTATTTTCTGTGAGATTAAGTTACATACAGGGTGACTTCGAAGTTGAGTCATTTATTTTAACAGTGAGTAGATCTGATCAAAATAAATGTTTTTTTCCTTTACCATTTTTCTGGTAAAATTAAAGTAACAAAGTTACTACATAATAATATCATGTGCTCGTGTTTGGCAACAACGGATATAATCCACCTTATCGGTTCATCGCATCGGAAACAAAAAAGCGAAAGAATTTGGAACGATGTTTTTACAATTATTTCATTCAGTTCAGTTATACATACAGTCAGTGTCAGTCGCGTGTGAATAGTGTCTATTGCGTGGCTCAAACGAAACAAAAAATGGCACATGTTTATGCGGTACGGTTTCCCAATCGAGTGAAACCAACCCCTCGTGCCTTTGTTAATGTAGTACAACGGGCTCGTGAATCAGGTGACTTCAGACCTCACAGGGGACCTCACTATCAAATACAGGTCCGCACTGAAATACTTGTCGGGAGGATACTTTATAAAACAAGGTAAACATTTTTTTTTATTTTTTTTTATTTTTACACACATATTTTGGTTTATCTTCCTTCTACAATCATTATCTGAAAATTAATGACTCAACTTCAAAGTCACCCTGTATATAACATATTGGCAACCGTTATCGGAAGAAAAAAAACTATATTTTTTAATTAAAAATGAAAAAAGAAAAAAATATTGAAAAAAAAAAACAAAAAAAGTAGATCAGTATTAAGTAATATATATATGTATATATATATATATGTGTAGATATGCATAAATAAAAAAAAATAAAAAAAAACAATCTTATAAACAAAATAGAGAAAAGGAAAAAATATGTAAAAAGTATTGGTTAAAAAAAAAACTTAAAAAAAGAGAAATATGTATTCGCATACTCTATGTCACTATAATAGAAATAATATACAATAGTAATATTAAGTTATGGATGTTATATTTTCTATTAAAGCATAACATAACATAAGGATCTGGCCAGTTGGTCATCGACCAGTGCCAATAACAGAACAAAAAAAAAATCAGCTTTGATTCATAACAAATATGATCGATCGTAAAATTGAAAATTTTTTGTGTAGCTCATAGAATTTGCTGCGTATTATAATGTAGATAAGCGTTTTGATATTTATCAGAGAACGTTAAAGTGTGAATTCCTACTTTGCACAGTTTCACAATACTGAACATATTTTTATATTTGCAGTTTTACTTGTTATGAGTTAGTTGTAAAATATGAACATTCTACAGTTCCACTGCTAGAGGTAACAAATATGTACATAGCTTATTCTAAACTCCTCGGGTATGATAGTCGCGTGCATTCCTAATATTAGTCATACGAGGGTATCGTGGAATGTATTCCATCAGTTCGGATTTATGATCACTCTCGCCATTTGGCGAGAAAGTATACAGGTATTACTGCTAGCATGAGTGATCTAAAAAAATAGAAATCGAGGAATTATATTTTTTTGGTATTACTTGACATGTATGCCGCGAAAAAAATTGCGACCCACTTTTGCGTTCTCTGTTGTCATGTACATTGTTTAACCGGCCATCCCCGGCCCTTGTATAAGTCTGAAAGTACTGCCCAGATATCTGATATTAATCAAGATTTTTAGGTCCAGTGGTACTGCATAGTATTAAAATAGCGGTTATATACTTATACTCTGATACTTATGACTCAGTATTTTAAAATATTATGGCGTAAGAGGAGTTGCTCGAAAATGGATAGCCTCTTTCGTTGAGAATCGAAATCTATGAATTTTGAATCCGACGGCGTGTATTCTAACCTCAACTCTGAAGTTATGTCAATTCTGAAGGGTGTGCCACAGGATACTATAGTCGGACCGTTTCTTTTCCTCTTATATGTCAATCAGATCGCAAATGTTTTGTCCACAATTGAGTATACAACTTAGGCGGATGACATATCTTTGCTTATTTCATTGAAAGAGGATGGTGACCTAAAAGAATACAGTCCTTGATGAAACTGGTTAACCTTTTGTACTCCCGCGACATTTTTCTTAACACTGAGAAAACAGAAACTGTTTAAATCATTATCCCCTTAAGTATATCTTTTTAGAAATTTAAGAATTGTTTCAAGCTGTCCTGATTTATTGATTATCTATTAAGGGCTCACTGAGTTTAGACTTTGTTATGGCACTTGCTTGTGGGGTAGCTCATCCTAGGCAAATGAAATGTTTGTACCTTGAAAAAATATCATAGAAAATTTAGCAAATGTATGTAACCACCACCCGAGTAGAAAGCTGAGTACTCACATTGACTTGTACATATACAGGGTGTTCCTTAGTGATATGCGAATATTTAAGGGTGAGAATCTACATGAAAAATCAATGTTAGCTTGCTTTACAAACTATGGTCCAAAAATGTTTCCTTACAAAAACTCGGTGTGTTGAAGTTTCATGAAAAAATCGAAATTAATTAATATTTTCAGAACCGCTTCAGATATTTCACTGATATTTAGTACGTAGTGAAAGTTAATAAAGTTGCATATTTTTCAATGCAAAAATATTTTTTAGCTTTGACAGTGGCGTGCGTACGGGTATTGACTTCGATATTTTTTAAGAGAAAATTGGTACGCCAATGGTTTTTTGCCAAATAAAAATTATTTTTGAATTCCCCGTTCAATTTAAAACAAATGAATTGATTTCCTTCGATGCGCCGTTTTTGAGTAAAAAATAAAAACCGTTCGCATATAATTAAGAAATAGTATATATATATAAAAGTATACTAGAAATAGCCTCATATATTTTTGAACAAGCACACTTTTTCATAAACAGTGATTTTCACACGCACAATACTACAATAAAAACACAATTACATGTACCTATTTTCTACTATAAATCCAGCCAAATCTCACCAAATTACTTAGGATAAAACATTTTCAAATTTTAGGCATTTCTAATGTATTAAGTATGTAAAATTTATTTTTCTTGTCACCTTGTTTTACTGTTCTTTTGGCCCTAGTTTTAAGTTTTATTGACAATTCCTGAATTTTTTGTAACATCGACAGGTAAATAATAGAATTTGGATATTATACATACGAAGCTTTGAGTCCCAGATTCATACAATATACTTGGCTCTATTTCTCTAATCGCATAATCTTAGCTACTGGTTTTGGTGAGATGAAACGCTAGTTTCAATACGCTCTCCGATGGGAACATTACATGTTTTCTGTTTTTTTTTTATGATTTTGAGATCACGTCTGATGATATTATATTTATTTGCTGCGTGGTGGAATGAAATAAATTTGTAAATACATTTATTGTATATTCGTATTATGTGCAGTCATTCATGAATCAAATGTATTTGACAGTATCAAATCCCTGAAAAACTCTTGGCGTACTGAAAAAATAGAAAACACTTGTTTATGATTCATCTCCGTTTCATAACTTAATAACCAATAAACACAAATTCATTTTAGACATAGAGGAATATCGTGCTCCTTTTATAACTTTCATATACGTGTTTATGATTGTTTAACCAAAATTCTTGTGATTTCAGGTTTATCGAGTAAAACACAAGCTAGATGGGACAGAATATGCGATCAAAAAGATCCCCATACGATCCGAGGGGATCCAGTCAGTGAGGACCTACTTATCGGAAGTGAAGACATTTGCAAGCATGAACCATCCAAACATAGTCCAATACAAAGGTGCCTGGCTGGAAATCGGCGCTCCCTCTCACAGGGCAATCACAGACAAGCCTGGCCACGAGGATTTGCATGAGGCTAATAGTAACACCAAGTATATTTATAATGAGTTGCAGTCGTTCACGGAAGAGAGGTAATGTTTATACAGACGCACATTTTAATTATGTCCTCAGCAGAGAGCATAACAAATTGTTCTGAGATTTGATAAGCATCCTCGCCCCACCTGGTAAATATAGTGTTTTACAATACTTATCTCAGATATGCATAAACGCTCAGGATGGTAGATATAAAAGTCATATGTTGATGAAAAATTATTTTTTTTGGATCAAAAATCCAGGATTCTTCGAAAAAGATACCATTTTTATGGATTATTCCAATTTCATTACTAAAATATTTTTCTAGGTATGATTTTAGATAGATTTAGAAAATTGCATCTATCTGTATACATATAAAAGATAATATTAATAAATCCATATATAATCCATATATAATGATATGCGAATATTTAAGGGTGAGAATCTATACCTGTTGGAAATAAATATATTATTTTTATTATTATATGAAAAATTAATGTTAGTTTGCTTTATAAACTATGGTCCAAAAATGTTTCGTTACAAAAACTCGGGGTGTTGAAGTTTTATGAAAAAAATGGAAATTAATTAATATTTTCAGGACCGCTTCAGATATTTCACTGATCACTGATCAACAGCCAAAAAATATCCTAAATAAAATCAACAAAATATTACTATTTTTAATGTGCTAAAACCGGAATGAAACTTATTTTTTCAATGTTAGTTCAAGTTTTAGAGATACGGTAATTATATGTGTTCCTGCTGTGACAGTGTTAATATACTGTAATTCACAAGAATGCACGTGCTATATTTTTATATTCGGCAAGGAAAGATGATGTAATCGGCATGATTGTGTTACGTTATACATACGTGTACATTATATTGTTTTATATTAGCCATTTTTTCCTCAGTTGGCTGACAGCGTTCATGCAAGATGTCTCGAACGTGTGTAAACAATCCAGATCAGTTTTGTTACGTGTGTGGTGATGTGACTTTTGCGTCTCAGAGACGGTCTATTACTCCACTAATAACAAAGGCATATCAGCTTTATTTCGGTTGTAAACTAGGTGATCAAGACAAACAGTGGGCACCCCACATCTGCTGTAACACATGTGCTTCAAGTCTGAGGAGCTGGTTAAATGGCAAAAAACGGTCTATGCGCTTTGCTGTCCCAATGGTTTGGAGAGAGCCTACAAATCATATTAATGATTGTTACTTTTGCATGGTACCTTGTGTTGGACAAGCCACAGGTATGTCCAAGAAAAAAAAATCGGTTATTAACTACCCAAACATACCATCTGCGATGAGACTTGTGCCTCACAGTGACGAAAATCTTATTCCAAAACCCCCAGAATCCTACACTTGCGAATCAGAAAACGAATCAGATCATGGCGATCGAGTGATTCGTCAGGAAGAAGATATGCCATCAACGTCAAGAGATCCTGATTTTATACCGAGCACGTCATGCCACCAACCGCACAAAATAACACAGTTAGAATTAAATGATCTTGTAAGAGATTTAGAACTTCCAAAATGTAAGGCAGATTTACGTGGATCAAGACTGCAGCAGTGGAACTTGTTAGAAGACGATGTTTCGGTATGTGTTTTTCGTAAACGCCACAAAGACTTAGAACCATTTTTCAATATGCAGAATAACTTGGTTTTCTGCAGTAACATTAACGGCTTACTGGTGGCTTTAAATATAAACTATAACCCAGAAGAATGAAGATTGTTTATAGACAGTTCAACATTGAGTTTAAAGGCAGTGTTATTGCATATTGGAAATATTTTACCATCTCTTCCTGTAGGGTATGCAGTTCACATGAAAGAATCATATGACAATATGAAGTACCTGTTGACATGCATAAAATACGATGAGCACCAATGGCATATTTGTGGTGATTTGAAAGTTGTTGCACTTTTACTTGGGCTGCAGCTAGGCTACACAAAGTTTTGCTGTTTTTTTGTGAATGGGACAGTCGGGCAAAGGCACTTCATTACACCAGACAAAACTGGCCTGTTCGTCAATTCCTAGAGCCAGGTCAAAAAAATGTACAGCATATGCCATTAGTAGATTCGAAAAAAATTTTATTACCACCAATGCATATCAAGTTGGGCCTAATGAAAAACTTTGTCAAGGCATTAGATAGAGATGCGTCAGCTTTTCAATACCTGCGTCACAAATTTCCAAGACTAAGTGAGGCAAAGGTTAAAGAAGGTATTTTTGTTGGGCCACAGATTCGAAATATTTTGAAAGATACACAGTTTGAAAACACTTTAACAGGTATTGAAAAAACTGCTTGGAATGATTTCCGTCTGGTGGTCACTAATTTCTTGGGAAATAGAAAAGCTGACAACTATAAAACCCTTGTCAAAAATATGCTGTCATCGTATCAAAAGATAGGCTGTAATATGTCTCTTAAGATACATTTCCTACACTCACACCTGTACTTTTTTATTGACAATTGCGGAGCCGTAAGTGATGAGCACGGCGAACGTTTTCATCAGGATATTTCAACAATGGAAAAAAGGTACCAGGGAAAGTGGAATCCTTCCATGCTTGCAGACTACTGTTGGACTCTTGGTAGAGATGCTCCAGAAACGATCCATAAAAGAACAGCAAAAAGACAGCGCATATAGTGATTCTTATAAGTATATGAATCTTGTTACTTTTTTTAATATATCCTTAAAAATAAAAAGTTTTTTTTTCTAAACCGCAACTAATTTTTTTATTTCATTGTCATTTTTGGATCCAGCGCCCCAAAATTAACAAAGAAGTGCACTTTTCCCACAAGATACAATTAAAAAACTAAAATTTGTTGTCCAGTGATTTAGTACGTAGTGAAAGTTAATAAAGTTGCATATTTTTCGATGCAAAAATATTTTTTAGCTTCAACAGTGGCGTGCGTACGGGTATTCGATATTTTTTAAGAACAAATGGTACGCCAATGGTTTTTTGTCAAATAAAAATTATTTTTGAATTCCTCGTTCAATTTAAAACAAATGATCTCTCTTGGATTGTTTTCCTTCGATGCGCCCTTTTTGTGTAAAAAATAAAAATCTATTTTACTTCAGCTATTATTTCAACAAACACGAAGACACCAGCACCGATTTCCAGATTGACTTCGAGCACAGCATCAGTGGTGCCAATTCCATAAAATCACAACGTTCCATCAACAAGCGCAAGAAACGTCACAGTCTCTCGGAGGGCGAAGGTGATGCGTCGATGTGTAAGCTGGACCTGAAGGAGATCGAGAGGATCAGGACCAACAACAAGTCTAAGGTCAGATGGGCCACGTTGTACATACAGATGGCGCTGTGCCAGACTACGCTGAAACAATGGTTGGAGAAGAGGAACGCGATGGTTACTGACCCGGATAAGGCGTTGGTGCAAGGATTGAGGAGTGATGCTGTCAGGCAGATCCTGATTCAGCTTTTGAGTGGTGAGTAGAATCTTTCTTTTTATAGTGTTACTACCACTTGATGCTTTCCTACAGCTCACTAATTTGACTCTCGGTCCTTCCAGACTTTCATGAGATTCTAAGGAAAATGTAAATTAAGTGATACGACTGATTTATTATTTTTTTTACTGTCACTTCTTACTTTACAGTGTTTTGTTTTGAGTACTTTGATGCTATTTGCTGCCAAAAATTTGACGGAGAGATCTTGAGGCTGATTGGGTATATTTAACGGACTGTTTGGTACTCGTACTCTGTTGGTGCAGAATAATGGTTTGTTAAATTGTGAAATCCACCCTTAGACAGTTAAAAAATCGGATTAACAAGGATTCTTTGGGATCCTCATAGCAGCCGCGCTGCCCTTGCGTTTAGGTGCCTGCCTGCGCGTCTGCTGCTGCGGAGTAAAAAAACCTCAATATTTCAAATTACAGTTTAAATATAGTTTGGTGTCGCAAGTATTGAAATATTTATAGAATCTTTTGTGGGAGGGTATTTTCCAGATTCTTGTTGTCATTCGCAAACGAACAATTCATACCCAAGGTTGGATCTGCGGACAGTCGCTTAAAATAACTTTCTTCAAATCATTTGTGTGAGTACTATTCCTATTTGTTATATCGATCATTTGGTACTACAAAACCCAAAATATGTACTTGAAATATTGCGTTTTGGATACAATAATACATGTTTCGAAATTTTAGGATATCCTGTATTAAATAGGATCAATTGTTCACTGAGAGAAATTTTAGGATATCCTGTATTAAATTGGATCAATTGTTCACTGAGAAGCAGTTGTTTTCCTGAAAATTTGAAATGCTTAACAATAATACCAGTTCCCAAAATAAAAAATTCTAAAAGATGCAGCGATATGAGACCAGTAAATGTGTTACCAGACGTTGAAAAATTATTAGAGTCCATAGTGCATGACCAATTAATGCAGTTTATAGAAGAAAACAAAATTTTAGTGGAGGCGCAAGCAGGCTTTCGAAAAAAATATTCCACAGAAACGGCTTTCCAGTTGGTAACTGAGAATTGGAGAAGAGCCATAGACTCAGAAGAAGTTGTCATAGCAGTATTTTTGGATTTGAAGAGGGCATTTGAAACGATTGATAGAGATATTTTGTTAGGTAAATTGAAGGCATATGGTATAACAGGAAGTGTTTTAGATTGGTTTAGAAATTATTTGTCTAAAAGGATGCAAGTTACAAAAGTTAATGACACTATTTCATCAAAAATTGAAAATACGTTGGGTGTTCCACCGGGCAGTATCCTGGGACCACTGCTTTTTATTTTATACATAAATGATTTACCTGCCATAGTCAAAAATGCAAAATTCAGATTTTCGCCGATGACACTATGATTTATATAAGTACTAAAAATATTCAGTCTGGTATCTCTTATATAAATGAAGACTTGAAGCTTGTCTCAAAATGGTTAGCATCTAACAGACTAAAATTAAATGCAAGTAAAACGAAAGCCTTGTTAATCGGAAAAAACAATTTACAAATGTTCAACTGAATATTGATGGTGAAGATATTGAATTCGTAGAAAATTTTAAATACCTGGGGGTTTTGTTGACTATCGATTAATTTTTGATATTCATTATAAAAAAGTTATAAATAAGATTAGTAGTAAAGTGGGATATTTATCGAGAGTTTCTGGATGTCTGAGTTCATATAGCAGAAAAATTATCTATAATACCATCATTCTTCCAAATTTCTTGTACTGTTCGACTATTCTATATTTAGCAAATAATTCCATTTTTGAAAGACTGCAAATTTTACAAAATAAGTGCATGAGAATAATACTAAATAAAGATAAATATACTCCAATTAGGCAAATGCTTAGCAAATTAAAATAGCTCAATGTAAAAATTTTTATCAAATATCTTGTAATGATATTCATTTATAAAGTAAAAAATAATATATTTCCATCAAGTCTAACTAATTTAACATCATCAAATGTCGACCATCATTTACATAATACCAGAAATAAAGATGACTTCCATTTAATGACCAAAAAGTATAACATATGCTACAAATCTGTATTCCATCAAGGGTTGATTGAATATAATAAATTATACTCAGAGATAAAAGACGAGAAAACTTTGACAAAATTTAAAGTAAAATTGAGAAATCACTTGTTAAATCTACAATTATAGGTTGCCCAGCATTTACATCATACACCATATGGCTTGAATTTACTAGTTCTAAGTTGTTTACAATTTTGTGTGTGTGTTTATTTTATGTAGCCAAATGTGCTAAATAAATCTTTCTACTACTACTACTAAGAAAGGGATGTAATTTCTGTACCCTAGTGTTTAGTTAGTTATGAAAACAGTATACATTAAATTGATATTAATGTGAGTTTTCTTTGTTTCAGGTTTGGAATATATTCATTCAAAGGGCGTAGTACATCACGATATTAAGCCTAGCAATATATTTATTCAAGTAGAAAATAACGGTATTGTCATCCAGTTGGGAGATTTTGGGCTGGCTTGTCCTTTGCAAAGTGTACGACACAGTTTAGCTTTTGGAACCAAATTATATGCTGCACCTGAACAGCTTGCAGGCAAATGTAATCCTAAGGTAAATAAATCATTTTATTTAGTATGATTGATTTCTCTCTGCAAAAATTTGTGAATATAATTTTCGATAAGGCTTTTCAAAAGTTATGTGGTGGTGAACTATACAATACATTAAACAATATAGTCACTTCGTGTCCAAGAATAAAATATAATTTTAGAAGGCGATTATGTGTAAACGGGAGATATCAAGTTATAATAGTTTTCAGAAAAATATAAAAATCTATCGTGTACTTTTCAAATTATAGGCTTTAACAGAACAGCGAAAAATCTACACTCTGTGATGATCTTTTAGTTCCAATTACTACAAATTTCAATTTGTTCTTAGATGGAGTGACAGACAGTGTCATTCTGCCACTCCTGCGTAGTGACAGCAAGATAGATAGTAACGCCACATTCGTGAATGTATTTATTAAATTTTACAATGAACGTTCAAACTGCCTTCCTTCAGCAACTATGCAAGCTTGACATCTTAAAAATGGCGAATCTTCCGTTATTAAGAAATTCACCTGCTTCCGTTATTCTGTCCCGTAGCTCAGTTAAATTTTAGATTGGCTTTTCGTGAACTTTTTCTTTCACCGCACCCCAGTAAAAAAAATTGTGGATTTAGGTGTACGGACTGGCTGCGAAATTGTACTAGACTGCCCTATCCAAAAGCTCGGGTATTCCGCATCAAGATATTCTCTAACTGAACTGAAATTTGTTGTAAAAAGTTTAAATGATTTTGTAAAAAGTCAAAATAAATTTAGTCATTCAAGACTCTGGCAGCTCAAAGGGTACAATGATTCTCGCATTTAAAATTCCCGGTCCACATGTTCCCTCTAACATGATTTTGTGATCTATCTTGTCTTATCAAATGTGGATTTTCTACATGCCACTCGTGTACAGTAGCGGACAAAAGCTTAGAAACATTCTTAGTAATTTTTAAAAAGTGGCCCACTTTTTTATTCTTTATTATTAAAGACTATTTTTTTCTCATATAGTTTGCTTACAGTCTTGATGATACAAATGACGATTTGTGTTTGCTGTGGTACTACAGACTAGCATTAAAATACCTTCATATTATTTTATGACCGAAAATGAGACGACAAAAGTATGGAAACTTTTTTTTTATTACAAAATTGAATACAATAACTCTACAAAAAATACTATTTAGCTAATATTTGGTAGCATAGCATTCAACGCTGTCTGACATCTGCTGCTCATAAAAGACACCAATTTTTTACAGACGTCTGTTGCGATATTTTGCCAAATATTTTTTACATAATCAAATAAATCGTTCCTATTTTTAAAAGTTTTTTTGTCAGTTGTCTTTTAACAGGATCCCAAAGATGTTCTACAGGGTTTAGGTCCGGGGATTGCGAAGGCCATGTAATAGCATTAACATTTTTTAGTCTTAACCAATCCTTTACGAATTGTGAGGTATGCTTGGAGTCATTATCTTGCTGGAATGTCCATCGTAAAGGCATTTCTTCTTCAGCAAAAGGGAGCATTTGTTGACTAAGAATACCTCTGTAAAGTTTTTGATCCATTTTCCCAACAATTTTAACAATTGGACCTGTTCCAGAACTAGAAAAAAATTATATTTATATATTATTGAATACGGCTAATAAAAACTAGAAAAACAGCCCCAAATCATGCTTAACTGTTGGCAACTGATACTTTTTGAAGAATGTTTTTCATATTGAACGTCTCACATATGCCGTACCGTCAGATCCAAACAAGTTAAATTTGCTTTCATCGCCCCATAAAACTGTATTGCATTGTTGCTCTGTCCAAGTTAGATGAGTTTTAGCAATACGATTTTTTTTCTTTGAAATGGGAGGCTTTTGCACTAGACGCCTTCCAAAAAGCCCAAAATCCACTAAGCGTCTCTGCACTGTTCTGACAGAAATATTCTCCCCCCCCCTGCTGGCATCCGAGTATCTTCATGGGACAAACGTTTAAAACATAATCGTTTTTTTTTTTTTTTTCAGTCTTCCGCACCTAGGACGCGTTGCTGTTGATCCGTATTCTTGATATCTACTAATAATATTCGAAATTGTCCCTTTGTTTATTTTTAATCTTTGAGAAATGTCAACATTTCTGACACCACTTCTAAATAATTCAATTACTTTGTCTCTCAAATCTTTTGAAAATCCTTTTAATTTTGTACTTACGTGAGAATCGCAGAACGAATAAATACGGCAAAAACTTAAATGTTTCCATACTTTTGTCGTTACAAAAACGCGTGTTTTTAATTTCAGAGAATTTGTATATTGATAAGATAAACCTTGAATTAGTACGGGAGACAAAGGTAAACTTTAATATTTATATTATCTGTCCCTTCACAATTTTAATTTAGGTATATGAAATAGTTCATGATAATGCTAATATTTGTTTCCAAACATTTGTCCGTCTCTGTAAGTTGTGTAGATTCATGTACCCTATTTTTTAAATGTTGATTCATAATTTTTTTTCTAAAAATCGCGGATCTTCCCGGTGTCTCAGTAACATTGTTTGAAAAAACTCACCTCTTGGAAGATAATCCTGGGGTTGTAGAGATTGTACTCGCTGTACGTGGCACGGGTTTCGCAAGGCTGTAATTCTGGGCCCTCCAGTGCTTGCTTCTACTTGGCGCCTGCTTGTAGGATGATGTCTTCGTAAGGAAAGGAAATTGTTCCATCACCATGTTCTTGTTTGGAAATTGTCACTATGACAGTAAACGGTGCACATTTAAAAAAACTCGGAGGTTAGGATGACGAGCACCTCTCGCGATAAAATCAAGCTGCAGCATTAGCATTGCATCTGCATCCCCGATGAATGAGGTGTGTGTTGGCGTATTTCTGTACGGTGTACACACACACACACATGGTACTGTCACTACTTTGATTGACACTGTCAGAACACGACTTATTTTTCTTTATGCAATCGAATAATCGCAGACAGTATTCATTCTATGTATTGGTAGGTTATTTGATATTGCGACATTGCATGTTTTTTTTTTCAGAGTGATATGTATTCCTTGGGTATCGTGCTGTTCGAGCTAGTAGAGAACTTTCGTACGGACATGGAACGAGTCGAATACATCACAGAACTGAGAAAAGGACATATTCCCTCCAAGCTGTTTGTCACCCATCCAGACATGGCCCAGATGATCCAAAGTCTGGTCCAGAAAAGTCCTGAGTTGAGACCGGACACGACAAGTCTTTTGCACGCGCTCAAATCCACAGAGACGCAGGAGATTGAACAGCTCAAAGTGCAGTTGGCCGAAAAGGTTGGTGCTTTTTTTGTATCATCCGATTTTCTTTTGTATAAAGTTTATTTGGGCAAATGAAAGCAATCTGATAAAGGGTGTCCCGATAGGTACTTCGGCGGGGTTATTACGTAAAAAACCTATATGTATAATGACTAAAAAAAAAACAGACAAAATGTCAACTTGCTGACTAGATAGTTCCTAGTGTGCTAATAGTTCGTTACACGTTTGCTCGCCATGAGTGCTGTGAGCATCACCAAAAGCGTCATCTATGGAGGAATGACTCAACGACAAGTTCAATAACCAGTTCTCCAGCATGCTTTGTTAGTTGCAGAATGCCGAGTTAGTCTGTAGAAAATATATCTGAGGAGATGTGATAGAAAGAAAATTGGTCGAGTAGCAAGATCGCTTCTGGATAATTATGTGGTGATTGTGTGTATTGGTTTCCGTGTGTAAAAAATCAGTTAAATTTGCTATGTGAGAAAATTATTACTGAATATTCTGTACAGTATCTATTAGCTGTACCAGGCGGGTTATTTGTGTTGCCCTTTCTGAAGAGAAGTTCAAAGTTATAAAATACGATTTTCCTCAATTTTTGAGTACAGGCAATAAGGATTGACGCATCACACAAAACATTTTCGCAGTGCCTCACATCTAGGCGCTGATTTGACTTGACATCGCAAAATAAATTTCTATAAAATTTAAATGATTGGAAATAAAACATAATGTGAAATTTAATTACTTTTTCACATGTCATAAATACTCCTGTCTGTAGCATATTGTCTCGCCTGTTAGTTGTAATATACTTCACCAACCAGGGACTTTCTTTTCTTATCTCTGTCATTTCTTAAATTCAGCAAATTTGTATATGTAATTTCCACGATGAATATTTTGAGACAAGAAACCTATGGAACTATCATCAACACAGATTATATGCACGTTAAGGGATAATGACGTTTGCACATCAAGTGAACAACAGCTAGTTCTAAGTTGACATCTTGTAGAAAAACCTACATAGTGTCTCAAAAATCTATATGTCAAAAAATATAACATAAATGTCCCTTTTTGAAGATATGTAATACCCCTGCCGGATTTTGTTCCTGAATAAAACCAACAATTAAATAACGTGCTTGCTTATATTATCAGCATGTAGAAATATAGGAGCTTTTTTTATAATAATATTTTCCCGGTTCTCCCCTCAGCGATTCCTACATGTGGCCATTGCCAACTGCGGCTCAGTTTCACCAACAACTTGAGAAACGTTTTGCTTCACATTATTAATTTAAAGGATCTGTATTCAAAATTAAAACTAATTAATTGACAAAATTGGATCTACATTATCAAGATCAAAAAATATTTCTGTTGGTATGACACACGGTATTAAACTATTTATTTTATACATTAATGACATTTGTACTATTTTAGATTATTGTAAAATTCAGATATTTGCCGATGATACATTAATATACATATCAGATGAAACTGTAGATATTGCTTTAAAAATGCTAAATTCTGACTTGACCAAAATCATAAATTGGTTAAATGTAAATAAATTGAATACTTCTAAAACATAATGTATGGTAATAGGGAAATACTTAAATGAAAATACTATCACAGTTAGGATAAATGGAGAAATAATTGAAAATGTTGAAACAATTAAATATTTAGGTATATACATATTGATAGTAAACTAAAGTTTGAGGATCACTATGAATGCATTATTTCAAAAATTGCTGAAAAAACAAATTAATTTTACAGGGCTTTTCATAGTCTTGGTACATATTCCAAGAAAATATTTTATAATACAATTATTCTACCGCATTTACTATATGGTTCAACTATGTTATAAGTCCTGCAAAATAAAGCTATGAGAATAATATTGAATAAAAATAAGTACACCACAGTAAAATATATGTTACAAGAATTGCAGTGGTTGAATAAAAAATTTCGTATCATATTTGGTTTTTATTTTTATATTTAAAATAAAAAAAATCATCTGTCACAACATTTAAAACACTACACAGAATTGAATAATCATTGCCACAATTATTATACAAGAGGAAATATAGATTTTCATTTACAAAATTGCAATAATAATATAACTAACTAATCAATATTTCAGAAAGGATTACTTGAATTTAATAAACTAAATAATGATATAAAGTCTGCTTGTAATTTAAAGATGTTTAAAAGAAAATTAAAGGGATATTTCATGGACAGTGAAAATTTTTAGAGATGCCAATTTTGTTTTTTATATATCTGTATGTTATGTAATTGTTTCGTTTTTTAGAAGAACGAAATCATTGTAAATAAATCTTAAACAGCCAAATCAGTAAACCCTATTTCACGAGTATCCATCACGTTTTGACGTCTACTGAGGTGTATAGCTGATAAGCAATAATGAACCGATTGTAAAACATTCTTGTAGCGTTTTTTACATGCGTTTTTTCTAAATAAGAGAGTTGTAAGCAAGTACAAAATGTACAAAAAAACAAAACAATTATGTCATTTGACAATATGTGGATTTTGAAATGTTACTATTATTCTACCGCAATGGATACTCGTGAAAAATACAATATGTTTGGAATTTCAAGCAGGCTGGAGAAAAGGTGATAAGAGATTTTTGATAGTAATCCAATGTTCATTGATTGTTTCAGGAGGAGGAAATTTCACATCTAAAAGAATTACTGACCATGCACGGTATCAAGGGAGTTTAAGAACATCATGGGATGCCGTAAGACAGACAACACTTAAATGAATATTTGGTTAAGGTTTAAAGAAAATGTGAAAGATATGGCGTTTTCAATTAAGGCAGTTATAAATCATATCTTAATTTTGTATTCTTATACAGGCTTGAAATCTTTTAGAAAATCCAAGTACCTCAGTTGATTCAACCTACTTTTCATGTTGATAGTAGAGTTTAATTTATGAAGTAGCATGGAAGGGAGGGGGGTATTCTCTTTCCATAAATTGCAGTTACCTTGATTTTGTCTATCATCATGTTACCGGAAAATAGTAAATTCGATCTTGATATACATAATACACACGTGAAGCGGTATTTCTCCATTTCAAAGAGCATTGTAGAAAACTGTCTTTGTCAAAATAATTTTTGACTTGTTCAAGTTTGTGAGACCCCTGGACTCACCGCGGGCGGTGCTTGCCGTCTGTTAGTCACTTGTCTCAATTTTGGCCAAAATAGAAGATAAACTTGAAATGACTTCTGGTAGCAAAATTTTTAATTTGTAAGACATGTTTATTTCACTATCTGATTCAAAAAAAAAGAAGTTGCAGCGTTCTATTAACCCAAAACAGTGAGTGTATGAAACCACAGCACTGCAGCACTTTATGTGATACTAACGTGAAGCGCTGCCGTGCCGGTTTTCTTTTAAATAATCTCAATAAAAGCAATGTTTATATACTCTTATCTGCCTTATTTGAATTTTACTACATATGTCTAGCAATAGTAGAAAGATTTATTCAACACAAACTGCTACATAAACAATTGGCAGTAATACATAATAAAAACAAATTCAAACCATTAGTGCATCGTCATATTTTGCAATGTTAACA
Organism: Acanthoscelides obtectus; assembly: GCA_963669975.1. Classification (NCBI taxonomy): domain Eukaryota; kingdom Metazoa; phylum Arthropoda; class Insecta; order Coleoptera; family Chrysomelidae; genus Acanthoscelides; species Acanthoscelides obtectus. Next base: position 21,426,990 of record CAVLJG010000010.1, on the reverse strand, counting down.
TAGAGTTTCTCAGTTTTGTTTTAAATTTTTTGACGCTATTTTGTCGTCTTATATTTGAATCTAATTTGTTGAAATCTAGTATGTTTTGATGGAAAACCGAAACATACTGCGTTTTTTGGTTTTTAATTGAAATCTTGCTTGTACCTGGTATCATAAAAATGATAATCTGCATTCACAGAAGTCAGTGCAGAAATATAGTAGATGATAGCAATAATAAATTATTTTTCATTCATGGTAGTCTCGGCTTTTGTATTAGGTGCTTTTTCGTGTATTATGTCATAATTTATATCTTAATTGTTAAGAGCATTTTTTGGGTAACTGCAAGGTATAGCTAATAGTAGATAGTAATTCCGCGATTCGATTACATTTTCATACTTCTAAATAATATAGTTTTTTAAACAGGAATAATATCCACTTTTTACGGGTGACTTGAGAGATGTTGGATACGAGTAAAATATTCTCTTGATTTCATGTTACTTAAATCTGATATTCCTTTCTCTAAGCCAGTATGCGTATTGACTGCCTTCATTGAAAAATCCGTTAATAGAACACCATGCCATATAGTTGTTGAAATTTATCAAATACATAATAAAAACAACTTACCCAATGTTTTACATTTGTTTAAGAGCAGTGCTTAGTTATTATTAGATCCTTTGTCTTTGTCACGTATGACATCACTGTTAAAAATCATATAGTTATATTGAAGAATAGCAGCGTATTAGTTCAATGATAGAGTTAACGTGAAGTTATGAAAATAATGAATTGTGCTCATTTCTGTTCCTTGTCACAATTACATTGACAGCTTACCTTATATCGTCATTCATCTCATTTAATGTCAAAAAAGCATGATTTTCTTTAGCTACTCATAAACTGTGTTAACTAGCAACTGTCTTACAAATAATGCGAGATCGAGAACATCTAGTGATTGACGAATCTCATTTGAGGTTAAATAAGCTTTCTCACGTAAAATCTGATTAAATAGCAACACAATCGATTTTAACAGAAGAGGCCAAGCTGAAGGGATATATATACAATAGCGACTCGATAATCCGGATCACTTAAAACCAGGTGCAATCGGGACTAATGAAAAATCCGGATTAGTGGGACTCATAAGGAAAATAAGTTCTTGATATTACAATGATGTTTATTTCATAAATACTGAAACATAAATTATCTACATAGCTAAAATAAGCAAATAACAAAATAAAAAAGTAAAAAAAAAAATAGTTATTAAAAAAATCAGTTATTTTTGTTTGCGTTTTATGTTCAGAATGCAAATAATAACAGCTTATTCTCTTAAGTCTTTTAAGGCAAGGATTGAGGTATGTGCAATATTGTTGTCTTCTCCCCATTTAATCCCTGTTGTAAAGTGCGCAATTGCCTCTCCATGTTTAACTTTTGGAGCAGTAAATTGGTGTTTCTACGTCACTTAGTGAATTTTCAGAATAGTCATCTTGAAATTCATCTTGAAGAGTATCTTTTTCAGTTTCTTCCACCCACTCCAAGATTTCCACTTCTGTAAATTGTTCAGATGTTTTTTCTAGCATTGTTGAAATTTTCTCAATAGTCTCCATTTGCTGCTTTATTTGTACGCGCTATAAGCTTAATGGTATTAAATGTTCCGGGTCATTAATCTAAGTTTTCAACTAACAACTTTTTCCAACACTGTTCTAAAGCAGTTATTGACACTTTTATCCATGCATTATGTAATAAGCAAACTGCGTCTTTTGGATTGAAGTTTTCTAAAGATTTACTAAGGTCATTGTTTTCTTGCTCCATAGTACAGAAAATGTAAGCCACAGTTTTTTTGCTACCTGGACCAGAAATGCATTTCTTCATAAAACTGAAATATTAAATGCATTAAATATAAAAACATTTTTTTCAAAATTGTTAAACTCTCACGCATCTATCTTGCCTCTGTTTTTCTTAATATCTGATATGGTGGATTTTCCCACTCCAAACATTGCAGCTAATATTTTACCACTATCACCTCATTTTAGTTTATCTAAAATTTCAGCCTTCTTTTGGATCGACAAAGTTATGTGTTTTCGTGTAGGAACCCTGGCGTTTGTTGTTAAATGACTGACCCGTGGAAATGTTCTGCTTTATTTGCGTCCCGGTCGCGTCGTTCATGGTGTGATATTTAACAAGATTGAACTTGTTAAGAACTCAATATCTGATCCGGACTAGCGAAACATGACAATCCGGATTACAGAGTCGAGCAATTCGAATTATCGAGTCGCTACTGTATATCGAAAAATCTGATTCATACCATGGAGCCGTGACTTTGTCCTTATTGTTATGCGAGATTAACTTCTATAGCATTTATATGGAAAAATAAAACTGTAAAACTAAATATATGTTATTTACATGAAAAGTAAACCTACATATATAATTTCCTGGACAAAATTAATACAATTTTTCGCTGTTATATCGAATAGTTATACAAAGCTGAAAGAATTGTTAGTTATGCTTCCTACAATAACTAAAATCCTTATGATTTTGCAAAACATTCTTATACATCCCACTATCAGTACAGCATATTTGCAAGCTTCACCGACTTCTACCACTTTTGTGAGAGCTGGAAATATGCTTATAGCCAAATTGATTGGCTGGTCGTTTTCAACATTATTTGATTTCTTGCCAATCAGGCTATTTGGATCTTGTCATTTGTGGTGTGTATGCTCAGTGAAACATGAAGTCCTGAATTCGCTAATATCAATTTGTAATCTGCACTTTTTCAAAACAAATGACGCACATGTGTCGAGGAAATCTCTGCAAGTCAGGGGCGCGGTTGTAAAGATACGACTGACGATGATTATTGGTCCAATGAGATTCGAAAAAAAATGAATCTAAGCGTTTCCTTTCTCTTTTTTAACTAAACAGAATCGTTTAATATTCCGTGTTGGGCTCGAAAAGGTAAATAGCTATACGATGACATACAGGTTTTCAGAATAACTTGAGAATTCATTTCAAAATTGTTTGCACCAAAGTTAGTGGCAGAAGTCGCAGAGTGGAGAGATTTTCCTGTGGTCATTGCTCGTCACCATGTCGTTAGCGGTAGATCTCTCCAAAAGATACTAACCGACTCGCTTGAAAAAAACCCTTGGGCTAATTGTCTTGGTCTTTTACATCTTCAACCTGTTCCTGGGCTAAGTCTGCCAATATTCACCCCTGGTTTCCGTGCTATAGCTGTAATGTGAGTTACACTTTCTCCTGTACCAAACACATGTTTTTTGCTAATTTCGTCCATTTCTAACTTTTTGTCTTTAGTTCCTATTAAAATTGTTTTTCGACTCAAATTGCATAGAGGAGCCATCAGAATCGTCAAATTCAGCGGATATCAGATTTATAGTTTCTGCTTTTTGCACCTGTGTTCACGCTGGTTTAATCAAAGTTGCTTTCCCTACTTCACCTTTTTTCTGTTATCCATGTTTTCGGTAACTTCTGTAAGGAGCATCAGTTGATTTCCCGTGGCTGTAATAATTACTATCTCATTTAGTGCCTCTATATTGGTTGCCACTATGCCGTCAATTATTTCCAGAAATTGATCACTTTTTAGAAATTTAATCACTGGGTGTGGTTCAGGTTCATCACTGTAATGCGTTTTCCTTGTATCCGTCATTGTTTCAATTTCCACACCACAACAACACGGAATTTTCACGGACAGCGGTATGAGGGCAGACAATATCTTCCATACTGTGAGTGTCTATAGAGGTATTCCTATTTATATGAATCATTATTAGTTTCAGATGCCTATGGATTCAATATATATGATATAACCATATAATCGTCTTTTTAAAATTGTTAATACATTAAATTTCGTCAAAAATTGAAAGAGGATATGAACAATATTATACCTATATCAATAATTTACGGTCACAGGAAGGGGTTATTGTAATGAATTATTCGGTAAACTATTTCTCAAATGTTCCATTGTTCGACTAACTGCGAAGTCAGAAACTTGTCAGGCTACAGCACTCAGTTTTTAGTAATTAAGCTTGTTTTGTTATTTAAGTAAATCTGGAATCTACTGAAATTCATCCATTGAAAAAAGTTTATATATACTTTTGTTGGTGTTAAATAGAAAATTGGTCAAAGAGAAGGAAATAGCAATTCCTTTGGAACTGAATATAACCTTTGATTAACGTCTATCTGAAGATACACAACCTAATGCTATATCCCCGCGTCCAAAAAATTATCGGAGATAAAATCAGATACCGTAGCATCAGCCCAAATGTACCTATCTTGCACCATAGGCTATCTAAACAAATATCTAAGTTCATATTAATATTATGTGCATAGTAGCAATGATAAACGACTTATCTACTTTTACAACGAATTTTTTTTTAAAACCTGTTGTAGTTCTGTTTGCGTATCATTATTGCAGTGACATTACTTGCAACATCACCATACCGTCTTATCTCTTGCCCCCAAAGGTATGAGTTGTACTTTCTGCCATTACAAAGGTGTATAACGTCATTTATTCTTTAAGATACGTGGTACGATGTCGAAGTGGCACGTACAGCGATTCATCGTATGAGAGAAGTTATTTCCTTACAACAATTACGGATTGTTCAGAAAATAAGATAGCTAGGAATGCAGAACAAACTATTTTTCCTACATTCGCATTGCTTTTAGTTAGTTTTGGCATTCTTTCTTCAATTGGAAAAATACACTCATACTCCATAATGTTAAGATTTTGGAGGTGATTGTAGGCTGTTACCGATGTTACTGCCTTAATAATAGTCTACAGAAAAAAAACCATTGTTCTGCACTTCTGTTTTTTTCTGAATATCCTATTTCATCACGCGTATATTTTTGCTCATGTTTGTTTTAATTCATAATTTATTTTATTATTGATGTTTGGGTTTGGAAATTACACATGTAAGTTTAAAAATTCTATGTCTCTAACAGCCTCTATCTTATTGTCAGTTCGAGACATTTTGAGCATGGAAAATGTAGTTTTTGCATTTTTTGTCTTGTGATTATATTTAAGGAAGCAGAAGTGATATTTTCTATGAAAACTGTATTGATGGATTTTTTAATAAAAATATTTCTCTTGAAGACATTTTTATATATATGAGATATATTTCGCCGTTCAATCTTTGCACAATTCTGAAATAATTATTAGCTGTACTTCTGATCCCAGTATGATTAATTTGAGTAAATAAAACTGAGATGTCAGGCGAATGCTACACGTTCAGTATGTACTGTGTTTCATAGCATTCGCGTACATGTAGAATACTGTTCTAAAATGGTACCTACACCCTCGAAGAACAAGTGATACATGTGTAGCTTGTAGCGATTCATTCCTCCAATGTTAATGAAAATGAATCAGTCACCTACTTGCAAAAATCATCTTCGATTACCATTGGCTACCGTAGTGATAGTTAAATCAAAATAGTAGTTTGATATAGATGTGTAGAGAAGCATCTACTAATGGGGTGCATGGCAGTATTTCAGTTCCTAATATACTAGCCCAAACCCGCGGCTACGCCCGCGTTTAAGTAGTGCAAAGTATATAATTTATTCGATTTGCATTAGTGTGAAGGAGATTGGCTCCGGCGAAAGAAATGCAATATTCAAAGTAATGCAGTATGTAGTTACTTTGGCAATGGACATTTTTGATTCAACATTTTAATGCAACAGTACTTGATATCAAATGTTTAATCAGAATTACAATAAATAATACGTAAAGTTTCTCCCAGTCTATGTGGCATATAATTATTTATTCACAGTATTATTCTTAAAATAAATCAAGACAATTACGGTAAGAAAACAAATGTAAAATGTAGTAAATGCACAATTCAAAAGCTTTAATTTGGCTTCCAATCTCGAAGATCCCTCGGAGTGTAGCTGGAGCGCCGTTCAGTTGTGTGTTTGTTACCTCTAACTCACTAACAGCTAGAGGGAAAATTCCTCCAGAGATAGTTATACAACAACTAGATCTTCAATTCTACCTAATTTCATTATATCGTCTGATTGTCTTACACAGTGGATGGGGAACAGTAGGCTGTTTGGAACCATACAAGCAGCTCCTTCCCGACAACATTCCTGTCGACACCGGCGATCAAAGGGAACCTGGAGGGCTGTGAGCCACTGTAATCTCCACATTGATGGGTTTTGGGAATCACCCATCTCACAGTTTTGTATATAGTGTAAATAATCGTAAATTCGGGCCATACGGACCTCGTGCACCGAAACCTCTTGTGAGTTGTGGGGTAACCATTTCTATTTCGAAAAAAGAAGAAAAGCAGTTATTACCCACACATCCAACCATAAAGGAAATAGATCACCGCACGGAAGGGTGCACCGAGCGATTTTAATCTCTTGCCAAACGTAAGCCCTGTACGCAACTTAGATATCGACCTGCAGACGTGAAACCCAGCCGAGAGTCACGGGGAAGATAGGCACAAGAAAGTCGACACGAGGAAAGCGCTGCGAGACAAAGGTCATAGGAGACCTACAACCTCCAGCACCACCCTCTCCCGCCAGACAGGTAAAGGTATTGTGCAATGTGATTGCTTTGGTCTGAGGGTGGCTCCTCCATCAGCCGGAGCTACTCCCCAGATTCAGTCGTATTCCGAAATCGACATCCGAGCTCCGAATCATTCACATTATTCTAATCAGAATAATACCATCAGGGGTAATGAACATCATAATAATTCAGTATTAATACAATGTGATGCTAGATGCTATTATAGAAATATAAATTCTTGTTTCATACTCACTTCCGGTCAAACCGGAAGCGATATTCGGTTGTTTTTTTAATGGATCATCTGAGTTTTTATGTCATATCTTCACACAAAATTTCAAGGTTCTTCTTTAAACAGCAATTGAATAGTGCCTTGTAAAACGGTTTCGTTGACACCCGGTTTATTTTCATTTTGCAAGAGATACAGATTTCGGACATACGTTCCTAAATTTTTTGGTCTATTAACCACCCTCCCCTCCGCTCGTCAATTGCTACCTACTAAATTTGTTTTGCATCAAAAACAACAAACAACGCAAACCCCCTCGTCCAGGTCCCATAGGCTTACGCTTATCCTAAACGTCCTGAGGAACTCGAGTTCTATACATTGAAATCCATACGGTGAAGTTCAAATTTGGCTGAACACGCAATCTGTACGAGAGAAAAGCCTGCAATACGAGGGTGGTCCCAGAACTACCCGGCCTGACCTAGAGATGGCGATAGTTGTTTGATAAATATCATTGTATTAGAAAGTATGCAACCTATAAAGCATATGTGTCAAGTTTGAAGTCGCCACGTTGTTTAGTATTTGTGAAAATGGAGAAAATTGGTCATCGTTATGTGGTACAATACTTTTATTTCAAAGGACCAACCAATATAAAAGCTGAGCTGGATTCTACTCTGGGTGAGTCTGCTCCTTCGTTTACAACAGTAAAATATTGGGTAGCAGAGTTTAAACGAGGTCGTATGAGCTGCCAAGACGAGCATCGCATGGTCGACCAAATGAGGTGACGACTCCAGAAATGGTGAAGAAAATTCACAAAGCGTTTATGAATGATCGTCGACTGAAAGTGCGCGAGCTAGCAGATGTAATAGACCTTTAAAAAAGTGCGGTTCATCGCATATTTGGCCATGAGAAAGCTGTGTGCAAGGTGGGTGCCGCGATTGCTCACAATCGAGCAAAAACATTGTCGTGAAGATGTTTCAATTGAGTGATTATCGAAGTTTTACAGCAACAAAGCAGAATCTTTGCGTCGTTTCATAACCATGGATGAAACAACAAAAAAGAGACAACCGACTCCAAAGAAGGAGAAGACCGTTCAATCTGCAGGCAAGGTTATGGCGTCGGTTTTTTGGGATGCACGTGGGACAATTTTCATTGACTATCTTGCAAAACTATCAACTGCGAGTATTATGCGAAGTTATTGCAACGTTTGAGCGATGAAACCAAGCAAAAACGGCCGCATTTGGTTAAGAAGAAAGTGTTGTTTCATCAAGACAATGCAACTCACAAATCCGTTATTGCAATGGCCAAAATTAACGAATTAAAGTTTGAATTGCTACCTCAAGCACCCTATTCACCAGATTTAGCCCCCTCGGATTATTTTCTGTTTCCAAACTTGAAAAAATGGCTCATTGGTCAAATATTTTCCAACGATGAAGTGATGTCGGCAGTTAATGGCTATTTTGAGGAGCAAGACAGTTCTTATTACAAAAAAGGGTATCGAACTCATTGAACATCGCTGGGAAAAGTGTATAGAGCTCAAAGGAGATTATGTTGAAAAATAAAACCTTTTTTTTACAAAATTTTTGTTTTCTTCGTTGGGTCGGGTACTTCTGGGACCACCCTCGTACGTCTGTTACAAAGAGCGCGTCAAGCAGCAGCTGCGTCCTCCTCGTCACTCGGGTTGCTAGGCAACGTGTTGCGACTATCTCTCTCTAACATACGTAATGCAAGCTTCCTGCGCTTCTCTCAGTACACATTACGACGTCACTGGTATATGGATTTCTCTGTATATAGGTCCTTTCACGGTTTTTGACAAGCTACAGGAATAACGTTCAATATCTTTATATAGGGAAGTGTAGAAATGGTGGGATGAAGAATTAAAAATACCTACTTTACTTTTTGTTTCAAGTTTTGAATTCTCACACATCGTTGAGTCTTCGGTTGGCATTTGTCATAGATAAAATAATCTCCCAGGTCCAACACGGTTATGGTGATTAGGATACTCCACAGTATCAATAATCTAGGCTTTCGCGGTTTGCCAGTAATACGATGTAGTACAGGCCACTAATTTGGCCTCGTTGTGGCAACGCTGGTGTCTGGCAACCTTGGATGTGAATCGGTGATTGATCACGTGATCTATCAGGTATCAGATGAAAGTGGGGTTACAATTTTTTATTTTGATTTTTGTTTATAAAAAATTTCAAGTATAGATAAATAGATATTTATTTACATGAAAAACATGCATAGCCATTTATAATCACTGGTCTTCTGTGCCCTACTTATTGCTACTACCGTGTGATAATGAAAAATAAAATCCCAGATGGTTGGCTTGATTGTCCAGCGAACGGTGAATACCTTGTAGAGGGAAAGTTCATGGCTTTAAAAACACCACTAGAAAAATATAATGCTAAATTTCCAGTACAGGCAAGGTATCCACCTGAAGAAATTTTCAAAAGAGCTGCCCATAATAAAGTAAGTACTGCAAAGTGAAAGAATAATATTAGGTGAAACACCACAATAATGGTGAAACAATAAATAGATTGCTAATTGAAAATGCCTTCCCATTGGAAATACAGTAGCCATGCTAATGCTATTTGTTGCAATAAAATTGCAGGAAATAGTATCTGCTGTCCAAGTCCTAATATCCTGTGGTTTTTTTTTTTCCTTTAAAAAATGTTAAATTTTGGTTCTCCACCCAGTGAAACTCCTATATGTAAGATGTTTTTCATGACTTTGAAAGTTGCTAGTTGTCCCCAATATGCATTTTTTGCTACCTCTTATCAGGGCCTGCTATCAATCAGCCAGTGCGCAGTCATCTCTTTATTACTTTGTATCATTTTATCCAAGCTTTGATTTGATGGGTACCAATAATACTTCCTTTGAATTTCCAGGTGAAGATTGGACTATGGATAGATTTGACAAATACTACAAGATACTACTCAAAGAAGTCAGTAGAGGATCAAAACTGCCAATATGTAAAATTGTGTTGTGAAGGACATGGTATAGCACCATCAAGAAGACATGTTAAAGAATTCATAGACATTGCCCATAACTTTATTGTCCATAATCCTTGTGAATCAATAGCTGTGCATTGTACGCATGGTTACAATAGGACAGGATTTTTAATAGTGGCATTCTTAGTGGAACAATTGGGTTTTAAAGTTGAGGATGCAATAGATAGATTTTCCAAGGCAAGGTATGTCAGAAATTATACCATATCTCAGTTCACAAATGACCCATATTCTGAAAATATTTGAAAATTGATTTACTGGTTAATATTCCTTGGAGCCCAAACCCATCTCTAGAAGCAGAAATACATTAAGACAGAAATATTGTCTCATCATATTAACCACCAAGCTATCGTGCGATCTCAAGAGCTATAATATAAACTCAAGATATGTGGAACTATTATGCTTAGAAGGTTATGAATTTAGAAATACAGGGTGTTCCATACTTAAATCAACATAGTGAAATGATAGTAGTATGGATCAAAAAGTTCTATGTTCAGTTGTTAAGGATATATGGATGATTTATTTAACTCATATTGTTGAAATTTTGCATGATAACAATGTTACATAGGAATATCGTAAAACTAGAAGAACGATTAAAAAATCTAGGTCCAAACTCCGTTTTTTTCCCTTTTTTGTCTTTTATAAAAATATTCAAAATCAAATTTTTTAGGCTGAATATTTAAGTCTCTGACTATTTACAAAAAAAAGCCAAGTAATAGTGCTAATTAATTAGCAAAATGGATTGATTTTAGTTTTTTTGTTAAATATTTTTATTAATTCAAATGTCTTATTTTTACCAGTTTATATGACACAAAACTCAAAATTTTATGGATTATCAGATTTGTTTCATTAACATTTCACAAAATAATGGTTAAAGTTGAACTAAATATATTTTGGGAACTCAAAAATTCCAGGGTCATATTCAGTTTTTGTTTCCTTGAATTTTACTAACAGCAATGCCCTACAAGTTATACTCTGTATTTATTACTATTCCATAGAAAAAAGAGCAATACATATTTTGGTGTGTTTTTTTTTAATGATTTAATTCTACCAAGGGATATTGTACTATAAACGTGAGTTCTGCCTGAAAGGGAAACAGCATTTATTATGCAAGTCCACTAAGTTTGACCTTCCAAATCGAATTGAAATGAAGTTAAAAATCCACACAAATGAAGTATGCAATTCTCGTGCTTCAAGTCGCTCACCAAATATGAAGTCATTTGCACTTGCATTCAATGTGCTTGTAAAAATATGGTATTCCCATTCATCTCACGCTCAGCGTTTTGCTTGTCGACTTCAAAATGACTACAAGTGGTTGGGTTTTTGCTTACTGCTGTCTGCATTATCATTTGTATCCTGGGTGTTGGGTGTTATTGATGTGTTGTGAGAATTTTTAAATAAATTCCCAGTAACTAGTGGCACAGCTGTTTACTGGAGTTAGTTTAAATAACATTCCTTTTATTCAGGCGTTGCTCTTTTTTTTGTGAAATAATATAAGTTCAGAGTATAACTTACAGAGCATTACACTTAATAAAACACAAGGAAATGAAAAAAACTGAATTTGACTCTGGAATTTTTTCTTCTCAAGCCGTAGAGTAAAATTTTGAGCACTATTTTGTAAAATATTGACCGAACCAAGTTGATAGTCTTTGAAGTTTTGTGTTACATAAACTACTAAACTGATAGAATTAATTAAGTGATAACGACGTAATAAGTAAGAATATTTAATTAAAAAAGCAAAAGATGCGTAATCAATCTATTTTACTAATTAATTTGCACTGTTCATTGGCTTTTTGGTACATAGTTGAACATTTCAATATTCAGCTTACAGAGTGATTTTGATAAATAACAAAAAAGTGAAAAAATATCGAATTCGGCCCTGCATTTTTTTGAGTGTCCACCTTGTGTTTTATGTTACTGGTAACTATGTTCAATAGTGCCTGAGATATGTGATATTAAATATTTGGCGTGCTTAGATAAATCACTCTGTATATCCATAAAAACTGAATTTAGAACTTTATTTTCGGATATGAAAAAAACAGATCCATACTATCTACCACTTCACCATATCCATTCAAGTACAGAACGCTCTATATAATATTGTCACGTTAGACACCTTTGTTTCTGTCAATCCATCAATTATTTTGACACTGTGAGTTTGAGTGATACTCATTTGTTCACCCCGGGAGTTAGTAATGCGTTTTCTTCGTTACACGTCATTTGTATGGCGAAATATATTTTGACACCTCACGCGGCGATGTTTTGCTTTTGTCTAGATAGAACTGCTACAGAAACGTTTGTTTCGATCAAAAAGGAGACACATTATTAAGAGACGAGGTATTCTAGTGATCCAATAGATTGAAAAATCGACGTAACCCCGTGGTAGACCAGAAATGATCTGGACATCCTTTCAAAGAATTCTGTGGACTAAATGGTGGCCAAATCAGACAGATTTGGGGCGAGTGTACACGAAATTGGTTCTGCTGTTCACTGCTCACTGATGTATGATCAAAGTAGATGTTTCTGTAGTAGACCTGTCTTGTCTGAAACAAAATTTGATTGCATATCACTTCTCAGCCGTTTTCACTAGTGTCAAGAGTTCGCAGAGCTCCTACATGACTTCCGAGAGGTTCAATGTTTAGCTTAGATCAACCCAATTCTATCTGCCAAAGAGCACAATCACCCATTATATGAGTACTCATATGAAAATGTTTAACAACATGCTTGGAACGACAGATAAAAATATAATTGGTACTCTCGCCCAAAATTCACGTAACAAAATTTAAATCCTTTGATAGATGTTTGAGGTGACTAACATATTTGGCATAAGCAGGGATTCACGTATCTAAGTTTCTGTTATATAGCTGGTCAGTTTTCATTATAACCATGTGAGTTTGTATGACATGACAATAATGCTTAATGTGTTCTCTGCTTAAGCTTAAAATTAAGACTGATTTGAGTTCTTGTAATACTGGGCGTTAAAGCAGTATAAAAAACCTTATTTTTTATTTGATTTGTTTTGATAAGCAATAAAATACGTTTTCGCTGTTTCTGCCATCTGATTATTTTTTAGACCTCCTGGTATATACCGATCAGTTTATATCAAAGAGCTATTTCTAAGATACGGTAACGTGAAAAATCTACCCCCACCACCCAAACAGCCATCATGGGTCACCAGAGGACATAAGCAAAAATGCAGAAAGCGGTAACACTAGATTTGATGCAGTTGTTTTTTATTATTGTTGTGATTTGTATACATTATTTATATTAAAGGCATTTTTGTTTTGCAATTTAAGGTCCTTAAATAATGAATAGTTTTTTTTTGGGGTGATGTGATCTGTTGCTTGACAAGTGTTTGAATCCAGGACCTATGGCGATACTTTTTTTTCAAAAAGGCCCTTTAGTTATATGTAGGGTACTCCAAGAGCTGGGACGATCCTTTACACAACGTATAGTTCATGTAACAGTAAGTGGTGCGGTGGCGTAGTGGTTTACCAATATGAGTCTGCTAAAGTTTGAGGATTACTGAGTTAAGTTACAAATAAATCTGATTTCCTCCCCCAATCCTGCACTCAGCGTGAAAAGGTACAACGTGAGTCGGTAATGAATCTAGGAGTTGCGCTTTGTATAGCTTAATCGAGCGTTTGTTTACAATTCTAAAATGAAAACACTAAATCGGCACGCTTCTATAGCAATTACGAAGTTATGGATTTGATATTGATTTACGGTGTCTTCAAGATACTTCGCGAGTGTAATCAGATCATTTTCCTGGACGTTTACGTCTCGAGTCGCGTAAATTTGTTTCTCTCGCACAAAGGCCGTTTATAGGGACGTCGAGGTCATTGTTTCCAGGCCTGGTCGATCAGTTTTCAGTAGAATCAAATGCTGAAATGTTACTTAAAAAATTTGAAGAGCGCAGGATTGCACCAAATCAAAAATTTGGGGGAGGGGGGAGGTTAGGAATGAGGCGTGGGCAAAGTGCTATATTCATGTGTTTCGTTGAATTATTTTAGAAATGAACTATTTACGAATTTGATCAATTTTTCGGCAGATTTCCCATTAAAATCGGTAGTTTGGTAGATTAGATCTAGAATCGGTAGACCATAGTAACACTACTCGAGGTGCACATAGTAGATGACATTGACCAGTATGTTACAAATTAAAGGAGTTATCAATTTGTGTTTCAATCGACCGGCGATAGTTTTAGTTTTACCGGATACTAGCTTAGTGATTTCAAACGTAGTCGTTTCTGAAAAGGGAAGTACAAACTCTTAGAACGCCCTGCATTTTAGTTTCCAATACCTCTCCGTGAATGTGCATGTGGCTTGGCCAACGGGCTTGACAGACAGACAATGCACTATCTTTCGGATATTTTTTGCGCTTCTTCCCTTCTCAATGTGCGTGCACTACCGACTACTAACAAAATATAGACCTCATTCATAACTTAAAATAAGTCGTTGCCCACTTGTCGTAAACAAGGCCTGAAAATGGCCGACTTTTGGGGGCATATGTGCAGTCACTCGACAGAACGAGCATTTCATTTTTGAATACTGTTCAGTGGCGGATTTGAGACGGTCTTAATCGGCAATTTTTCAAGAGGGTCCACTTGTTCGGTACATCATATAAATCAACTGATAAATTATTAGGTTAATTTGTGTGATTTTATACAGTAAAACAACAGAATCATGTAACTTTGAATCCTCGTTTTGTTGTTGGTTGAAGGAGAAAAATGCTACTTCTCAACAATAAGGCATGGCGGTCAGTAATGGCAATTTCATGAGTTAGTAGTGAAAAAAATAGTTTATATGTCAGATCACGCAGCTCTGATTTCAATAAGATTCTCGGCATCTCGGTAAAAAAAGAAACGTCAACTTTCCAAGCGGTTTTTTTTTAATTGGATTGAATACACTGAATGCCCTCAGAAACGGATTGAACATGTATATTGCTGATACTGCTGGGGATTGATTTGATTTGTATCGATATGTACATAGTCGTGTCATAAGTTCTGTCCCATGATAATCTCATGATAAAAATGAAACAAGATAAGATATATTTATATGAAAGATATTATTTATTCGACAACATTTTTAGAATTCATAATCAAACAGTTTTATTCAAAATGTCCCCCCTTGGCCTTCACACACTGCTTCAATCTCGCGGGCCACTCATCTATCACTGCACGCACAGCTTCCAAAGGAATAGCTGCCGCTGATCGGATCAAATCCGCTTTCAGGGACTCGATATTACGGTGGGCTTTGGAGCAGGCCAACTGCTCTAGCAGGTCCCACAACTTGTAGTCTAAAGGATTGAGGTCCGGACTCCCTGAGGGCCAATCTTCCGCAGCAATGAACTCTGGCACATTGCTTTCCAGCCAGCGCTGCGTACTCTTAGCCTTGTGAGCGGGGGCGGAATCCTGCTGGTAGACCCAGTGTTGGTTGGCAAACAATGTACCACTTAAAGGCTTGACGATAGGATCCAGTATGTCGCTCTGATAGTTTGCCGCTTTTGTTTTCACGCCCTGTTTACAGAAATGGAGCTGAGTGACCCCTTCGTAGGACACCCCCCACCAAACCATGACTGACGCAGGGTGGTGGCCTCTCTCAACTCTCGGAATGATCTCCGAAGCTTCCTGTGAACTCCTTGCATACACTTTGTCATTTTGTCGGTTGAATTTTTCTTCTATGGTGAAGATTTTCTCATCCGTGAACAAAATCTTTCGGAATCCCCCAGCTGCGTACCTCTCCAAGAGCTTCTTGGATCTTGTCGCCCTGATGTGTCGCAAGGTGGCCGTAAGTCGCTGGCCCGTACGTCTCCGGTAAGCCCCTAGCCCTAGGTCTTGTTTAATGATGCGCGACATCATCCGGACAGGAATCTTCATTTCCCTGGATAGGATCTTCTGCTTCCGGAGTGGATTCCTTTGAATCCTGGCTTTTACGGCTTTGACGGCTGCTGGAGTCCTTACTTGACGAGGTCTTCCGCTTCTTGGCCTGTCATCAACAGAGGACGTCTCATTGTACCGCTGAATGGTCCTAGACACAAATTTACGCGATATTTGAAGGCCGCGTAAGAGTTCAAAAATCTGACTAGCACTGTGATTACACTTAAGTAAAGCTATCACTGCAATACGGTTCTCTGCCTTGCCCCACTCCATCGTTATGCTTCGAGAGATCAATACAAACTGAGGTATATGTAATTACCCGAAAAGCGCTTAATCAACTGACACCACAATGTAAACAATCGGACAAGTATTAACAGGTCTACACTTGTTTGAAAACGAGGGACAGAACTTATGGCATGACTACGTACAGTTCAGAACTATCAGTATCATTATGTTGCACAAAAAGGGGGAGGTTTTGAATAATTTTAGAAACTGAAAAGCATTAAAACATCCAGCTTGGGGTTAGGGAGCAATAAAAACGGCACTGGAAATCAAAAATAAATGATAATACACTTACCTACGAAACGAAACATGTTATTCGGCATTGTGGGCTATAATATTACATTTTTAAAGCAGTGTTTCAACATTATTAATTTCACAAAGACACAAAAAAAACTCACTGCGGATAAAAATAAAAAAAACTGAAATGACAAGTCGCTCTGACAACACGAACTCACAGGTCACATTCCAATAATGCATGAAGCGTTCACGTAACTTATACAAAATAAAAAACTATCGAAATAAGACCATCTGTTAGGAATTTTCAGTTCACCTTTCATAGCCCAGTCACCACGCGACTGCTAGATGGCTGACGATTCTGGCTGTAAAGTAGATATGTGGTCTACTTGCCAACTAAAACATGCTTTCGTCCATCCGACCAAAAGACACCCAACCATGGACAGTCGTTTCGTGCTTCTTGCGTTCTCAGCAGTGGTCGATTCTAGTGTAATAGATGGCGCTTTGTGCTGTCTTATTTTGATACACCAAACCTCCTAAACAGGCACAGAGGATAGTTATTCGTTGTCCAGAGAGAGAGAGACCATGCCGATAAGTAGCAAGAAGCACGAACCAGCTGTCCATGGTTGGCTGTTTTTTAATCGGACGGACGAAAGCATCATGTTTTAGTTTATACGCTAACTGTGCAATTGTTGCAGCTTCAGAGTAGCCCGACTAGTTGTCATATTGTATTTTTGTTAAAAATAACCTAATAACAAATAATTTTTCTCATCACATCATGGAAGATATATTACCAAGTCCATATGAATACTTTTGCCCGTTGTTAACTCGTTAACGGATATTGAATATCAACTAAAGATAGGAAGCATTTTCGGAGATTTACTAGTCTCCATTGAGGGACATGCAAGATGGCAAATTTCCGAGGAGATGCTTGGAAAAATCAGAATGTATGTAAATAGATAGTTCGATATTTTTTAGTAGTCGGTGGCCTGCACCTTCGTACTCCCTAGCGACGCTGATGCTGATTTTGCATGCATTCAGTAATCAGGACAGTTTTGCTACATAATTAGAACAAACCTATCCATGTAACTGCTAATAATCATTACATTTAAGGTCTGTTAAGAATTTGGAACAATACTTAGTAAAATAGTTACGACACGCTCTACTGAATGTCGCAGACAAGACGGGCATTCAAACACAATGGAAGTCAGAACTGTTGAACTATCGTGGAAAATAGTTTGTGTTGTTTAGTTGTTAAGAATTCTGTTTTCATTGTTATGTAGTGTGTTGCGGTCTAACTGTTGTAGCAATACTGTTCTCTATATAGTGGTTGTATCAGATGTGTACTGTCTTTGTTGAATGCAAGGGCAAGCCTGCAATTTTTTTTCAATAAAATGGTATAAATTGCTGGATCATGATGCTAAAATTACATTGCTCGACCTGAATAATAGTGGTGTGTAGTTGGCGAACGAACTAGTTCGATCGAACGATTCTCATGATTGAACTAAGTGAACTAGTTCATCCTTCTTTGACAAACTCGTTCACTGCGAACGACTGATGTTACAGGCTCGCGATGATCCAATCGGCCTTATGGCGCATTATAGACTATTGTGAAAAGGAAGCATAAAATATGTAGTTACATCATGGGCTAATCAAGGATTTTAAAAAGTATTCTCGACAGAGAGATGGGGAAGTTTCATAGTTTTTTAAACATTATTTTAATGACAAGTAGATGTTCTACGCGGGAACCCGACCGGAAGTGATACAAAACAGCCGACGGACGACCTATCGGTGTTGTTGTGATGATAGTAAGGTGTAGTGTACAAGAATGTTTTATACAAGGTGAGTCAAACGGTTTTCAGGTAGCTGGAGCGTAAAAAAAGATGGTGTGTGTGTGGGGGGGGGGGGCGGTCGGTGGTGGGTCCGGCGGCGAGCTTCTGGGAAAATGGGGCTGACTATTTTGCTATTTAATATGTTTTTTTTTTCAACATCATTGTCAATCAAGATGATGATTAGGGTAGACGTATTAGTTGCTAACCTTCCCATGTGTGTATGCAAACGATTTCTCCGAAACCGACGCTTTTGTATATCTGAATAAATATGAACATATTATTGATAATAGAACCATCTTTTTACGCTCCAGCTACCTGCAAACCTTTTGACTCACCCTGTATAAAACATTCGTGACTCAACCTGTACACTACACCTTACTATCATCAGAACCGCACGCAAAGACAACAACACCGATAAGGTCGACCTGCAGCCGTCCGTCGGCTGTTTTGTATCACTTCCGGTCGGGTTCCCGCGTAGAACATCTGCTATGATAGTCTAACTAAAGTCAAGTACAGCACTGAACAAAATGTTTGAATATCCTGAAAATTGACAAAGTTTCTTATTTAGAAAATCATCTTGCTAGAGGCAGAGACTGAGTTATGACGTACCATAAAGTGATGCGCATGCTTCGTGCCATTTACAAACGTCGTCAGCTCCGTATTTACGATTTACAATAAAAATTGGTAAAACATTGGTCAGACCATCCGCTGCCACTGTATTATACCTACGTGTAAAAATACAGGCACGTCAGCTCCAGAAAAACATAGAAGGAAGTGGTGCAGAGTAATGAACAGGGACGATAAAATTATCTGATTCGGAAATATTGTACTGCGTAAATACAGGGTGGTCCATAAGTCCTTTGAAATTTCAAATTTGAATAAAATTTAACGGGTGAGCGTAAGCGGCGTGGGCGAGGTGGGGGCAGTATCTTCAGTATCTGGGAATGCAGTCGCCATGGAGTGTTTCACTGGAGCGGATCGTGCTTTTTGTGTGCGCGCGTTTTATCAAAATAATGATTCGGCAACCATTGCGCGGCGTAAATATCGAGAATACCACAATTTACACAATTTTACAAAGTGTCCAACAGCTCAAACGATTAAGAACTGGGTTGCTAAGTTCGAAGAGACTGGTTCGACGTTAGATAAACAGCGGTGGGGTCGACCAAGGACAACTCGTATTGAAGAAAACATCAACATTGTGGCACAGTCTGTTCGTCAAAATCCTACCCAGTCTACTCGTAAGCGTTCCAGTGCACTACACGTACCCAGAACATCTTTACAACGGATTTTAAGGAAAGATTTACGTCTGCACGCTTACAAAATTCAGTTAGTGCAGGAATTAAAAGATAATGACGCTATTCAGAGACTAAACTTTGCGAATGAAATGTTGAATCGATTTTCTTCGCTCAATAATGTGTTGTTCTCGGACGAGGCTCACTTCCATTTAAACGGGCATGTAAATAAACAAAATTGCCGTTATTGGAGCCCCGAAAATCCAAGGCGCATCAGAAGCCCTTACACAGCCCTAAAGTTACAGTTTGGGCTGCTATGTCAGCGCATGGCATCGTAGGCCCTTATTTTTTTGAGGACGACAGAGGTCGCGCATTAACTGTTACTTCGGAGCGGTAGGTAGCAATGATAGAAGAGTTTTTGACACCAGCGTTGCAGAATTTTCCAGGCTATAATACGCAGACCTGGTTTCAACAGGACGGAGCAACTGCCCACACCTCCAACACTTCTATGCCCGTCGTCTGTCAACTTTTTCCCAGCAAAGTAATTTCTCGAAGAGGAGACATTTCCTGGCCACCACGTAGTCCAGATTTGACCCCAATGGACTTCTTTTTATGGGGCTACCTCAAGAGTAAAGTGTACGACACCACTCCGCGATCAGTTGATGTCCTGAAAGAAAATATCCGAAGAGAAATGGCAAGCATTACAGTGTTGACTTGCCGCGCAGTCATCGACAATTTTAGACGTCGTTTATATGAGTGCCGTGATCGTAATGGATTGCATTTAGACGATGTGATTTTTAAAACATAATTCCCATTCAATAAAGATGATAACAAAATATAATAATTCTTCATAATGTAACTAGTTTGGTTTTATTCCTTTTTTTCCAGCTCAAAGGATTTGGGCCACCCTGTATAATTTTGATATTAGTATGATTTAGTAAATATGGTAAAAATTATCAAAATAAATATAAGGGTATGTGCCTAGTATGATGGATAAATAATCTAATTAGTGTAATCGAGTACGGAGATAGATTTGATTACTGCTTTTATTTCGAGATAATATGAATTTTGTACCTAAAGAGCGAATACTCTGAAGCATACCTTTTTCGACGTGGGCATGCAAAGGTGTAGTTCAGGAACAAAAAATCTGATCAAAAGTGCAAAAAATGTATAATCAAATAGTGTCACGTTATAAAATAATTAAATGTATTGTGATGTGTTAAAATTGATTGCGAAGTTGAAAGTGTGTAGTTATTATGATATACAGGTATGGCATTGTATTATTTGTCAATTGACAAATGACACTGTACAACAATATGTAATTTATATTTTTTCCGTCATTAGCGAATTTAAAAAGAGCTTATCAAAACCCTATTAGAGTCTGCTTTATTTCGAATAGTAGCATGTTTATTAGAAACCCAGTTAATATGTCAATTGTAACTGCAGCTGACCGCAAGTTGGGCCATTATGGGACACTATACAATAATACATATATTTACATTGAAAACGTACAAAAATCGACAATCGATACTTAATTCTTTATTAATGATCTTAAAAATATTAGAAACTTGACTTTGAGCGCAATCATAACATTTTTTGCAAACATAGCCGCCATATTAGAACAGCTATTTTCGATTTTTGAACAATCGATATCAAGTTCGTGATTAGCGGGTGCACCATCATATTGAATCAGCAGTTGTCATCCTACACATATGGATGCCATATTCGTTATCAGCGACCTGGAAAACGTAGGATATCCTATGAATCTTTCCAATTTTGGCAATATTTTAGGACTTTTGAACCACTTTGGGGTCGATCGTAAATGTTAATGCATGCCAAAGTATAAATGTTTCGCATAGTATATTTAACCATTATTATGCCCACCATTGTAATATTACTGGCATCCGTTTACAGAAAATATTCCTTTTATTTATTGTGTATCTCTAATATCGCACAGTCTATGCCAAGATACAAACAATACACTGCGACTGGTCAGCTTGGGCGCTAATGATGAATGCGATATAAAGGATGTATCAATAAGAACGCAATAATTGAATCTAGCGCCAGTTTTTAAAATGAATCAGTACACAACAGAACAGCGTACCCTAATTGTTAAAAATTATTACCAAAGTGGTGAAAGTTTAATTGCCACGATTCGAAAGTGCAGCCAATATTCGGTCGGAATAATGTTCCTACCCCACCCAACGTGAAAAGAATAATAAAAAAATTTGAAAGTACTGGTTCTTTTAATGATGTGAAACATACGAGACGAGCTCGCAGCGGTCGTTCAGAATAAAATGTCAGAGCAGTTCGCGAAAATGTAGCCAAGAGTCTATCGCGCTCAGGAATTGGTCATTAAAATAGCCACTCTCCATAGTATTCTAACGAAAGATTTACACCTGCTTGCCTACAAAGGCCAATTGACTCAACAGTTTATGCCAACAGACCATGCACAGCGAAGAGAGTTTAGCAATTGGAGCCCGGGTCAACAGTATGTGAATGGTGATTTTGTAGACAAAATCATTTTTAGCGATGAGGCCCATGTTCATCTCGATGGCTTCGTCAATAGACAAAACTGCCGCTTTGGGGCACAGAGAATCCAAGAGTAATTTATGAGAAAGCTAGGCATCCAAAACGCGTTAGTGTTTGGTGTGTACTATGGTCTGGAGGAATTATTGGACTGTTTTTCCTGGTCGAGTCATCTCCCGGTTTGGTGACCAGAATTGGCCGCAACGCTCTTGCGATTTAACACCTTTGGACTTTTGGCTTTGGGGGTGTCTGAAGGTACAAGCTTATGCCGACAAGCCCGCAACCACCGAAGCATTGAAAGCTGAAATCAGACGCTGCATCAACGAGATACCACGACGTGTGTTCAAAAATGTTACCACAAATTTTATTAAACGAGTGCGCATGTGACAGCAGAGCCGAGGCAGCCATTTACCTGACGTTATGTTTCGTACATAATTCCAATAAATATTTCAGTTGTTTGTTACGAAATACCATGTTTAATAGAACCTTGAAATATTGCGTCCTTATTAAAACATCCTTTAAAAGGTTTGTCCGGAAAATACGTATAAAAGTGGAATAACTATTTTACAATTGTCTAGATCTAGATATTTCAATATGGTCTCCTTCAAAGTACTCCCTCTGAGACGAGATGCACTTCTGCCAACGCCATTTCCACTATTGATACGATCGCTAAAAGTCTTCAATTGTCAGGCTCTTTGACCGTGTCGTTTCTGCCTTGATGGCTTCCACATCGTCCAAGTGCCGTCCCCGAAGCACCATTTTGCATTTTGGGAACAGGAAGATGTCGCAAGTGGATAACTCGGGTGAATAAGGTGGGTGTTCTGTCACGTGATTGAGCGTCGGGCCAAAAACTCGCGCATGATGAGAGACGTGTGAGCGGGCGCATTGACGTGATGAAGGATCCACCTGTCCCCTTGTGCCAAATCCGGTCGGACTCGGGCTCGAGCTCCGAGACGACGCAAATCTTCAGTATAGAAATTTCCGTTCCCTGTCTGGCCGGGAGGGACAAATTCCTGGCGAATACAATGCCCCGAGAATCAAATAAATCAATCAACATTGTTTTCACATTGGACCTCGACTTTTTTTTCTCGGTTCCCCTGCTCGTTTCCACGCCATGCTTCGAGGTTTCAGCTCCACATCGAATTCGTAGAACCAAGACTCGTCTCCAGTGATGACCCAGTTGAGAAAGTCCCCATTTTCCTCTGCTTCCAACCAATCCTCACAGCAAGCAACCCTCCTCGGCCTTCCCGAAATCTTTTCAACCACTTGTTGACAGTTGGTTCCTTCAGAGAATCGTCTCCATAAACTTATTCCAAACACTCAAAAATCCCACGACCATTCTTGCCTACCTTTGAAAAAAGGGTTACTTTCAAGCACACGTAAAGTATCGGACAAAAATAGAGCGACGATATATTTTTTTTCTTCTATTGAAAACGCAATAACGCAAGAGGAATTAAAAAAAATACATTCATTGACACAAATACATTTATTACATTCTATACCAA
Organism: Acanthoscelides obtectus; assembly: GCA_963669975.1. Classification (NCBI taxonomy): domain Eukaryota; kingdom Metazoa; phylum Arthropoda; class Insecta; order Coleoptera; family Chrysomelidae; genus Acanthoscelides; species Acanthoscelides obtectus. The sequence goes on along the minus strand of CAVLJG010000010.1, from coordinate 21,403,786 downwards.
ACTTCTCCCATACTGACAAGATTCTTAAATGAAAAAGAAAAATCAAACATTCTTAAACGACAAAAGTTAAGCGACGCATACAACAAAAATAATACAAAACAGAATATTCAAAAAACAAATACATTATCATGTTGCCTTCCAAATATTTAGTCCACAGTCCTTTATTTGCGAGAACCTGGCGGCACCTTTGAGGCATGGAAGAAATTAAATTATCAATTATGTTTTGATCAATAGTTTTCCAGATATTTTCAATTTCTTCAAAAATTTGCTGTTTATTTTTATAGGATTTGGTTCTAAGTTGCCTATCTAGAATTTCCCACAGGTTTTCGATCGGATTAAGATTGGGTGATTGGGCTGGCCATTTATGAATGGTGATTCTATTTTCATTGAACCATTCTTTTATACATTTTGCTGTATGTTTTGGGTCATTGTCGTGTTGGAAAACAAATCGTAGTGGCATATTCCATTCTGCATAAGGCAGCATGATATTTTCAAGGATATATTTATACTTAAACCTATCCATAATGCCCTCAATGTGATAAATTGGTCCCATTTCATAGCCAGAGAAACAACCCCACACTAACACGTTTCCACCTCCATGTTTTATAGTACCTTGGACATACTTTGGGTCGAGTCTTTTACCTGCAATACGCCAAACATATTGAACTCCATCACTTTTGTGCAAATCAAACTTTGACTCATCACTAAACAGTACTTTCTTCCATTGCTCTGGTGTCCAATGAGCATGTTGGGCTACAAACAGACGACGTGCTTTAATATTCTTCTTACTAAGAAGCGGTTTTTTGCAGGTTTGCATGCCGTTAAGCCTGCTTCAACTAGTCTGCGCTGTATAGTCCGAGAAGAAACATTAGAGTCCCCAGCTTCAGCCAGAATTTGTTTTGCTGACAAAAAAGGATTTGCCTGAGAGATCCTCTTAATTCTCCTATCAAGTTTCTTTGTAGTTTTTCTCGGTCTTCCCGTCTGTTTTAGGTTGACTACTGTACCCCTAATTCGATAATTCTGAATTGTCCTCGACACCACAGATTTTGAAACCCTCAGTTCTTGTTTTATTTTATATTGTGGTATTCCCATCTTATATGATGCAATAATTCTTTCTTTAAGATCAACAGAAAAACTTTTACCGCGAGGCATTTTATACACAAAATAACATTTGATACCGACCACAACCGATGTTTATGTACTAATGGTATGAACAATATCGGTAAAGTCGCTCTATTTTTGTCCATGAAAAAATGCATAAAAACATATAAGGTATTTCTTTATCTCTCGATGTTATCACAAGAGGCAAAGAATATTTAAATACGATAAACCAAGGTATGTACTGATACTACAAAATTGCTCGTCATCATACGAGGTACAGTGAAAAAGTTTTTCAAGGATATTATAGCGTCGCTTTACTTTTGTCCGATACTGTAAACCCTAGTTACTCGCAGAGCGCTCCGGCTCAAACTGAGCATAGAGGGGAATGCATAGAGAGAGGAACCACTGGGCCACCCCTCCACAACGCCCCGAATTTTTTATACGTATTTTCCAGACAAACCTCAGACTATGTCAGGTGACGTCACAACCGAACCTCGACGCGGCTACAGCACCTTAATACAGAAAATGTCGTGACTTCCTTATATTTCAACTTCCTAATTACATGTATATCAGCTTTATTAGCAAGTATCAACAAATATTCGACTTTGAATACAAACTATTCACAATTTATATGAAACATACATATCACATCACTTATGTATTAGTTTGGCCTGTCCATGCAACACGACCTTGTTCTGTTCTTCGACTTCACAACTAAAATCCACTGTTATGATTTTCCTGAGATCAGCCAATTTCACCTTGACTGTTACACTTTCATCTGCATAGCACTTGTTGGGAAAGTTCAAAGTCTGTTGTACAACTATGGTTCCGGGACCAGGCAATTTTGTTCCAATAACTGCAGACACCAAAGCGTTCAAAAAGGCACCGTGAACTAAAGCTGTTTCCTTTCCGCCACTCGAGTGGATTGGATTTGTATCACCACTGAGTTTCGTGAAAGTGTCTATATCGTTTTGAGTTATTTTTCTTGATATAGAGACTACTTGTCCAACCTTAAGCCTAAAATAATAATATATAGATAATCTTGATAGAGACTCTGGTATAAAATCATTAATGGGTTGATCCCCACATTCCACTTCTGACTCCCTTGCTACTTTACATCAATGCTCTTTCATGTCACAATTACCAGCATTTAAAACAAAACTATACTAAGTGACATATAAATCCGAACACCCAGTTTAAATGGTTTTATTTTAATAAAATTTTGTATAAGTACTTAATGAAGCATAATAAGTAAATGATAAAAATTTCAAAATGATTGCACTGCTTTAAAGCCCTTTGACCATTAATAATGTGTGGATGCACCCTGATGTGCTACGCATTCTCCAACGCGCCTAGGCATGCTTCTGATCAGGTGGTCAATGTCCTCCTGTGGTATCTCATTCCAGGCAACCACCAACTCCTCTCGAAGTGCTTCTAGAGTCTGAGGAGGACGTTGCAAATTGAGCAATCTCATACCCATCATATCCCACACGTGCTTCAATTGGGGATAAGTCGGGAGATCTTGGTGGCCATGGTAACAATGTGACATCATTATGTTGGTAGAAGTCTATTGTGACTCTTGCAAAATGTGGTCGGGCATTATCTTGTTGGAAAGTTGGATCTGCCAGGGTGTCAAGATAGGGTAAAAGATGGGGTTCTAGAACTTCGTGGATATAACGCTGCGCGTACATGTTACCTCTGATGAAGATTAAAGGTGACCTGGAACCATAAGCTATAGCACCCCAAACCATAACTCCAACAGTGTGATGAACATGTCTTTCAACAAAAAACTGTGGATTCCTCCTTTCACCACGTCGCCTTGTAACCCTGGCACGACCATCGTGCATGCCTAAACAAAATCGAGACTCGTCACTAAAGACAATACTGTTCCATTCCTGATCCCAGAGTGACCGTTGTCTGCACCACTCAAGGCGATTACGTCGGTGTTCTCGAGTTAAAGGGAGGAGCCAGTGTGGCCGGTATGAAAACAAGCCAAAACTTCTCATTCGTCGGTAAACACTTCGCATGCCAATAGGTCTTCCGTGTTCTGCAAACCATTCATTTGCAATGGACCTGGTAGTGGAGAAACGGTCCCTTAAGGCCAATAATCTTAGGCGGCGATCTTCACGGTCTGTTGTTCTACGGCGGCGTCCAGTGCCCCTTGCTCTTTGCGTACGGCCTTCTCGAAGCCATGCCTGACAACACCTAACCCAAGTGTCTACACTTCTTTGCACTCTAACTGCAATTGCCCGAAAAGAAAGTCCAGCTTCCCGAAGTCCCACTATACGGCCCCTATCAAACTCACTAAGTTGACGAAATCGTACAGGTCTCCGTACTCTAGGCATCGTAACCGATCGTAAAGGATGTCAAGAACGAAAATCCGCCAACGTTGATTCTTTAATGCGGCTGAAATATTCATTTTTAGAGCGTTAGTGAATTAAAAAAAAGCAGTATAAAAACCGGAATGTCCAACTGATAAGGCTGAAAATTTTTTCACTTGTTATTTACAGTAAGATAAATACATTCACCAACTTTTATTAAAATAAAACCATTTAAACTGGGTGTTCGGATTTATATGTCACTTAGTATAGATTTTTGTATCATTTGTTATGGAAGGCAAAAAATGACAGAATCTGTCAAATTCAGCAATTGTTTATGTTGCTTTAAATGCAATACAGTCCGGTTTTAGCGAACCAAAACTGTCAATGAAAAGAGCATAAATTGCTTGGCTGGGACACTCCTAAGACCTCATTCCAGGGGTGCTATGAATTTAAGTGAGGAAAGTCTTATTATTTTATCTCATATGGCATACAAATATGAAAGTTAAGCAAGCAAAGGATGTTTAAAATGACCCGTTGAACGTGTATTACATGGTATTATGAAATTAAGTGTTTTTTAATGACTGATTCAATTCTATTTCATATCATCCAGATCAAGTTTGGACTGACAAAAGGTTTATTCACAAATTAAATATTTTTGCAATGTGCTATAGATAATTACTCATCTAAAGAACTTCAGAATGAGTTACGGGTCAATACTTAAAAGAATATAATTCCTCCTCATTTGAAAATACCCAAAAGGCAATACTGACAAATTTGAAATATGGGTATTTGAGAAAATAAAACAATGTATCAATAAGTGCGCATGTTTGGCAAATTGTATCTATCTATTTACTGGGATATCAAATGTACAAAAAGTTGTTTTCTTGACATTAAATGTGTACACCAACACTCAACATTTATGTGAAACCAACCATTAAAAGTGCGAATAGGCAAACAACAACAAGAGGACAGAAGCTGTGATCAAATGCTGTTTTCTTTAATGTGTAGTAAATGAGGTTTCAATAAGATTTATATAAAAAAAAAACACTACTCTGAAACATTTGAGTGTATTGGACGATTGGGGTAACCAAAGTGAGTTTGGTTTGATAACTATGTCTGAACATTCAGCTGGTTTAACTGAACTCACCAATAAGAAACTACACCACTTTTACTGAAGTTTTGTCAAATGTCATATATTAACCTTTATACTTACCTTGAAAAAGCTCTTTGTGAAATTCCGACCATGTTCATTGTTCTAAAAGGCGATAGGTATCCAAAAAAATTGAACCGAGGTTCTTATAACGAGGATTACAGCTCATTGCATACTGCTGAACTTTTCTTTTAATGTCTTGTGGTATTGTTACATTCTTTGATTCAAAGAGATAGTACAGTGTTGTCAAAGCATTTAGAGCAATGTCTTCGTGTTTATGGAGCAGAAGTTCAGAAATGCGATTTACACCATTCATGCAGATGATGTACTCTCTGCTTTCTGGATCTAAACAAAAAATTAATGAGTTATTCTTGGTGCACATTTAATCATATAATAAACATAGGTGCACTCAGGGAACAACAGAGCTTTAGTTCATTATGATTACAGTGTAAGCTCAAAGCCTAAATGAATGAACTCGACACTGACATTAAAAGCTGGAGCAGTGTAGTAACTTAAATGAGCAACAAGGAATGAATATGTGGAAGTGTGATGATTGGCTTTTGCACAAAAAAGCTAAATCATCACAAAGTTTAAGACAATATTAAGTATTTCTTATAACAATCTTATCCGACAGCCACGCTGCAATGAAGGCACTAGGTGCCTTAAGATTACTTCAAGCCTTGTATTGCAACGCAGGGGTTCCGGGACACGCTGGGATAAGGGCAATGAAACGGCGGATGCTCTGGCGAAGACAGCTTCAGCCAGCAAGCTCGCTGGTCCTGAGCCAGCTTTAGGAGTGCCCGCGCAAGGAGTTAGGACGAAAATGGGGATGTGGATTGCAAGATAACACTCAAAAATGGAGAAATATCTCCAGACATCTCCGTCAGGCATGGAAACTCATTGCAAGGCCTAGTGCTAAGGATGGATGTTTCAGCTTATCTCTGGATAGAGGCAACCTAAGATTGCTGGTGAGACTGTTGCCTGGCGCCACCTGCACATAATGGGAGGGAGCAGATCTCGGCGCACGTTCTGTGTTGCTGTGAAGCTCTGAGCTACTATAGGCGCACTATACTAGGGTTCATTACTTTGGGACATCAAGGAGCTTGGACAAGGCCATACTCAACTTCGCTAGGAAGACGAGGCTTGAGGTCTAAGGAATGTAGAGGTGCATACGGGTCCGTTTAAGCAGTCTATGCACTGGCTCCTTATGGTTGCTGGAATGCCTCTAATTTCACGATTCAGTCATTCATTCACGTATTTCTTCATAAAGCTTTCGGGATCAGACAAAAGATTTGCAAAACTTGGTAGAGGTAGACTAAATTTGAGGCCAAGCCAATAAGGATAAATCAGATTTGGTTTTATGGACATTTTCAGGGAAGCTAAATTTTGATCTGAACTACAACTGTTTTATCTTCCATTTATTAATTGAGTTGTCAGGATAAGTGGCTCAAAAGTTTAACTTCCCATGAAATTCTACATAAATAGTAATTGTTTATTTCATTTCTTGGTACCTAATTGAATTTACCTCCTTTATAAATATGTGTGTCCACCAACTGACTCCAAAGAAAAAAGTTTCAGTACTTGAAAGCTAATTTAGTTATTGTGGGTTGGGAGATTGCTTTATGCTCTACTGATAGGTGCAGAAACTATTGTTCTCATGTGAGGGTAAATGAAAAATCATCAGGTAAAACATAGAATTATTTTCCATGCATTTTCCTACCTTCCACATGAATATTATGGAAATACTAGTGAGATGTGTTCCACAATCATCCCAAGTAAATAAATACAATATATTAATAAAATGAGGTATGGAGTTTGTAAGATTCTCTGGTTCTCTGTCAATCAAAATGTTGACAACAAAAAAAATTATTTATGTTTTTTTATAAAACCTATTGTGTGAACATGGCCACTACTTCCCACATGACTCGTATTTTCCTTATCTGGTTACTTACCACATGATATGTTACAAATTCCAGAGAGAGCAAAATGAACTAAATCACAATTATCATTTGAAAGCTCAGAGATAAAAAGGTCAACCAAATGTAATTGTTTCATGAATTCATAATTTATTGGATCATATGCAAAGTTTGCAAGGTTCGCTAGTGTTTGTTTCCTACATTCTGAAACAAGACACGAATTAGTGAGATGCTATTTATATTCATCGACGTACTTACCATGTGAAGCAGTTGTGGTATACTCATGTATCAATTGTTTCAAAAAATCATACCGCTCTTTTGCAAATTCCTTTGTGTTGTAATGTTTCACTTTTCGATTAAATTTGGGAGTGAACATCTATAAATACAAGGAAAAATCTTCCACAAAAATTTACATTCACTATAAATTAACCGGCTTTTCGGCAGATTTTTGTCTTTAGTACAACAAACATAACCAACCGTGAAGCCCGTTGATTAAACCTAACCTTACATTATTTTTGACAGCGACAGTTCGTATTGTCTATTTCACGAGTATCCATTATGGTAGAATGACAGCTGATTATCTAGAAGTATCTCAAAATTTCCCATATCGCCACAGGACACAAAAATCAAATTCAAGCGGATAACCAAATGAAAATTGTATTTATCATTACAACATACTTCTCACGGATCCGTCAACGCCAGGTAGACAGAGCCGATTTTTGTTTTAGTTTTTTGTACGCTACAAATTCATTTTATACTTACAACTTTTTATTTAGAAAAGTTCATTTGCATACAAAAAACAAAGCGTCACAAACAGGTTTAACTATTAAATCTATACCCGATCCATTTTTCCCAACATTGCAGACTAACACATAAAAGTCACTTGTTGATCAGCTGTTCGCCTGAGAAGACGTCAAAGCGTGATGAATACTCGTGAAATAGGGTATAGCCATGTAGCGGCAGATAATGGACATGGGACTGACTTTTTGTGCGTCACCCATTATAGCTGATCAGATTCTTTTTTTGCCAAGGGTACACTGACTCATACCTATACCCTATACCTTTGATGTAAACGTGATCTGAACCAACCGATTGATTCCGTATTTTTGTGTCACATACATGTTCTGGGTGGGAGAAAGCTAAACGGCTACTCTGTGATGCCCCAGTCCCCAATGATGTTGACTAGGTTAGGTCAATTTTGGATTTAAAACTGAATTTTTTTTGATACTATATACCTACTAAACTCGTGTATATCTCTCGCATAGCGCCCTAAAAACAAATCAGCTAGATATAAATAAATAACTATAAAGTACAGGTTTTACAAATAATTTCTCCCTGCCATAAAGCCATAAATCACACGCTTGGCCGACAGAAAGATGCTCTTTTTTGAAAAAGTTGAAATTCTGGTGGATTTTTGTTTTGTGCTTGTTCTGGTTGAATTCCGCCTGGCTCATCTGGCAACGTGTGTGGGCCGGCGCCTTTCTGCCGTGCTTTAATCAAACATGCTGTAGGGAAGGGGGCGGGGATATTAAGAAACATTTTAAAATTCTCAGAAAATCCTATTACAAAAATAAATTTTGACCGAACTTGATTGCTTAGACAGATTGTATCTTGTGTATTGGAGATTATTATTTCTCTATATTAATTTACACCATTATGCTGAAAAGGAATTTAATTGTTCCCACCATGTATTCATTATTGATTACTATCATAAGAAAATTTCCATCAAGTAGTTGGGTGTTACGTTCGGTTACGCTTTTTTGGAAAAGACAGTTTTGTCAAAATTCCGAGTGTCAAATTTCATTCATTTTTCGAATTTTGGCGGTCAACGTGACAGTCCCGTTTGCCGGAAATAAAGAAAGGAGTGGCCATGTTTCACCGCCTCAAAATATAGTTCGGGCACCGAACAGCTCATTTCTAAATAATTATTCAGAAAGACGCTGAAATCTACTTCGTTCCCAACTAATCTCTAGTTTTGGAACCCACAAGCAGCAACAATACTTGGTCTGTTATTCGTATCTTTACAAAAAAAGATATTCTGAACCAACTGCGTACGAATACAACAGTTGAGTTCCGAACGTCCGACTGTCCGAGATTTGGAGGTCTTTCCGTTTAGCAAAACGCCAGTGATTAGACATGTCGGTGCAAAATAAACCGTAAGTTGAGTTTTTTATACTCATATAAAGGATGTTTTGAGTTTTAACGTGCCCAAGAAGTTACCTTGATATGTATTTTAGAGTGCGACACATACATTTGGATGGACTTCGCGTACTTTCCTAATTTCTGATATCTTTCGGCGTGAAGACTGGGTCTTTGCCAACATGGCGCTTCCCTAATACATGAGCATTTTATTAAAATATATTCATAACTGGGATTATTTTTTGTTAAACTTCGAATACATGTAGTGTACTGATCTTTGAAAATATTGAAAGTCACATATCTGGTTTACGGCACGCTAGCTAGGCGTGTTCGAGATTTGGGGAATTTTACGGAGTTCCACGTGAAAATACATGCTGACTTATATAACTAATGATCTTATATTCGTTCTACATGCCATTAAACCTTAACCAGCAGCGTATAACAATAATGTTGGATCCAGAGGCTATGAAAACTTATGTATGAATGTCCAAATATAGCATATGTTTTGAAGGTTATTTCACACCTACCTGCCGTTTTCTTACAGTAATGATGAATGGGACACGAATGGCCCAGAAAGCGAGGAGAAAGAGCCCCAAGAATACAATGGACCTGCAGGAATGGACCCTGAAGGAACCATTATTTCAAACTGGGAACAAACTATTGATAACTTTGATGACATGAACCTAAAAGAAGAACTGCTCAGGGGTATCTACGCTTATGGTTTTGAAAAGCCCTCGGCTATCCAGCAACGTGCAATTATGCCCTGTATACAAGGTCAGTTCAATTTGTCTATTCTGTATAGTTTTTTTTATCACCTGCTAATAGATCTTGTGGTTTTGTCGGATCAAGAAGAATGCTAAAAGATGATTCGAAATGATGCATTTTTCATATTGGTGTCTAAAAAAACTTCAAAGGATAGCAATGGCATCAGAATTACTGCATAGTGTACAGCAGATCTTTTCAAATATTTGAATTTCTTTGTCTCACTACATCTTCAATTTCATTTTCATGCTCCTCATTAATTTTCAGAAGTTTTGGCTATCTAAAATAACTTTATGATCCATAGTTTAAATACCTACATAGCAAAATTAACTTTGATTGACTAACGTACAATAGTGCATATTGATCTCATATATAAAGGTGTTTGCTGTTTAGAGATGATGCTTGAGAATAATAGCAAACTTACATTTCAGATGTTGTAAGATGACATTTATTGATCTAAAAATTTTAACTGTACCATGCATTTTATACTGGAATGTATGATTCATGTCGACACAGATCCACAAATATAATGCAAGGTTCAATAATGAATTATTACCAGAATACACAAAACTATCCAAATCTATATAATTGTTTAATGTTCTGTCTAGGAATTATCAAACAATTTCAAACTGTGAAGAGATATTTAGTGAAGCTTTTTATGACATAAAAGAGTTTTTAAATAATGATTTTACTGACTTTGTTCCATAATTATTGACTATATGTTTTATTACTTTGTGTTTGTTTTTAAAGTGCATGTATTATTTTTTTGTATTGCTCTTTCTTGTTGCAATGCTTAGACCTTCTTCCATGTGTGTAAGCACTTTTGTGTACAAACACAAATAAATTATTATTTTCCCATATGGCATAAATCAGCATTTGTACAAGTTCATGTACTCTTTCTCTGTATACTTATTGGGATGAAAGCATGAAATGTGGCTCAATTTTTGTCATCATTTCATATATTTTATTTATCTGTCTTTAACTATTGGCAGCTTATTTATTATCTTTTGATATGTCACTCTTCAATATTGCCTTTTTCTTAGGTGTATATGTAAGGTATACTATACAGGAAAAATAGATGAGGTAAACCTAATCTCTTACCGATGATTGAATTGTTTATAGATTTTGTACTCAAGTTAAACTAATGTGTGGCTTATCACATACTGATAATAAATTACATTACATTAAATATCTAATATACTAAAAGTTTTTTTGTATTTGTGTTCCAAATAACTAGAAACTGTAGAAACTTAAAAGTTCTCTATTGCATCAATTCTCAATTTATCACTTGTGTGTTATAATCTACAAAAACATTTTTTTAATGATGCAATATTTAAAAAAGTGCAATTTAATAACTCAAAATGAAATTCCTTTTATTTGTTTTAGACTTAAAGCAATGATATATTTTTGAACAGTGCAAAAACATTGAATCTTGATTAACAGGAAATGAACAAATACCAAAATCAAATATTGATAAATATAATATATAATAGGCAGCCTCTAGAAATTTGGAATGATAATAACTGAAAAACTGATAACAATGTTTAATTGAATTGAAGCAAAAATATTAAAGACCGAAACAGGGGACCAAATCTTGCTTGTTTTGATTTGGAGTTTGCACACAATTTAGTTGATCAATCGAATCATTTATAAAATAGTATTCACTCTATGAAGCTACAGTAATGAATTAATAATGATTAAATTAATTTGTTGGGTGTGCCAGATTGGTTAAATATTTTCCATTTTGTGACAGGAGATGTGCACCTTATAGCACTTTTAAATGGACAATTTTTTTGCATGTTTGCATTATGCCACAATAGAATACTAGCAACATGGTGCAATATTTTTAGTTAGTGTGGCTCCGCATCAAACATCAGTTTTTATAGCAACAGCTAATATGATGGCATGGTGAAAAACCTAGGTGCACTTGATGGTATTATGCACATACTATATTTTTCACAAAAGTTTTTATAATGTGCTAAGGATTTTGATAATATTCAATCATTTAAAATGTTTTGTTCTTTGGTGAGGCCCCATTTGGAGTATTGTTCTTGTGTTTGGTCACCCAACTATAATATTCATATTCAGGCAATTGAGAGAGTGCAACATAAATTCTTAAGATTCATTTCATTCAAACAAAACATTATGGTTGAAGATATTATCTGTTCCATCATTGAAAGCTCTCTCAATATCTCAGCCCTTCAGGTAAGACAGAATTTGAGGGACCTGTCACTATTTTATAATATTTGGCACTCTCTTAGTTTAGCTCCAGAACTTTTTAAAAATATTAATCTCCATGATCTCGTTGATAAATAAATTAATAAATATTGAGTACATTGGTTTAGTCTTTACCAAATAATACAATTTTATCTGGTTTACCACAAGCAGATTCACCACATGACTGATATACTGTTTTCCTTTAGATTGCTATCAAACATCAATTTTGCAATACAGTGCAAAACAATATATTGCTGACGGATTGCTAAATGTAATATAAGTAATTTTACCTGCCGTGGCACATATCACATACAATGTCAGTCATGCTTAGTGATTTTATAGCCCTTCTGATAAATTCTGAAGTGTGTCTTCAGATTGAAGACATTATTGCCAAGTTATAGCAGAGATATGTAGCAATATGGTCTATAGCGGCCATAGATATAGCCAAATATTGCTCATTTAGATGTTCATATGTGCACATTTTCAGTTAGAAAGGGATGGACAAAGTTTTTTTTTTTTTTTCAAGGCCTTGACGTTATTGCCCAGGCTCAGTCCGGTACTGGGAAGACTGCTACATTCAGCATCTCCATCCTTCAGCAGATTGACACCTCATTGCGAGAGTGTCAAGCCTTGATCTTAGCTCCTACAAGAGAGTTAGCCCAGCAGATTCAGAAGGTGGTGATAGCGCTAGGTGACTTTATGAATGCTCAGTGCCATGCCTGTATTGGTGGGACAAATGTCAGGTAAGTACATGTGCCTTCTGCAACTTTGAATCATTTTAACTGTTGCTTTCACACCAAAACATACTATTTATATATCAGTTAAATCCTCTAGATATTTCTCTTTCTACTGAATTGGCCAACATGACTGCTCATTTGCATATATGGGCTGACTGATACAAATTACAAAATCAATAAGTAAATTTCTCATTGAATTGAACAAAATACATTATGGTGGACATTTCTGATTGGCAAACCAAATGTTCTAAGATTCCCTTACAATGTTTTGACATGGTTGGAGTCCTACCTTACAAGCAGAAGAATGCAATTGCAAGCTCTCTAAAACTCGTGAAATATTTGGGACGCATTTGCAAAAGTTAAACATCGCCTTTTATGCACTAAGTTAGCTAAAGAACTGCATTGACAAAACTGTATTATGCTCTGGTCTACTCACATGTGTCACTCATTATTTTGAGCTAGGGCAAAAGCAGTGCATGCATCCATGTGTTTATCTCTCAAAAGAAAATTATGCGATTACTGTCTAATCATAGCCGTAAATCGACATTTATCAGACGTGTATTGCTTGTTTTTCACAAAATAGAGCAAAGAGTAAATGGAAAATGTGGCTTTGACCATCTGGAGAAATTCTTGAATCTTGTATGATCAAGCTGAGGTCATGGTCTGAGAACAAGTGCTTTGTTGTTGATCTCTGATCTATAGATGGACTTACAATATCTATAGCTACTGTCATAATTGATGTAAAAAGATTCCTATGGTCTCAATGTTAAAATAAAAATGGTTGTTCGACTTAATTGTCCAAGTGCCCAGCTTTCTGAATATGAGAAATTGTGGATAGAGCAGCTGTGTCTGTTTTGATCTGATGTAAATGATTTTTAAATCGTGTTTTCATAAATATGTCGTGTTCAACCAGTTTACTGAATCAAAATATACCTGGACAATGCACGGAAAGGACCGACACTGATATATCGGCATTATCGGTTATACCGAAAATCCTATATTGGTTGATGTACAATAAATTGCCAAAATGTGATATCATCTGAGGAAGCATGCTCCTTTAAATGCATTCTCTCAGTGGCTGAGTGTAATTGATTTTAACCATTTGTTATCGTTGCTTACCAATGAATTTGCAAAAAAAAATAATTAAATTTCAGAAGTTTTCAGTATCTGTCTTATTTTTCAGGGAAGATATGCGCAAGTTGGAAGCTGGCGTCCATGTGGTGGTAGGCACGCCCGGCCGCGTCTACGACATGATCACAAGGAACGCGCTACGCACTAATAAGATAAAAATGTTTGTGTTGGATGAGGCTGATGAAATGTTGAGCAGAGGCTTCAAAGATCAAATTCACGATGTCTTCAAAATGTTGGACAAGGACGTGCAGGTCATTCTGCTCTCCGCCACCATGCCCACTGATGTGCTGGATGTCACCAAGAGTTTCATGAGGGATCCTATTAGGATATTGGTTAAAAAAGAGGAACTAACGTTGGAAGGTATTAAAAATTAGAATTACGCTGTGTTGCCCAATCGTTTCTTATGAGACGCACCGATGCGTCCTCGTTACAATTTTTAGTTTGTTTGTAAACAAGACTAACATGCAGAATCTTACTTTCTTTAAGCATAAATGTATAGGAGTAATCCTCAATCATAACCAATGAATCGCATTTGTTTGTTTGTTTCAGATTTATTTAGCATTAATGTTACAATGTCCATAATATCCATATTACACAGTATATCACAAAATATATTATGTCTTCAAGACTACATATTTTTATACAAAATTTCACTATGAATTCTGGTTTTCCATGCTCAATTTCCCTTTGAACATTTTCAAACTGACACACATCTTGATATCATTACTTAATTTATTAAATTCGTACAATCCCTTTGAAATATACTGACTTGCTCGTTATATTACTACTGCAGTTTTGTAAATTAAAGTCTATACTTCCTCTAGTAGAATAATTGTGGCACTCATTGTTCAATACAAAAAAAATTTTGTGATTGTGATTTGGTAGAAGATGATTTTTTAACTTGAATATGAAAATGAAAACCAAGTAAGCTATGAAATTTTTGATATTTAACCATTGTGGTTCTTTCAGCATAAAATTTATTCTAGAATATTTATTTTTATTTAAGATGATTCTCATAGCTTTATTTTGTAATAATTGTAATTTTGAAACTACAGTTTCATTTGCAGTGAACAAAATAGTCGAACAATATAACAAATGAGGAAGAATCATAGTGTTGTACACAATTTTTTAGAATAAACGCTTACGCTATGCTAAATTCAATCAAAGTAATTTATTTTCTTGGATATTTTTGAAATAATATATTCATAGTACCCTTCAAATTTTAATTTACTGTCTATGTAGATGGCCAAATATTTAAATGATTCGATTGACACAAATTTTTCATGAATTAATTATTGTAAGATTTATAGTATTTTGATCTAAAGATTTTCCTATTAGTATATATTTTTTGTTTGTGTTTAGTTTGTTTGTTTACGTTTTTCATATCATTATTTAACAGCTCTATTGCAGTTTCAATGTCTTTATTTGATATATATACGTCATATATCATCAGCAAATAGTTGAATTTTGCAGTGTTGTAAGGGGATATCATTAATATATAAAATAAATAGTAATGGACCTAATTTGCTACCCTGTGGCACACCTACCGAAATGTTTCATAATGTATTGCCAATTTTAGTTCTTTGACTTCTATTGATTAAATAATTTATAGTAGCAATGCAATTTCGTTAACAATTTATCCCTGTCAATAGTCTCAAATGCTCTCTTGAAATCTAAGAACAAACTTGTAAACTTTTTTCATCCATACTTCGCCTCCATTCTTCTACTACCATTTGAATTGCTGTTTCAGTATAATACTTTTTTCTGAATCCTGCTTGAAATTTTTTCAATATCTTATTTTCTTCAATATATTCAATGACTTGTTTGCAGGTATAAAACAATTCTACGTGTTCGTTGAGCGGGAAGATTGGAAATTAGAAACGTTGTGCGATCTGTACGACACATTGTCCATCACGCAGGCCGTGATCTTCTGCAACACGAGGCGCAAGGTGGACTGGCTGACTGAGAACATGCACAAACGCGACTTCACCGTGTCGGCGATGCACGGCGACATGGAGCAACGCGAACGTGACGTCATCATGAGGCAGTTCAGGACGGGCAGCAGTCGGGTGTTGATCACCACTGATTTGCTGGCCAGAGGCATTGATGTGCAGCAGGTCTCGTTGGTTATCAATTACGATTTGCCATCGAACAGAGAAAATTATATTCATAGGTTAGTGAGAGGTTTCATTTCTATTATCTAATAATAGTAAATTTTTGTGTATTTGCAAATAAGAAAATTGCTTCAGGTTCAAATCAGACATAAAATGTGTACACATTTGATTAGGTATTTCGATAATCGTGTTTGAATTTGGTACAAGTGTACGAAACCTTTCAAATTCTTTGTTCCCTTAATGCATCGTTTTCAACAGTACAAAATTCATCGAAGTTGAACAAGCAGTTTGCATTATGTTAAGTATTATAATCGCGAAAATTTTCGAAAATGAAATACAGTGCAACCTCTTTAATCGGATTACCTTGTTGCAAGCGGAAGGAATAAAGTAGCACATATTTTTTTAATATTACTTTATTTTACACATAATGCGAAATCATAAAGTGAAAAAATGAATTATTTTATTAACCCCTGACAGGCAGTTTTTGCAGTCCCTTTAGAGGCATTGAGGGTACAAAGTACCCATCGAACTTTGAACTCTCATTTCTCACAGCCTAAGAGAGCTAGAGCGTTTTTTTTATTAAAGTTCAGAGAATTCTGAGAAAGATGGGCTTTAGAGTTTGAAAAAAAATTGAACCGTTAAAATTTGTACCTAAAGGTTAGAAAACACGTTTAACAATTTTGGTTTTTTACTCATATCTATGAAGCTATTGCATTCTAAAAAATTAAAAAAGGATTTTAAAGCTGGAGATGCATGCTTTAACGTGATGTATGTGGTTTTCCAGTGTTTTCAAAAAATATAATTTCAGAATTGAACTCGTACACCGAGAATGTTAGGTTACGTTCACGGACATCTTTATCATGTATTTTTTTTTCACGTTATTGATAAAAGATTTTCAAGGTTTGTTTCGAATAAATGAAAATGTCATAAACAATTTTTTTTATTCTTTATGTATACAACATTGTACACAAAGTGGACATCTGTGTCGATGACATATTGGATTTTTACATTACGGGCACATAAGTGTTGTTTTAGTGTCTAATGTATAATGGCAAAGCTTACATCGTGTGTTTTTAAATATTTATTACCGCAGAATAAGAAGGTAGGGGGGTTTCTAGATTTAATAAATGAGATAAAAATTACAGAAATTCACAAAAATGTGCACTAAAAGAGCATTCAGGGTACAAAGTTCCCACCAAAATGTTCACAATACGAATGATACATTAGATTTGGGTCAGGTGTCTGTTGGGTATGTTTCTAGAAGGTTAGAACTACAATTTGGGAGGGGGAAAAGGCCCGTCCGTTTGAGAATTTTACCTGAACTAGAAAACAAGAAAAGTTTGCTCTGGGTACTTTGCACCCTGAATGCCTGCCGGGGGTTAATATTTTTACCTACATATTTCCTCGATTATACATATTATCTAATTGACAATCTCTTAATAGGTAGGTATGTACATGTTGAAATGTAAGCAAAAAAACTTGCACAGTATATCACAAAATATATTGTCTTCAAGACTACATATTTTTATACAAAATTTCACTACTATGAATTCTGGTTTTCTATGAGATATTTTTTCAATTTCCCTTTGAACATTTTCAAACTGACATACGTCTTGATATCATAACTTATTTATTTATTAAATTTGTACAATCCCTTTTAAAATACTGACTTGCACGTTATGTTGCTACTGCTACTGTAAATGAAAGTCTATACTTCCTCTAGTAAAATAATTGTGGCACTCATTGTTCAATACAATAAAATTTTCTAAGTGATTTGGTAGAAGATGATTTTTTAACTTGAATATGAAAATGAAAACCAAGTAGGCTATGGAATTTTTGATATTTAACCATTGTAGTTCTTTCAGCTTAAAATTTATTCTAGTATATTTATTTTTATTTAAGATTATTCTCATAGCTTTATTTTGTAATACAGTGAAAGCTCCCATAAGCGGACACTCACGGTTCCGTAACTTTTGTCCGCTTATGGGAGGTGTCCGTTTAAAAGAGAGTATGTAAGTATAGAGTATAAATAACGGGGTATATAATCATGAGGAAATGAGGTATTATAATCATGAGAAAAATGAAACAGAAACTCGCCACATTTTTAAGTATGTATTTATGCTATATATCTATATAATATATGTACATATACGCATACAAAAACATAAATGCTTCAATACATGGTACGAGAATTTAAAAAAAACATTATTCTTTAGCTTGTTGAAAAAAGTTTAAAATGTTTGTCTGACGAAATTTCACCATCTTTTGCTGAAGGAGACAATTTTCGTAATAACTTTCTAAATTTTTCAAATGTTGAAATGCAGTGAAATCATCTTTAGCAAATTTTTTCAATATAGAAATATGATTTAGAGCTTCCCCATATGAATTTATCGTTTTTGAACCGCTTAGTGAGTCCACCAGTTCCACTTCTTCTTCTGAGTCGTTTGGACTACCATATTCAAGTTGGCCTGGGCTTTCTACATCCAAATTCGAAAAGTTGCCAATGGCATTTTCTTCTGTTGTTATGTTATTGTCTATGGCCAGGAAATCATCTACTTTCAGGGGATCTGCTACTCCTAAATGTTTGGCATGTCGCAGTAACTGAGCAAGTGTCGCTAAGGGCAGATCGTCTTCAGCATCGCAATAATTTTGCTCAGCAAATTCTGAGCTACATTCACTTTTTCTGAATCCAGCTTTGCCAAAACAGTTTTTAATTGTAGAGGAATTTACTTTATTCCATGCTGTTTTTCTAAAATACAAAGCTTCTAACACATTGATAGACTTTGTAAGCTCAGATAAGCTTTGACCATCGTCAATTTTTGTTAAAATATGTTTTAAAATCAAGTGCCGATAATAAAATTTAAAGTTCTGTATGACACCTTGATCCATGGGCTGACAAACAGAAGTTGTGTTTGGCGGTAAAAATATAATTTTCACATTTTTCATTTTCATATCACGAGGATGAGAGCATGCATTGTCTAAAAATAAAAGAACTTGCCTTTTTTGGATTCTCATTTTCCGGTCGAATTCGACTAACCACTCAGACATGATTTCTCGGGTCATCCATGCCTTTTTGTTGGATTTCCAAGTCGCTGGTAGATCCTTAATAGCAACGTTTTTTAAAGCATGGGGACGAGCCGCTTTCCCGATCACAATCAAATCGCATTTTTCACCGGCCATATTTGCACAGAATAAAATGGTTAGTCTATCTTTAGACAACTTTCCACCCACACATGTTTCTCCTTTAAAGGACAGAGTTTTGTCGGGCAATGCGCGAAAAAAAAAGTCCACTCTCATCTGCGTTGTACACATCTTCTGGTTTGTAGCCAAGCAACATGGATGGAAGTTTCTCCAAAAATTGTGACACATCAACTTGATCTACTGCAGCAGCTTCGCCAGATATGCATTTGAAACTCACACTATGTCTCTTGCGCCACTTTTGCAGCCACCCGTCGGACGCACTGAAATTATTATAGCCCAAAGTAGTGGCGATTTCTTTAGCTTTCATTTTCACTAACGGCCCTGAGATTGGAATGTTCTGACTTCTAGATTTCTCAAACCACTCAAAACATGTTTTGTCTATAGCAAAACCTTCCTTTTTTAAAAAATCCTTCTTTTGATTTATATTAGTTCCTGATTGCCATTTACTCCTGATATCTTCCTTATTTTTGGCAATTTCAGCTGCTTGCGTTTTCCCAATATTAAACCTCTTTGCCAAATGACGAACTGAAACACTTTCTCTGTCTAATACGTTAACAACTTCCATCTTTTCCTTTAACGAGAGCATCCTTTTTGTTGGTGCCATTTTACAGTTACAATAATAAAATACGTAACTCAATCAACTACGAATTTGCCTGAACTGAAGACAAGCCACAAGATTACATACAAGCTACCCAACGAAATGCGTAAATGGGGAATCACCTAATATAAATCGGGGAATTACCGAATTTTATGTATGTAGATATGTGCATTGCAATAAGCGGAACTAAAAAATCGTCCGGGTATTAGAGTTTCGCGTCCGCTTATGGGAGATTTTTTGATCACATACAGGAAAATCTAGTGTCCGCGTCCGTTTATAAGAGCGTCCGTTTATCGGAATGCATTTAACATTGAAAATTGATGGCTGAAATTCGGTTCCAGGAACTTTGTCCGGTTAAAAGAGATGTCCGCTTATAGGAGCTGTCCGCAAGGAGAGCTTTCACTGTATTTGTAATTTTGAAAATACAGTTTCATTTGCAGTGAACAAAATAGTCGAACAATATTAACAAATGAGGAAGAATGATAGTGTTGTACACAATTTTTTTAGAATAAACACTTAGGCTATGTGAAATAATATATTCATAGTGCCCTTCAAATTTTAATTTACTATCTACGTATATGCCCAAATATTTAAATGATTCGACTGACCCATTTTTTTCATGATTAATTGTGAGATTTATCGTGTTTTGATCTAAAGGTTTTCCTATTAGCATATATTTTGTTTTGTTTGTGTTTAAAGTTTATTTACATTTAACGAATTTATTACGTTTTTCGTATCATTTAACTAACAGCTCTATTGCAGTTTCAATGTCTTTATTTGATATATTATTGTATCATCAGCAAACAGTTATATTTTGCAGTGTTGTAAAATATCAGGAATATCGTTAATATATAAAATAAATAGTAATGTACCTAATTTGCTACCCTGTGGCACACCTACCGAAATGTTTTAAATGTTTGATAATGTATTGCCAATTTTAGTTCTTTGACTTCTATTGATATAAATAAATCATAGCATATCATTTTTATTGCAATGAAATTGAATAAACTACAATTAAAACATTTATTGTAAAATATTAATGAAGTGAGGAAAATAACAGGTTTTTCAAATTGCAATTTTTTTGGAGGGTAACACTCTTCGATATTTGCTGGAATAATTCCAAAAAACAAATTACTTTTATAGGGCTTCTCATAGTCTTGGTACATGTTCCAAGAAAATAGTTTATGATACTATTATTCTACCGCATTTACTGTATTGTTCAACTATCTTGTTCACTGCCAATGAAGCTGTTTTCTCAAAATTACAAGTCCTGCAAAATAAAGCTATGAGAATAATATTGAATAAAAATAAGTACACCAAAATAAAATCTATGTTACAAGAAGTGGTTGAATATAAAAAATTTCATATCATTTGGCTCTCATTTTTATATTTAAAATAAAAAATCATCTTTAGCCACAACATTTAGAACACTACATAGAATTGAATAATCATTACCACAATTATTATACAAGAGGAAATATAGATTTTCATTAACAAAATTGCAATAGTAATATAACTAGCAAATTAATATTTCAGAAAGGATTACTTTAATTTAATAAACTCAATAATGATGTACAAAGTTTACTTGTAATTTAATGATGTTCGAAAGAAAATTAAAGGAATATTTCATGGACAGTGAAAATTCGTAGAGATGCAAATTTTGTTTTTTGTTACACAAAGAAACAAACAAACTGAGGCTACGCTCGTTTTATTTATATGATGACACATTTTCCACCAAGATCGCTGAGAGCGGTGATGTTAACCTTACTATCTGATTCATCGAATGTTCTGAAATGTATGTTTTTGTTGTATCGTAATGATTTACGTGCTTTTCTTTATTTTCAGGATCGGTCGAGGGGGTCGTT
Organism: Acanthoscelides obtectus; assembly: GCA_963669975.1. NCBI lineage: Eukaryota > Metazoa > Arthropoda > Insecta > Coleoptera > Chrysomelidae > Acanthoscelides > Acanthoscelides obtectus. The sequence continues at coordinate 21,382,534 of CAVLJG010000010.1, read as the reverse complement.
TCGGTAGGAAGGGAGTAGCGATAAACTTTGTGATAGAGGAAGATAGGCGCACCCTCAAAGATATTGAACAGTTTTATAATACGAAGATTGAGGAAATGCCGATGAACGTGGCCGATCTCATCTAGATGAACCTCCGCGGTCGCGCTAAAGTACTGCTGCGTGTGTTCCGAAGTCGTCCCGATAAGCCATTTGGTGTGAGTATTAGCTACGTTACGTGCTCTCCGCTCTCCGACCCCGCGAATATTGTGCGCCAAGTCGTCGAACGGTACTACTAGCTCCCCACGCGCAGTACCATTCTCACAAAATACATACATAAACATTTTTAAGTGTCGTTATACTATTGTCCCCTAAAAGTTAATTTTTACGTCTCTTCGACCCACCCTATTATTATTTTTTTTTTTTTTACTGTGCGTATTCACTCACGGTTTTGAAAATATATATAGTTGATAATTGGCGCGGCGTGCGAAAGCCGCATGGGTGCCCCAAGGGGCCTGCGCCCCAGCTGCTCTGCGCAATACGTCCGTCTTTACAAGGGTTTGGTTGGTATCTGGAAAGGTTATTATATACACAGAAGGTGTAGAAGGAAACTCTAATAATAATTTTTCCGGAAGCGCGAATGTTTTTCTGATAATTGTTTAACATTTGACTTTTTGTATATTAAGGTTAATAAAAGTGCTGATGAAACCTCTTTGCGTTTTTCTTTAATGGTATTTGTAAAATAGTCGTTTGTGTGGATATTTTTCTTGGATATTTCAATTCACTGCGGCAACATTCAATGGTACATACAGTAATGGACAAAAGTGTATAGACAAATATGAATATTTACCTTTAGGAAACGAATTCATACTTCATTGCTTCATAAACAAATGCGTTATTAGTAGAAAAACTAAATTCCTTGTTTTTACATTATCTGCAATGAACACAATACTAGTCTCAATATAAGCACTTTTTTATGAGGGACAAAAAATGTTTTTATTTTCGCTGTGTGCTTGGGGTCGTTGTCGTGCTGGAACCGCCAGCGTAGAGGCATGTTTTCTTCTGCATAAGGTAGCATGGTATCAGTTAATATTTTCAAGTATTTGTACCGGTCCATAATTCCTTCAATTTTGACGATGGGTCCAATTTGAAGACCACAGAAGCAACCCCAGACTTAAACCTTCCCGTATCCGTGTTTTTTTTTTTTTTTTTTTTTTTATACTCCAACTACCACGAAGGCCTAAGGCCTAAGCACCCATTGGGTACCGTGATTTGATTGATTGTGCCCAAAGTGAACTTAGGATCAAATCGCTTGTTTTTAGGACGTCTTACCCATAAAATGCCATCCGATCAAAATAAATTAAATTTACTTTCATCAGAAAATAATACAGAATTCCACCTTGTTTCTGACCAGTTCAAATGATAAAATGATGAAGTAAATTGATGACGGGCGGTCCGATTTTTCTTGGAAATAAAGGGTTTTTTAGATGGTCTCCTTGCTGGTAAATCACTCTACCTTAAACGTCTTCGAACAGTGTGGACATCAATATTTACTTCTTCAAGTTGAGCTTTTATGTCGGCAGCACTAGTAAATGGATTTTTAAGAGCAAGTGTTTTAATTTTCCTATCAATCCTAGGTGTGGTTTTTCGCGGTCTACCAGTCTTGGGAGAGCTTACCAACGATTTTCTGAGGCGGAACAGCTTAATAGTTTTGCAAATTACCGATCAACTTCAATTCAGCTGTTTGGTTATGGTTGCTTGTTTAATGCCTGATTGATATTTTAAAATAATCATTCTTTTATTTGCAAATTCAATGTAATTCCTCTGGCCTTGTTTTTGATCTACACTTTACCAAATACACTCAAAAATAACACCTATTCTAATCAACGACTAAATATAAACTGAATATTTACAAATTGTTTCTCTACTTTTGCTCGTTGAACAGAAAACCGACCATATTTTAGTTTGAAAAAAAAGGATGTATACAAAGATAAGCATTTCATTATCTTGAGGTAGTCATACATAAAAAAATTTAGTGTACAGTTTTGGGTTAGAGTAAATCTTTCTGGATTTTTATATGTAATGTGGTTTGTTTCTCTACTTGTACTCGGTACTGTATTTGCCCTCGGAACGATAGAAAAATGTTCTCGACAAACTTCACTGCGTCTGTTGACTTGAAAGTCCGCGACCAGCGTGCCAATGTTAGTATGGTATCCTGCAGTCCTGCACGACTAGCGCTCTACCCCAATGCTTTCAGATATTGGGGAGGCGACACGACGTTGCCAGATGAATGGTGCCACGGGTAGGGCGTAGAAACGATCTTGTGGACTAATTTCCAGTGGCGTAGCATGATTTTGTGACGACTGGGGCGGAATTTCGTGAACTTGAGCTAAATAAAGGGTGATCCATCTGTTCGTTAATTTTTGAAGTAGGGCTTATCTCACGGTTGGCAACACTTACATCAGTTCTTGAACAGGAATTTAGTAAAGAGTGCGGTGAACGAAGCGCTAAAAATTGGACGAGGACCCCATTTTTACCTAAAAATAATTTCATCTTGGTGGCTACGTCAATAAACAAAATTGCCATATTTGATACTCAGAATAGCCAAATGAAATTACCTAGAAGTCAATGCATCTGCAATACGTGACTGTTTGGTGTGGTCTTGTGGCATTATTGGCCCTTTTTTTCGGTTATTGGTGTGCGCTATCGGAGCATGCTGACTATTTCTTTCGTGAAACCGACTTGGATGGCGTGTGGTTCCAATAAGACGGCGCGACCTGCTACACAAGTCGCGAAACAATCGCTCTCCTTTAAGAACTGTTCGAAAATCGTTAATCGGCCGTTTTGGTCATGTGACTTGGATTGGATTATTTTTTGTGGGGAAGCAAAAAGATAAATGCTATGTGGATGCCGCAGCGACGATTGAGCACTTGAAGACCAATATCCATGCAATGTACTGAAAAATTGGGTGGAGAGAATCGGCTACGTCAAGCTCTGCTGTGGCACGCATATGAACGACATTGTGTTTCATTATTAACCGGAAGGATAGTACTCTTAAATAAAAAAAAACCCGTTTGGAAAAAGAACTTGCGTTTTCATTTTAACCATCGATTTAAAAATTAACCAACAGATGGATCACCCTTTCGTATGGTAATTATTCACTGAAGTAAACCTTGGCACAAAATTACGGCGTACATGATATGTTTGAAAGAACAAACTAAGCCCCAGTAGTACGGTGATATGCGCGAAATTAAAATTTAAACATATGCTTCGTTATATGCCTGTTCGAATTACACCCAGTAACAAAGTCATGGGTTCAGATGTTGAACAAATGAACTTTTGTAAGGTGCTTTAGCAGAAGCATAAACATGAAAACATGTTTACAAATTCATAAATGGTTTGAGAGAACAGAAACCAAAATTATACATCACTCTTCGTGAAGTATAGTTATCTAGTAATACCTACATCATACGAGTATATTGGATGTTTCTTGACGATATTCATAGTAGAGTTATTCACATGAGTTTCAGAAATAGATTTTTTGTAATTTTTAGATAGTTGTCAAAAATATCCGGTATATGTTAACAACTCTGCAACAACATTGAAAAGATGTCAACTAATACACTTTTTTTTTGAAGACTGCTATTTAGCTCGATTACCCTGATTATGTTTCTCTGATTTTTCAGGATATCCAATTATACCTTGTGGGCAACAAAATATGGTAATAAAGATCTTTGTTCCATTTTTTATTACAAAACAGTGGTTTTTCTTCTTTAACAAAAACCTTTTTCACAAATTCCAATTGTCCGTACAGTATATTAGGACATTTTATTTATTTCCGTATTTTTTTTTTAACATTAATTACAAATAAACTTATTTTTATTTAAACATGGCTTCATTCACGTCCTTCCTCTTGATTAAAACCCTTGTACATTACTCATATATTACTCTTCAATACTTTTTATCTAGACAGCAATGAAATTGTGTGAATCCTTTTATCATGCTCTATGGCGGTATTCAGTCAATGTGTCAATCGGTAACGCGTGAGTGAATAGTGGTGTTTGTTGCGTGGCTCAAACGAAATAAAAAATTACACATGTTTACGAAAATGCTGAACTTGTGAACATGATTCTTATTTACGGGGGGGAGTCTTTACAAAATGCTGCCGCGGCATCACGGATTTATGCGGATCGGTTTCCCAATCTAGTGCAACCAACCCCTCGTGCCTTTGTTAATGGAGTACAAAGGGATCGTGAATCAGGTGGCTTAAGACCTCACAGGGGAGGGCATGCCGGTGCTCCAAGACCGCACGATCAAATACAGGTCCGCACTGAAATACTTGTCGGGAGGATACTTTATAAAACAAGGTAACATTTTTTTAATTTTTTTTTATTTTTACACATATTTTGGTTTATCTTCCTTTTACAATCATTATCTGAAAATTAATGACTCAACTTCAAAGTCACCCTGTATATGAGCCACAGAATAATAAAGGTCTAACTCCTCAGATGTTCCAGTATTATCCTGAATGCATGATTATACCATTTTTACAGTGAACTTTATTGAATTCAAATCAGAATATGAGTATGATGGCGCCATCTATTGACCGGAGACTGAAACAAGGAGTTAGACTAGCTTTATACTGATAGATCTAGGTAGACTGATACCTTTTATGTGAAGTGAATGGCGCGAATTTTCAAGAGTTGATTTAGACCATTCTTATTCTATGTGCCTCATATGTTACGTGTGAGTATAATATACAGGGTGTTTCAGAACTATGGGGTCAAACTTATAGGGGTTATTCAGTGTAACAGTAGAAAACATTTGAGTATAGTGATACATATCCGGAAAAGTGTCAGTACGGCCCTAAGACGCGTTAAAATTTATAAATACGATGAATTGCCTAAATAGAATTTAATGCATTTAATTTTTGCCTTCTGTACATGATATCTTCACAACAATTGTTCAAAATGTCGTCCTCTAACCTGAATACACCGCTCCTGTGGGGACATGTAAAGTCTTTGGTTTACGAAACTCTAGTAAACAGCAAGACTTAATTGGACGAATTACAGCAGCATTTCAAATCATTCAAAACGAGTATCAAATTTTCAGTCAAGTCCGCCGAAATCATGTGCGAGGTTAAAATCGGTGTATTCAGGTTGGAGAAAGACATTTTGAACAATTATTGTGATGATATCACGTACAAAAGTCTTGGGCCGTAGTGACACTTCCGGATATGAGTCCCTATACTCAAATGTTTTCTACTGTTACACTGAATAACCCCTAGAAGTTTGATCCCATAGTTCTGAAACACCCTGTATATTATGCAGCATATAAGAACGCATCAAGATCTACACAACTCTAAAAAATTGAGGAAGCCAGAAAAACAAAATTTTTTAGTGATTTTATTCATGGAATATTCCAAAAAACAAAAATACTGACCAGGGGCGGATCCAGACAATGTTTCTTGGCGGATTTAGGAATTTGTCGGTCCGGAGACAGTACAATGTATCGATCTGGCGCCGCACAGCGTTAATAAGGGTATATTGATGTATAAAAAAACTAACAACATTAGCCTTCTCATTAGCACTTCCAAAAATGCGGTCGATTTTCCAAAACAAGATAAAAAGTAAATTTCTTCAATACGGAGGAAACAAAAAAAAAATTACCTCAAAGATTGCAATTAAATCTTATAGGAGGTTTATTCCAGTTTCTGGAAATACCCTTAAATTCTCTGTGCGATCACTGGTTTCCGACATATCACTGGTCGATGACAAACGGCAGGGGTATTATGTAAAAAACGACGTAATGTCATCGTACAGTTTAGGTAGTTTTTAATGTGCAAATAGTTCATTCCACGTTTGCTCGCTGTTCGCTGACGTTTAAGCAACTCGTACAGCTATAAAACGTGTTTCAATAAGTGTACAACAGCTTTTGCTAAGATAACTTCTGCTAGAAAAACCTACGGAATGTCACTTTTCAAGATACATACATAATACTCGTGCGGATCCTTTTCATTCAAAGTCAGATATCTCCGCGTGAAATATCGAGATTTTAAAAACAGGATATTGAAGCTAAATGGACGGGCTATCTGATCTACAGGGTCGGTCAGAAAGAACGCGTGTTTTTTAAATGAGTAGTACATCAAAATAAGTATGGGAAAATATTTTATTATATCAAAATACTCAGAAATGCATGCCATTTTTTGAGTAAAACAAAATTTACGTTCTAAAAAATATGTCGGCCATATGGCGCCCTTGAGCCGAAATGCAGGAATCAAGCCTCTCCCGAAATGAGCCCATTTTTGTTTTTTTTTTTATTTCAACTACCACGAAGACCTAAGCACCCATTGGGTACCGTGGGGCTATCGGCCAGCATCCGTGCAGGAATTTGAGTTACTTCTCTTCTTTTTCCTCTTTCAAATCGACGAGGGTCCGAGGCTTGGTTTGGTAAACTTTTGATTTCAGGTAGCCCCATAAAAAATCACACGTTGACAGGTCCGGGGAGCGAGGGGGCCCTGGAATATCGCCATGACGTGAAAGCGTGTCAACTCTCACTCTGTCTACGTTTTCCGGGGTTCTAACAGTACGGTTTCACCCTGGCGGAAATACCGACGTACAGTGAACACACGATGCTCAACATTCCAAACCATCTTGCCAACTGAAACGGCACTTATCCCACACGCCCTTCCCCACCGACACGGGACCAGCCCACTCGATGGAGTACCCATTCAAAAAATATGCGCTCTATTCTCTATAATGGCCTAACAGAAAAAAATGTTTCAAGCCCGTTGACTAAAAAGAAGCCAAAAGTTTTGCAAAAAATCTAACAAAAATATGTTTTCAAGCCCGTGGACGAAAAAGAAGGCAAACGTTTTGCAAACAAATTATTTTGCGCTGTTTGAATTGCATGAGAATCGCTGCTCCTAGAATTTTTCAGCTGAAAAAACCAAATGCCTAAGACGTCAGCTGTATGAGGTAAGTCTAAGTGAGTATCTCTAACAATGGACGCCTTTGAACGAGTTCCTGGAATAGCTCATTACTGGGTAAAAATTATGCCTGTGAAACAACGAAGATTGTTTCTAATGGAGCCTTGTGTCCTTGTGAGATGCAGAACGGTAGGAGAAAACATCGTTGGTCAAATCTGGAATAGGGGTAACGATAATATGCGGATGTTTTTAACAATACACAGAGATGACTAAATAGTTGTTATATTTTGAATCAGATTTATCTATGAGAAAACTTACCTGCACTTCGCACGTATTAAGTTGTTACTACTTGCTCATAGGTCAAATTGTGTTTGAGATAAACTTGAAATGTGATAAGGTTCCCCATAAAAATACTCACTCCTTCATACGTCATCTTGAGGATATAATGTCTGAAACTGTTAATAACAACTATTTTAAACATATAACATCGAAGGCAAAACATGCTGCTCATACATTTGGGCTGGATTAATTCTACATAATATTCTAAATTCCCTACAAAAACTTGAATAGTGTGAATTCCCATTTTTCATCCTTGGGGGGGGGATTTGCAAGAATTTGTTGTTAGTGCCCATTTACACTAGCAAAGAACCGAGCATATGAACCCATATGTGTATGCCTAGCTTTTCTAGTTCGTCATAGTAGCTTTTACTCCTTATTTTAACCCATTCAAGCCTGATTTTTACAAGAAAGAGTAGCATGTGTCCGTCTCTAAGATCCAATCTATATACATACAGTAATGAATAAAAGTATATAGACAAATTAATATTGTGCTTTATTTCTTTTTTAACTTGTTTTATTAATACACCAACCTGTATTCATAATATAGCATAATATACTAAGTGACATATAAATCCGAACACCCAGTTTAAATGGTTTTATTTTAATAAAATTTTGTATAAGTAGTTAATGAAGCATAATAAGTAAATGATAAAAATTTCAAAATGATTGCACTGCTTTAAAGCCCTTTGACCTTTAATAAGGTGTGGATGCACCATGATGTGCTACGCATTCTCCAACGCGCCTAGGCATGCTTCTCATCCGGTGGTCAATGTCCTCCTGTGGTATCTCATTCCAGGCAACCACCAACTCCTCTCGAAGAGCTTCTAGAGTCTGAGGAGGACGTTGCAAATTGAGCAATCTCCTAACCATCATATCCTACACGTGCTCAATTGGGGATAAGTCGGGAGATCTTGGTGGCCATGGTAACAATGTGACATCATTATGTTGAAAGAAGTCTATTGTGACTCTTGCAACATGTGGTCGGGCATTATCTTGTAGGAAAGTTGGATCTGCCAGGGTGTCAAGATAGGGTAAAAGATGGGGTTCTAGAACTTCGTGGATATAACGCTGCGCGTTCATGTTACCTCTGATGAAGATTAAAGGTGACCTGGAACCATAAGCTATAGCACCCCAAACCATAACTCCAACAGTGTGATAAACATGTCTTTCAACAAAAAACTGGATTCCTCCTTTCACCACGTCGCCTTCTAACCCTGGCATGACCATCGTGCATGCCTAAACAAAATCGAGACTCGTCACTAAAGACAATACTGTTCCATTCCTGATTCCAGAGTGACCGTTGTCTGCGCCACTCAAGGCGATTACGTCGGTGTTCTCGAGTTAAAGGGAGGACCCAGTGTGGCCGGTATGAAAACAAGCCAAAACTTCTCATTCATCGGTAAACACTTCGCATGCCAATAGGTCTTCCATGTTCTGCAAACCATTCATTTGCAATGGACCTGGTAGTGGAGAAACGGTCCCGTAAGGCCAATAATCTTAGGCGGCGATCTTCACGGTCTGTTGTTCTACGGCGGCGTCCAGAGCCCCTTGCTCTTTGCGTACGGCCTTCTCGAAGCCATGCCTGACAACACCTAACCACAGTGTCTACACTTCTTTGCACTTAACTGCAATTGCCCGAAAAGAAAGTCCAGCTTCCCGAAGTCCCACTATACGGCCCCTATCAAACTCACCAAGTTGACGAAATCGTACAGGTCTCCGTACTCTAGGCATCGTAACCGATCGTAAAGGATGTCAAGAACCAAAATCCGCCAACATTGATTCTTTACTGCGGCTGAAATATTCATTTTTAAAGCGTTATTGAATTAAAAAAAGCAGTATAAAAACCGGAATGTCCAACTGATAAGGCTGAAAATTTTTTCAATTGTTATTTACAGTAAGATAAATACATTCACCAACTTTTATTAAAATAAAACCATTTAAACTGGGTGTTCGGATTTATATGTCACTTAGTATACATAGATAAAGCAAAAGAATTATAGAAAAAAGAAGCAAAGTTCATTGAATTATAGAAAACCAACCATGTTTGTGTTAATATTTTGTAGCATTACCATTATTATCAATCACCGCCTGGCATCGTCTCGGCATAGATTGTAGAAGTTTCTTGATATAAGATTCATCAATCTGTCTCCACTTTTGCTCTAAAGCGGCAAAAAGTTCATCCTTGTTTCAATAATTTTTATCTCGTATTTGCTTATCTAAGTATTCCCATAGATTTTCAATGGAGTTTATATCGGGAGACTGTGAGGGCCATTTGAGAACTGGTATTTTTTCATCCAGAAAGAATTTCTTTGCGAGATTTGAAGTGTGCTTCGGGTCATTATCTTGCTGGAAGACTGATCTTAAGGGCATATTGTCTTCCATATAGGGTAACATGACATGATTTAGTATGTCTGTGTATGCAAACTTATCCATAATGCCATCTATTCTATGTAAAGGTCCCATCCCAAACCCCGAAAAGCACCCCCAAACCATAACAGACCCGCCTCCATGTATGACAGTGGGCAAAGTGTACTTAGGGGGTTCAATCTTTGATGTCCACTAGGACGTCTAACATAATGAACACCATCTGATCCAAACATATTGAACTTGGATTATTCTTCTATTTATAGTTTTCGTAGAAACACTGACAATTCCTTTTGTCTCGATTTCGACTTTTATTTGTCTTGAGGTTTTAAAGGGATCTTTGGACGAAATTACTTTTATTAATCTAACTGATCTAGCATTTAGTTTTCTAGGCCGACCACTTCTCTTAGAGGCTTCCAAGATACCTTTTTGTTTATATTTGTTCAATATTGCCCAAACTGCTTTACGCTTCAGCTTAAAATTTTTGGCAATGTCGACTTGACTTTGACCGTCTTTGTATAACTCAATGATCTTAGTTTTCACATCGAAAGAAATTTCTGGACCACGCGGCATGGTCTTAAAATCACTCAACTTATTCCACAATACTTGGTGAACACAAACTAATCCTCTTTTGAGACGAAACTATACTAAACTAATGTTGAAAAAAATTTGTCTACATATTTTTGTCCCTCATAAAAAAGTGCTAGAATTCAGGCTTGTATTGTGTTCATTGCAGATAATGTAAAAACAAGGATTTTAGTTTTTCTACTAATAACGCATTTGTTTATGGAGCAATGAAGTATGAATTCATTTTCTAAAGGTATTTAGGTAAATATTCATATTTGTCTATATACTTTTGTCCATTACTGTATGCTCTAAAATTCATCAAAATCGGTTCAGACGTTTTGGCGTGAAAACGGAATATACACACATACGTAGTCATGCCATAAGTTCTGTCCCTCGTTTTCAAACAAGTGTAGACCTGTTAATACTTGTCCGATTGTTTACATTGTGGTGTCAGTTGATTAAGCGCTTTTCGGGTAATTACATATACCTCAGTTTGTATTGATCTCTCGAAGCATAACGATGGAGTGGGGCAAGGCAGAGAACCGTATTGCAGTGATAGCTTTACATAAGTGTAATCACAGTGCTAGTCAGATTTTTGAACTCTTACGCGGCCTTCAAATATCGCGTAAATTTGTGTCTAGGACCATTCAGCGGTACAATGAGACGTCCTCTGTTGATGACAGGCCAAGAAGCGGAAGACCTCGTCAAGTAAGGACTCCAGCAGCCATCAAAGCCGTAAAAGCCAGGATTCAAAGGAATCCACTCCGGAAGCAGAAGATCCTATCCAGGGAAATGAAGATTCCTGTCCGGACGATGTCGCGCATCATTAAACAAGACCTAGGGCTAGGGGCTTACCGGAGACGTACGGGCCAGCGACTTACGGTTACCTTGCGACACATCAGGGCGACAAGATCCAAGAAGCTCTTGGAGAGGTACGCAGCTGGGGGATTCCGAAAGATTTTGTTCACGGATGAGAAAATCTTCACCATAGAAGAAAAATTCAACCGACAAAATGACAAAGTGTATGCAAGGAGTTCACAGGAAGCTTCGGAGATCATTCCGAGAGTTGAGAGAGGCCACCACCCTGCGTCAGTCATGGTTTGGTGGGGGGTGTCCTACGAAGGGGTCACTCAGCTCCATTTCTGTAAACAGGGCGTGAAAACAAAAGCGGCAAACTATCAGAGCGACATACTGGATCCTATCGTCAAGCCTTTAAGTGGTACATTGTTTGCCAACCAACACTGGGTCTACCAGCAGGATTCCGCCCCCGCTCACAAGGCTAAGAGTACGCAGCGCTGGCTGGAAAGCAATGTGCCAGAGTTCATTGCTGCGGAAGATTGGCCCTCAGGGAGTCCGGACCTCAATCCTTTAGACTACAAGTTGTGGGACCTGCTAGAGCAGTTGGCCTGCTCCAAAGCCCACCGTAATATCGAGTCCCTGAAAGCGGATTTGATCCGATCAGCGGCAGCTATTCCTTTGGAAGCTGTGCGTGCAGTGATAGATGAGTGGCCCGCGAGATTGAAGCAGTGTGTGAAGGCCAAGGGGGGACATTTTGAATAAAACTGTTTGATTATGAATTCTAAAAATGTTGTCGAATAAATAATATCTTTCATATAAATATATCTTATCTTGTTTCATTTTTATCATGAGATTATCATGGGACAGAACTTATGGCACGACTACGTACATAGACACATTCACATTTATATTATTATTATAGTAGATATACCTAAAACTTTCCCTTGTTTTTGTTTTCGTATGAGTGTCCTTACAATTAATAAAACTAAATTATTGATCAACTTGTGAGATCATTAGATAGTTTTTGGATATTACGTATACTGAAGCGGTGATTCATTATTCTGGAATTTCAAACGATAATTTTAAATGTTCCGCGCATACTTGCGATGCCGCTATGTTGGCAGTATTGAAAATCCTTAATCGGACATTCTTATGCCGTGTTGCCAGATTCAACGAAACTTCAATATAAAGCGGTTTCCACTGATGAATGTATTTTGAACTGCCCCGACGAAGTACCAAAGGAGTTTCAAAAACATTCTTCAAAACTTATGTTTCAACTTCAGAAGCATTTATTTTTAAGTGTGATGGTGCTTAAAATGTAAAGTGTACTGCAGAAATGGTATTTCGTTTTACTGCCTCTGGCTCCACGATGTACAAAGTACACCTGGAATACAAAATGAAAATACAAGATACTTAGAAAAGTAATTCAGATACCAGATGCAAAATCCTTTCTGGAATGTTATCAGAAATACAATATACCAAATACTTCTCGGTGATAAAATACTTTTGTAAGAAAATTTATTGATGAGAATAAGTTTATTTTACTACATGAATTATTTACGATTAGATTGCGTTATTCGGGTAAATCTGAAAAAATATTGTTTTAAGGTTTTAATTGCGGCAGTAAAAATGTTCTTCAAATATTTCATCAGTCATTCACTGGCGGATACAGCCGCAATATTTTCTTCAGTCCTCACTCTACGTCTGCGTGTTGGTGGTTCAATGTCCAATAATGTAAACTGGTTTCGAAATTTAGTCACAAGCTTCCGAATAGCTCCCTCAGTAGGCCGACCAAATTGCCCATAAATTGGAAGCAGCGCTCGATGCACTCTCTTAACCGAGCATGAATTTTGATAGTAAAATTCAATAATTTGCAAGCGTTGTTCGTTCGTAAGTCGATTCATGGTTAAATTATAGACCAGACTGAACAAGTTTGACCATGACACAAGTCACGATTCACGCGTCATCTGTCAAAAACAATGTTGCCAAGAAAATACTAGCAAAAAAATCACACATCACTACACCCAGAATTATTTGCTATCATGGAAGTATTCGCAGATAAAATGTTGAAGGCAATACCGAGCCGTACTTTTTTGTAAAGGCTTCTTTGTCACATCAGGATTCAAACAATATGAACATGTTTACTCAATATTTAGTGATTTTTCTGTGTTGATTCCATTTGTTTCATTGCATTATCATGCCTATAGTTCGCAGTCGCGCTAATTTCACTCAACTTTCCGGGTTTGAGAGGGTTCGGATCGGATTACGAGAAGCCGGATTTTCTTTTAGAGAAATCGCTAATCGGGTGAATCGAATCGAAGCAACTGTGATGATATGTTATCGAGCGTGATTCCAAGAAGGCCGAAATCGACAGGTTAGAGGTACTTGACTTCAAAGACAAACTAGAAACTACAGAGCGACAGGAACGTTATTTGAGGCAACTTAAACCGATTTTCCACAACAAGCGCAGTTGCAAACCAGGGCAACAACAATGAGGACCGTTTATCGCCGAATGAGGTCTTTTGGATTGTTTTAATACCTCCCCTATCTTGTACTACCTCTGACCTCACAGCATCGTCGGGTAACGAATGGTATGGAGTAGGGAGAGACTTGAATGGAATATGGAATGGAACTCAGTCGTGATCAGCGATGAGTCTAGATTCTGTTTGGGGACACATGATGGCCGTACAACAGTGAGGAGGCATATTCATTGCACTGTGCGTGTTATGGTATGGAGTGCCATTGCATATGACAGCAGGTCACGAGTAGTGTTCATTCGAGGTAGCATGACTGCCCAGCGCTATATCCACGAAGGTTTACAACAACATCTGCTTCCCTTGTTGGAAGCATTGCAAGTTCCATTTTTTCAGCAGGACAATGCACGACCTCATGTTGTACGTGTTAGCTTGGGCTTTTTAGAAGCGTAAGGATTAAATTTGCTTCAGTGGCCTTCTCGATCTCCAGATACTTTCACCATCGAACATGTATGGGACATGATGGGCAGAAGGTGGCAAAGTTCACCGCATCCCCACAAACATTGGAGGCTCTCCGAAATCAAATTCTGATTTCCTGGGATACTATGCACCAAAAATACATCAATCACCTTATCCAGTCAATGCCGCGACGACTTAACGAATGTGTAGCGAACAGACGAGCTTCAACACATTAAGGCGGCTCCGACGCAGTGAGTTTCAAGCCATTTACAAGGGTTCAGCTGCTTCAAAACTGACACTCCATTTTTCAATATTTTTGAATGAAATTCATACAGTATGTTGAGAAGATAATTGCCCAGGGTGCTAGAGGAGCACTTTTTGAAATTTTGTTTTTGCACAAGTTTTATGACGGGTTGAAGTGCGCACTTTTTCTGTTCAACTTCGAGATTTTTTTAAAAAGAACCTAGTGAAAAAAATGAAAAAGTGGCTCTATAGCACTCTGTGGGGTTTTGTTTTCAGCACTCTGAGAAAATTTCATCCAAAAATATCAAAAAATAAAGCGTCAATTTCGAAACGCGCAAACCTCTACAAATCGTATTTTGGACAAATTTTGTCTGTTTCGTGCTGCCAAACCAAGCGTTGGTGGCCCTATTTCATATAATATCGCGTAGATAAGTCGTTCTTCAAATAGGTACTCATAATCGCGATCGCTGATACTCCTCGATTTTAAAGCCGTTTTACTTCCCACGTCATTGGCGAGGAAGTATTGTAATCGCGAAGAATTTCTAAAATGAGATGTTATGTTTTTTTAAGTCATATGACATCTACATCACGAAAAACTGTATCACTCATCATCAACTTGGAAATTACCGCTCGGATTTTTATGAAATTTCCACACGCGGTTACTAGTATGCCAAAGCTTTGTAGTTTTAGTCCAGTGGCAACGGTGCTATAGGCAAAAAAGAAAAAGTAACAATTGCTGAAACTCCGTTTTTGACATTTCAGGAGTTCCTAATCATTGACATAAAAAATTGTACTGCTTAAAAAGGGGGGGTTGAAATCAGTGAAACACGTTCTATTACTAAGTAGCTTCTGATCTCAGTGATTACAGGAAATTTAAGTATCGCAAATCCGACGAATAATGTGCTCACGATTTCAAAAAATCGGTACCTGCTCTATAGGTTTGACACCAACAGCCAACAGATCTGCAACTACCGACAGTAGGGAAGAATAAATTCGGATATCACTCCAGTCAAGTATAGGGGGATTTAGCGTGGAACTTTAAAATTATCGATATCTCAAAGAAATATGTTTTTGAGAATGATCATTTGGTAGATTTTATACCTGCATTTTCATTTAAATTTCATAACCCGTGAAATGTACCCATTTCGCCGTTACCTTTTGTGTTCTGCAATTTGTGATGTTTTTCTGGATATAAGCATGCCATAATTGCCTAGGGTGCTATCAGAGCTTTTTACAAAATTTTGTCTTTGCGCAAGAATTATGGTGGGTTAAAATGCTCACTATTGGTGCTCAACTACTTGATATTTTAAGAAGATCCTAGTGGATAAAATCGAAAAAGTGGATCGCTGGCACCCTATGGACTTTGTTTTTAGCACGCTGCAAGAGTTTCATTTGGAAATAATAAGAAGTAAGCTGTCAAGTGCAAATCGGTTTTTGGGCGGAATTCATCTACTGTTTCGTCCTGCCAGTCCAAGCGACGCGACGGTGCGTTCCGACTAAGAAAAAATGTATTCAAATAATTTTATATCTTTCCTAAAATAAATTCAAGAACTCAAATTCTAATTCGTTTATTCATGTCAATAAACACAATTACGTTTACAAGGGTCGTGTGGTAGATGGTAACAATTGAACGAGGGTCATAAAAATATCTTATGCCCTCAAAATAAGAGGAAACAGTTAGGTAGTTTTTGCAAAGCAATAAATAGGTAGGTTTATACCTGGATTTAAGTACATGTCTTGACTACTGTAATAGGTAGATGGAGGTGTTGCTGCCAGAAATGGATGTATGCGATCAATCAACAAACCACAAGATTGAACTGCCCTGTCCAATGATTTTTGTATTGCCTTTTTTATTGCCTTACTAGAAAACTCTGTTGGGTATATGATCGAGTTTACTAGAACTTTACAGCTTGTTGTCTGCCTTCTTCTACAAACTTCACCAAATCGATACGCTGTCAACCTTATCCTCCGATGAAGACGCCACAAAGCACAGTCCGATGATTTGGTGACTTGTTCGATATGCAAAATCTTCAATTAATATTATGAAAGGTTTCTTTTTTAAACTTTCCATACACCGTTGTAGACGAAAAAGCACCGATTATTAAGTGATAATAAAAATAATCAAACTATACAGTATACGCACTTTTCTAAAATAAACAACTTGGAACAAAACCGCGGTCAAAACCAACGCGTTCAAGCGATTCAGGTAACTGACGTCATCAACCCATGTGTTATCTTGAACCATATTATGGCCGCGGTACATATAGTCAAAATCATGAAAGATGACCATTACGTCATACCATAAATTGCACTGAAGTAATAAATGGACGTACGTCGATGATAAAATCACGATGTCAGGAACATAATGACAACAAATTTATATTATGATTTTGCGAAGTTGGGTTATTTCACTGACTATTTTGATTTCCATTTTATTTCAAGGTTTTGAGTGATACCTTAATAATAATTTTAGTGGGAGTTTTTGTTTTGAAAAAACAGTTATGAGTGGAATACCTTAAGACAGGAACACCAAAGGCCAAAGTAAACAACCTAACCTGCTTTAACATAACCTAACTGTCCATCTTTCAAATATGATCGATCATGCATCATGAAAACATCGTCTATCTCTGTCGGATACATGCAAATTAGCAATACAGTTTGTTTAGACAATAAAATTTTGTTTGTCTCTGTCTAACATATCTGAAACTTCATTAAAAATATTCGCAAATAACATGGAAATTTTGGTTATTCGCTTGGATTTGATTTATGTCAATTTTTCTGACAATATGTTGGTTTCTTATGACATTAGGTTTTCCTAAGATGTCAACTAGGAACTAGCTGTCGTTAATTTCAGGCGCACTTGTTGCAGGCGCGGAATGAACCATTTGCACATTCTCAGCTATCTAGTCAACAAGTCAATTTTTATCGGTTTTCTGGCATTATATATGTTTTTTACGTAATAACCGTGCCGGTACGCGGCATTGGAATCTGGCAGAGAACTCGGTACTCGACCTTTTTAAAAAAGTAGTAGGTACCCGATGCATTCCTAAAAATTAAGTTCGGCTCACAAATATGCGTAATTTCCACACCTATACTTTAAGATATCTTCGAAGATTTAATTTCATTTGAAAAGACTGATGGTTATTTTTATGGGACCGAATCGAATCGTTACCGTTTGGTTTAATGCGTTTTACGAGGGTGGTCCCAGAAGTACCTGACCCAACGAAGAAAACAAAAATTATGTAAAAAATGTATTTATTTTTCAACATGATCTCCTTTGAGCTCTATACACTTTTCCCAGCGATGCTCAATACGTTCGATACCCTTTTTATAATAAGAACTGTCTTGCTCCTCAAAATAGCCATTAATAATAATAATAATTTTATAATAAGAACTGTCTTGGTCCTCAAAATAGCCATTAACTGCCGACATCACTTCTTCATCGTTAGAAAATCTTTGACCACTGAGGAGGCTGAATCTGGTGAATAGGGTGCATGAGGTAGCAATTCAAACTTTAATTCGTTAATTTTGGCCATTGCAATAACGGATTTATGAGCATTGTCTTGATGAAACAACACTTTCTTCTTAACCAAATGCGGCCGTTTTTGCTTGATTTCATCGCTTAAACTTTGCAGTAAGCTCGCATAATACTCGCCGTTGATAGTTTTACCTTTTTCAAGATAGTCAATGAAAATTATCCCACGCGCATCCCAAAAATCCGACGCCATAACCTTTCCTGCAGATGAAACGATCTTCGCTTTCTTTGGAGCCGGTTGTCCCTTTGGAGTCCATTGTTTTGATTGTTCTGTTGTCTCGGGTGTGAAATGATGAACCCATGTTTCATCCATGGTTATGAAACGTCGCAAAAATTCTACTTTGTTGCTGTGAAACTTCGCTAAACACTCAATTGAACTGTTCTTGCTCGATTGTGCGCAATCGCGGCACCCATCTTGCACACAGCTTTCTCATGTCATGTCCAAATTTTCAGATAATATGCGATGAACCGCACTTTTTGAAATGCCTACTATGTCTGCTAGCTCGCGCACTTTCAGTCGACGATCATTCATTACCGCTTTGTGAATTTTCTTCACCATTTCTGGAGTCGTCACCTCATTTGGCCGACCACTGCGATGCTCGTCTTGGCAGCGGATACGGCCTCGTTTAAACTCTGCTACCCAATATTTTGCTGCTGTAAACGAAGGAGCAGACTCACCCAGAGTAGAATCCAGTTCAGCTTTTATATTGGATGGGCTGAGGCCTTTGAAATAAAAGCCTTGTACCATATAACGATGACCAATTTTTACAAATTCGCTGAAAAGGTTGGCTGCCAAACAAAGACTAAACAACGTGGCGTCTTCAAACTCGACACATATGCTTTATAGGTTGCATACTCTCTAATACAATGATATTTTTCAAACAACTATCGCTATCTCTAGGTTAGGCCGGGTACTTCTGGGACCAACCTCGTAGGTGCTCTTAGCGCCCTACTCGGGAAAGTTCACGGTTTAGTTTCAAATCAAAAGAGAATTATCAGTTTGAAATTCAACAATGTCCTAACTTAAATACCCTGCTAACACCGCCCTAATTTTATATCAAACTTACACTCCTAGCTTTTCGTTGATACCCGCCCATGGGCATATTCCAGTATTTATCTGAATTTCTCGAATAGGCGTGGCAACGTCGCGTGTACTTGTCATTCCTGTTTCCGTTGCCACTACATTTTCTGCCTCGTGAGATAAAGTATTTGGCTTCAGTTGGTCGTGCGGCGACTGGTTCGTCAAGTTTTTAGTGAAGAAATCTTCGCGAGTGTAGTGTGATACGTACCTATTTATTTTAACAAACTTTAACGAAAATGAGCTGGCAGGATTACGTAGACAAACAGCTCTTAGCCTCGAGATGCGTAACGAAGGCTGCGATCTCCGGACACGATGGAAACATTTGGGCCAAATCAGACGACTTCGACGTAAGTAAACTGTCTGTTTACCCTAAATACGATATTTCTACGTTAAACCACTTCTTTCTCAAGTGGACGTCTTATCATGACAGACAAAAGAAAGCAAGGGCTTGGTTACATTATCTTCCTACGTATTCAAATTTAGCTACCAAATCACTAATGCGACAGTGAATTTGTGGGCAGCACTATGTGTACAAACCGACAGAAGCGAAATTTCAAGCTAAAATCGTCTAAATACACGTATTTTTTGCAACAGTTTGACAAAAGTAGCCGGTTTCAAATACAAGATGGCCGCCTCTGAATGCGACGTGTTGAAAATCACTTGCTGTTCTGATACGTTGATAGGTATCTATTTGCTGGGCAGCCACTCTCATTTCGTTTTTGGTTTCGTTACAGTAGCAACAAATTCGACTTTATTGCTATACTTCCATCATTTAAGTCAGATCATAGCGGCTCCGGAACAAGTGACTAATCGTCCAGTGTGTATACCGTCTGGATCTCTGGATCTAGAGTTTCGACAGCTTGACATTCTTCTGGTTACAACTTCATATTTTTAATTACATTGCGTGTTCTAACTCTATATGTGTACACGTCTCCGCAATTAGAACTTGTACCTAAATAACTTGCTGAATATCATCTTTCACGTCGTCGCGATATTTCTTTGTTTCCCCTATGCACCATGCTTATCACATCGTGTAGATCCAGTGCCTGGCTGGCACTTGTCAAGGCATGAGGAATAATCTGTATTTTAGAAAATATTATTTAACCTTATTTTATTATCTTAATTATTGTGTAGTGCCTACCTACACATCCTGTTGTTTTTTTACAACCTGTCAGACAGGTAAATAGAAAGACAACAGAGTTAACAAGTTCCGGATATTAACAAGATTTGTCATAGAACTTTAGTTGCAAGAATGATGACACATTTTGCCTATCATACCTACTGACTCTACCTAAAATTCATTGTAATGATGTTGTATCAAGGAGTAATTATAATTACTCTTTAGTTAGGTATATGTTGTATTTGATAATCCTAGCCCACATCCATGCTATCAAATGTATAGAGATACCTCCACGATTTTTATGTTTACTGGTATTCCTAAAGTTTATTTTGTTCAACACATCAATATCAATGTCATAGGGAGGGGGAGGGTTAGCGAACGGGTGAACCAGCTTCGTGAACCTTGATCATTGAACAATTTTGCTAGGTTGCCATATGTTTCTTCAAATCTGGATATACAGGAATGGACAAAAGTATATAGATAAATATGAATATTTACCTAAATACCTTTTGAAAACGAATTCGTACTTCATTGATCCATAAACAAATGCGTTATTAGTAGAAAAAATAAATCCCTTGTTTTTATATTATCTGCAATGAACACAATACAAGTCTGACGATAAGCACTTTTGTATGAGGGACAAAAATATATAGACAAATTCTTTTCAACATTAGTTGTAGTACAGTTTCTTGTTAGAAGAGGATTAGTCTGTGTTCATCAAGTATTGTGGAATAAGTTGAGTGATTTTAAGACCAAGCCGCGTGGTCCAGAAATTTCTTTTTTCGACGTGAAAACTAAGATCATTGAGTTATACAAAGATGGTCAATGTCAAGTCGACATTGCCAAAAATTTGAAGTGTAAAGCAGTTTGGGCAATATTGAACAAATATAAACAAAAAGGTATCTTGGAAGCCTCTAAGAGAAGTGGTCGGCCTAGAAAACTAAATGCTAGATCAGTTAGATGAATAAAAGTCCAAAGATCTGTTTAAAACCCAAAGACAAATAAAAGCTAAAATCTAGACAAAAGGAATTGTCACTGTTTCTACGAAAACTATAAATAGAAGATTAATCCAATTTCAGTATGTTTGGATCAGATGGTGTTCATCACGTTAGACGTCCTAGTGGACAAAGATTGAACCCCAAGTACACTTTGCCCACTGTCAAACATGGAGGCGGGTCTGTTATGGTTTCGGTGTGCTTTTCGGGGTTGGGGATGGGACCTTTACATAGAATAGTTGGCATTATGGATAAGTTTGTATACACAGGCATACTAAAGCATGTCATCTTACCTTATATGGAAGACAATATGCTGATAAGATCAATCTGCCAGCAAGATAATGACCCGAAGCACTCTTCAAATCTCGCAAAGAAATTCTTTCTGGATGAAAAAATACGAGTTCTCAAATGGCCTTCACAGTCTCCCGATATAACTCCCATTGAAAATCTATGGGAATTCTTAGATAAGCAAATACGAGATAAAAATAATTCAAACAAGGATGAACTTTTTGCGGCTTTAGAGCAAAAGTGGAGACATATTGATGAATCTTATATCAAGAAACTTCTACAATCTATGCCGAGACGTTGCCAGGTGGTGATTGATAATAATGGTTATGCTACAAAATATTAACACAAACATGGTTGGCTTTCTATAATTCAATGAACTTTGTGTCTTTTTTCTATAATTGTTTTGTTTGTCTATACATTTTTGTCCTTCATAGTTTTTTTCAATTAATTTTTTATTGAAGGGAGTCTAATGAATTTATTTATGTATAAGTGAGTATTATGCTATATCGAATTATGTATACAGGCTGGTGTATTAATAAAACAAGTTAAAAAAGAAATACAGTACAATATTAATTTGTCTATAATATACTCTTGTCCATTACTGTAGATGAGGTTTCATGTTTTATTCTTTTGCCATATTAAACAAAAAGCAATAGTTCACAATTTCTTGATTAGCTATGATAATTTTGACACTGCCATGATGATTTGAATATAGAAGATCAATATAATCAGATGTCAAAATTATCATAGTGAATCTGGTACCTATATCATCCCAAGGCGCCATCGAAATCAATTTCAACAGTTGAAACTCATTTAGAATCAGGCCCTTGGTTTTGTGGTCAATTGTCGTGCTTTGATTCTATGATTTTGGAACATTTCTCGCGCGTACATTTCTTATCGCTCGATTTCTAGATTTTGTCACGAGAGCCTGGCTACAAGCGCTACGGAAGATGTTGAAACGGATTATCGTCTTGTCATCATCGATAAGGCTATACCGTGGCAGCTCTATTGACCAAAACCCTATCTCTAGTCTTCGCGCTTAATGTCAAAATCGAAAAAAATAAGCAACCTGTCATGACTGTCAGTACTGTCAAATTACCACGGTTTGCTTTAGTGGTCATAAATCAAATCCAAGCGAATAATCAAAATTTCTGTGTTATTTACCGCGGCTATAATGCGGTTTAAGATGACACAGGAGTTGATGAGGTCAGTTACTCGAATCGCTTGAACGCGTTGGTTTTAACCGCGGTTTTGTTGCAAGTTGTTTATTTGAGAAATGTGCGTATATAATCTCTGATTATTTTTATTATTACTCAATGATCGGTACTTTTCCGTCTACAATGTGGACAGTTTAAAAAAGAAAACTTGCATAATAGATATTAATGGGAGAAATGTTTTTTTTTCAGAAGTTATTATTCAGGTGTTAAATAACTTGAGAAAATCTCTCTTAAACAAGTTTGTCGTGAAAATAAAAGATTTTTTAAACTTTTTTGCATGTCTAAGAAAACATTTATTGATTTAGCAGAAATTATAGGAAAAAGCGATGAAAAGAGATATTAGCAAAACCGTATACAGGCGGTGGACACTATCCAGTGGGTTTATATGGCGATATTTTAATATTCTTGTAGTATATGGCTACACAGGATACTTAGTTATGCATAGGAACTAGATTTAAAATGTCTCCAACAACAGTAATGAGTATAATAATAATAATAATAATAATAATAATAATAATAATAATATTTATTCACTCAATGTAGAAAGATAACAAACAATATGAGTAAATAAATATAAAATCAAAACAGGCCCAATAGAAGGCATCGCCTGTACATGGACCAATAAATTTAAGTTGAAACTGTAGAATGCAAATGACAAAAAAGGACAAAAATTAGCTACAGTAGATTATGTATTTAGTTGATGTTCGTATTTATGAGTTTATGAATTTCAGTCCTAGATATAGAATGTAGCCACTTTTTTAAATTTCTTTTGAAACAATTTCCGAAACGTAAATCTTTTAAGTCTTTAGGTATAATTTCATAAAATTTAGGCGCTAAATAGAGATATGATCGCTGCATTATAGATTTATGCGGTTGAGGAACTACTGTGCCACGAATTTTGTACCTGGTATAATGATTATGTTTAATTTTTTGGTCGGTGTTTACAAATTTATGGTAGTGAGTGATACTGTGTAAGAAATAAAGCTGTCTTATATCATACATTCGAACATCTGCGTATAATTTTTCAGTGGGATAAAGTTTCGGTTTTTTAAATATCATTTTTAGAATACTTTTTTGAAAAACATCTAAATTATAGATATGTGAGGAACATGCAGCTCCCCATGCTAATATACCATATGTGAGATGAGGCTCAATCAGTGCATGGTATAATGTTCGAAGATATTTTTCTGTCAATATATTCCCAAGGTATTTAATTTTTTAGGATACAAATCTAACTTTCTTTAAAATATAATTGACATGGATGTCCCATCGTAAGTGAGGATCCAAGACCACTCCAAGGTATTTTATGTTGGGCACTCTATTAATTTGCATTTTTTGATCATTAATATTGAAGGAGAAATTTGTGTAATTTGGCAGATGTCTAGCATAAGATCCAAACGGTAAAAAATGTGTTTTAGAGTAGTTAATGCTTAATTTTCTACTGTTAAACCACCGAATAATTTTAATAAAATCATTTTCAATTACATTTTTCAGATCAGACCAGTCAGTGCCTTCATATAATATTGCAGTATCATCTGCAAAACCAGTTATTTTGCCAACACAATTAATTTGGAAAATATCATTTAAATATATATTGAATAACAGCGGACCTAAGACAGTTCCTTGTGGGACACCACACTTAATATACATTTCTTTACTAAATGATCCTGATATCTGCACAGATTGTGGGCGATTTGACAAATAACTTTCGATCAGTGAGTACGCGTTTCCTCTGAAACCAATTCTCTCCAATGCTTCTAATAATAATTTGTGATTAACTGTATCGAAAGCTTTCTTTAAATCAACAAAAATGCAGATTGAAGGGATTCTGTTATCAATATTTTGATGTATTTGATTTACAATTTTAGTTATTGCGTCCGATGTAGCCTTCCCTTCTGTAAATCCATATTGATTTTCACTTAAAATGTTGAATTTTGTGAGGTATCGTATCATTCTAGTAGATGAAACTTTTTCAAAAACCTTTGCTACACTGGATATTATTGATATTGGTCTATAGTTGTTAACATCTGTTTTTGTTCCTGATTTATGTATCGGTATTATATTACCTTTTTTAAAATTGAGGGATATATGCCAGATTCAAAGCATTTGTTGATTAGGTAAGTGAGTGGTTCTGTTATGTCCTCGGCTATAATTTTCAAATGCTCGCTTTTAATACCATCGAACCCAGGACTTTTCCGATTTTTTAAGGACATAACAGTGGTGTATACTTCGCATTGCTCGACTTTATCCAAAATAAATGAGTTCAAAGTTCTTTTTGGAGGCTGAGTATTTTGTACATTTGCTTGTATATTACTTGCTAAATTTTCGCCTATGTCAGTAAAGAATTTTACAAATTCATCGCATATCTGTTGAGTATTTTTTAATACTGTTCCCGATGTTGTATTTAACTCAGTGACACAATCTTTAACTTTTGTTTTCCCAGTAATCTCATCAATAGTTGTCCAAAGCCGCTTAGGATCATTTAATAAGATGTTCTACTTTATGCTAAAACTGAAATCAGCCTGTATCAATTTTCCTAAAAATGATGCTGAAGTAGATCAAAAATATACAATACCCGACAGAGCGCCTGCGCATTGAAAAATCCCAACATACTCGGAGTAATTCGGTACTGTCCTACACCTGGCAATACCGTTCCACTGCTCTAGATTGTCATGCACCTGAGCTACTCATTTTTGAAATCCATGCCCCCACATCCATTAGCCTTTTATTGGGTGTTATATGCTCCAAAATAGTGAGAATATCGAAAATGTCAAAATTGTTAGGTTATTCACCCTTTTTGATATTTGCATTAAACTAACATTAAATCGATACCAGACAATGGAGAATGGTAAAAACTGATAATGTATGACCCAGAGCCTCAACATAAATTTGATATGTTCCTGAATATTGATCACAAGAGAGCGTAACAAGTCAAGGTCATAGCAACTTGTAGTTGGCTTCATCTATATTCTATAACTAGACACTTTCAAAATAATTTTGAATGTATAAATGGGCTTTTCAAGTAATTTTGGAGAATCTTTCATTAATTTATCGATTTAAATCGTTAACTGGAATCAAAACACTGAATATACTTTAGTCATATATTTACCATAAATATTTTTGTATCTTTCTTTTTTGCTAATACATTTCTCTTACATTAATCCAATACCTATATTTTTCCTTAAATACGAGGTATCGTCAAATTAACGCTTTGTGCATATGCTGAGCTGAACCGTGGAAGTAGGTCATTAAAAGTGTAAATAATCATGAAAATGAGAGTTAACATTTGATTACAGACTACACTACTAGCGGGTGTAACATTCTGTTCAGATTCACATAGCGTGCAGAGAGGCAAATTAACAATTAAAAGCTCCTCTAATTGCTCCGCAACGCATTATATTTGAATTGATAATTATATGCTTATCAGCTGTGTATGAAAGAGAAAACTTCTGTAGCTAATTGCTTTGAATTGTGTTCTATTTGATGGGTTAATGACTTGAAGCTACGAGGTAAACTGACTGGACTCTTTTCCCGTAGTCATAGTCAGCACGATTTGACGCTATATCAATTCATCACATAAGGGCAGCTTGTATGTACAAATTTGGTACAGACATGGCGAATTTCGCGTTATAAGATTTCACTGCAACGTCTCACGACTATAGTTCACCTGTCAGAACGGTTGCATTTTGCGGCTTATTAATTCCTTGCAAGCAATGCAATGTTGCACCGAAAGTTGCACCGGAACTTTCTCTCGAGAAATTCGGATTTTTCGTGTTTGTCTTGGTATAATCAGAATTCGAGAACAAATCCGATCGACTGCTTTATTGTAAACTGGCACGCAAAATTTGTAGTTTTAATACGTTCCATATATTGCCAGCAATTCTACGCTATCAACCACTAACAGTGGGGATACGTCCCTGAAGTTACTTTTAGATGTGCCGTTTATCAACGTTTCCTGTTTAACTCGACTGCATTTCTTACGTTATAAGGGTGTTGGTTTGAAATTGCCTTTTGGGGTTGACTTTTGGCTATAACTAAAAATGCCGTCAAGTACTTAAGCCCTTCAGTCGTTCCTACAATTATTGTAGGGCGCGTTTATGGCGTCCTTGATTGTTATACTCCTTTCTCTCCTTCAAAAATTTCTAGATTGCACCTGTTCTGTGTCAGCGTCAGCGCTCTCCTATTATGAAGTTATGTTTTATTTTTAAATTGTAGGAAATTTCAGGCTGATAAAACATGATATAAATCAAAAGCATGCACAATTTGATGCAAATAGATATTTGTGACATAACCTCAAAATTGAGCGCTGACACGGAAAAGTATACAACTATGACAATCAAGGAGGCCATAAACGCGCCCTATAATTGTAGGAATCTACTGACGATACGGGCCTTAGACTCTGTACTTCCAACGCATTGCCGTCATTACTTCATAAAGGATTAAGGAAAAAAGTCAGGCAAAGTGCCCATCTGGCAACGACGCATCTCCCGATACCTAACCCGGTCACCAGTCCGACGCGGCAGTAATACCAGATCACTTAGCAGGACTGGCACGCCGCCGGGAGCAGAAGCAGACGCATCCGATAGGTACGCGATCCATTAAAGTTGAACGGAGATAGAATATCGCTAATGTCATTTATTTAAGGAATTTCTTAGTGTGATCCTGGAATAACGTATTCACATTACATACTTTGATTTTTCTAACTATAAATGTGTAGTGAAATATACTATGACATGAACTGCTGAACAAAGGTTACATGGGTCATGTGTTTCTCCCATTTCACTTCTGAAGTACTTGTTTCCATCAGCATTCTGAATAATATTTTCCATTACATAAATTTGTGCCGTTTTATCCGTAAGCTGGATGTCAGAAGTAGGTAAAATATGAAAATGCACAACTTTTATGATCCTCCATGAAACTGAAAATCTATATTTATCACGTAATTTAGTAAGGTTTAATTATAGACGCCTGTATTCGTGTTTGTTTTCCCCACTTTTTCGTTCTACGTCAGCCGTGGATTTAATATATTAACTATAATTCTTATGAAATAGTGTAGTTATTGACCTGCCGTTATTTCTTCAAAAGCAACCTCTGTGCTTAGAAAAGTTTCATCTATGAAGACAATGGCAAACGCTACCAATTTATCAAAGAAAGCAGAACATATCCTTCTTGTTGAGCATTAGTCGTCTTATCATAAAATTTGACTATTCGACTAATTGCATTTCAGTTTTTCAAGCCCTCATATGGAGACGTATGTGTTATATTATTTGGGGAATTTTTTAAGCATCCTACAGTCTATCGCTCTCTAATTTTATTCGCTTGGTATACTAGTAACATCCTGTTCGATTTTACATCCATCTGTCAATTAGAAAATTTTTCTTATTAGCCAGTAACTGTAGTGACAGTTGTGCACAATAGAGATCCAGTTCGCTATTCAAATATGGAATAGCTGTGCACCGCTTATCTATTATCGGTTTGCCTATACAAGTAGTAGCATGCATGCATGTCCATAACAAATATACAGCTGCTGGCATAATGGGTAGCGTGCCGTGATAGAGTAACAATGCCCTATAACAGCGCTGTTACAGAATAAGATGGACCACTGTATTACGTCACCTGTTGAAGACGAATGGAGTGACGTATATTGGTCCCTGACATTTGATGGTTTGCATGTTCATGGGCGTAGACCTAGGTGAATCATACCCTCTACTGAGGTGTCTAAGTAAGGTACATGACATGTATGGTTTATCTGAAGTCACTTGAAATAGCATAAAAACCTTTGGTCGGCGCGTCCTTTGTAATTTCATGACGTATCATAGGCGTGCGTTTATTTATTTAGAACGATAATAATAATGTTTTTATATCACAATAAATGGATTTTACTATCTTCTTATTTTTTTGATTTGGGATAAAAAATACTTATATTGGGAGTTTAATTTATGTTGACTGAAAGTTAAGAAATGGAAAAATTACAGAATTCCAACGTTTGACATAGGCAAATATTTACATAGCAGGTAGGTATATAAAAAGGTATATAAAGACTTACATTATAGGTATTTATATATCATCCTCGATTTACAGGAGGCAAAACACAATATTCATTTTCTTTTTCAATAATATGCCTAGAACACTGCTTCCATAGGTCTGGGGCAGCAATATGAGATACTGCATCTCTTATTGTGGCCAATAGCGATTCACTTAATTGAGGGGTCTGATTATGTTTTCTTACTTTTTTTTTAAAGCAGCCCAGACCAACTCAATCGGGTTAAAAATGCAGTAATAGGGAGGTAGACGTAATACTTCATGGCCATTTTGCTGAAGCAGATTGTCAACAACATACTCTTTTTTAAATTTTTGTCTTTTAATAAGATCCAATAATATGGCTTTGGTTGATTTTTGTGGTATTTCCATTCCCTTATCCTTCATAAAATCAATAATGTCTTGTTCTTTTGTGCCTGTATTCGGAATTTTGTTTTTCTGTCGGGAATAGTATGGCGCATTGTCCATAATAATCACTGAATTTGGGGAAATGTTTGGTATTAACTGCTGCTCTATCCACTTTTCAAATAAGTCGGAGGTCATGTCCTCATGATAGTCGGCACATGATTCTTTGATATTTTTGGCAGATAACAGCAAGGCATTAGGTATAAATCCATTTTCACTGCCAGCATGGAGAATAATGATTCGTTTTCCACGGTTGCATGGTGCATTTAAAATGCACTTGTTGCTGTCGTCAACCCAGCCGTACTGCACAACATCATGGGTATCATACCACGTTTCATCCAGGTAAATCAGATTTCTTTTCTGCTCTCTATAGATTTTAACTTTGTTCAAAAATTCTTGGCGCAATTCAACGATTCGAGACGACTCCATAATCACCATTCTTTTATCTAATTTTTTGTATTGAAAACCACACAGTTTTACAATACAGTGCAGTGAGTCTAAGCATTTGTAATTATAAAAATCTTCAGGATAATCTTTTAATTTATCCCGTATCATTTCCAACGTGGGCACCAAATTTTCTTTATAAAATCCGTATATTATACGACGAATATCTTCCTGAAAACCCACGTCTATTCTTTTTAATTTTTGCCCTATGCGCTTTCTGTGGAAGGAATGGTTGACTACATTTCCCCTTTTTATAACCCGATAAATGGTAGACCGACTGATTTTTGTCAGGATACAAATTCTGTTTAAAATTTGATTTTGCGAGGAATCTGGATTTTCGTTTTTCAGACAATCATACATATTTAGGATTACTCTTTGGGTCTGTTCCTCTAAATCTTTATGAAAGAATTCTGCCTGCACAGGTTCATCAACCATCTCCTCGTGGCTTGGAGCATTTTCCCAAGGTCTCCAAAGAGCCATATTTAGGACACACAAGAACAATCAACACAACAATTAAATCAACAAGTAAACTGAGTATTCAAAAGTCAAAAACACACAAACTAATAAAATCTATGAAAAAACACGGACAGACCAAAGAAAACACGTTTATTCACCGCTACACGGCACTGGCTAAATTTTCAGTAACCACCTGCACTTGTTCGGAGCTCTGAAATACACGCTTTCTCATTGGCTATGTCCACTCATAGGCGTGCTTTACTCCACGTGGACCGGTGAAACTGCCTTTGATCTTATATTTGCTGCGAAATTTGGCGATTTTTGCAGCAACAGAGCGTGTTAACACATATATAAAACGCACCCGGTATTTCACAGTGTTTCAAGTGACTTCAGATAAAGTATACCATAGTAAGATACTCGTAATGACATCTAAATTGCTTTTCCTGACTTTGCGGTGAGATTACAAAATAGATGCGCATTAACATGTCACTTTTTGTGCTCTACGTGGTGGTGTGATTTGAATTTCAATATATTTCTTCTCTTGTCCTCAATCATCAAGTATATTTTTTCTTATCGACGCTATAATACATTGTTGCATAGGTGTTTCGCACCAGAGCTGAGTGTCGAATTCTGAAATTGACAATGCCAAACTTTAGTTATTTTAAAAATACTAATATTTCCTTAGATGTCCTTGCCACATGCTTATTTTATTACGTCACTAATTAAAGAGTCTTGTTAAAAGGACTGCAACAAGCACCCGATGATTAATATTATTAAAAATGCAAGATGTGTGTATCGCTTAAGGTATGACGGATATTAAATACTCAAGTACTTATTCTAAAGTATTTTGATAATTTTTTTGAGATCACCGTTTTCCAATTTTTCATTACTACCTTTAAATGATATGAAACATGATCTTGTTCTTTATTCTATAAGACCAACTAAAGAAATATCGTTACTTTTTCCAGTCATGTGAAGTTTTATCTTACAATCCAGGTCATGATATGTACAATATCACATTAAAATCGGAAATGTGAACAGTGTGCCAATGCCCTGTTCATAAAATTGACAGAACGCTTAGCTGATGATATTGTGAAACAAATGATAATTTGAAGTCCTACATAGAAAACAGCTGTTTTTAATAACTAAATCTTTACAATATTTAATGTATTGACATGAAATGAGAATTAAAAACGATATAAAAAAAATGAAAATACAAAGCCAAATCCATGTCATAGAATTTCATTCAAATCCGACCAGTTTTTTTACAGTTATAGACGGGCCTAGGATTAGCTGACACACAGGCAGACATACCGACAGACAGACTGACGGAAATGAGGGTCACGGTTTTTCGTGTTGCTTATGTCATATAACATCCAAAAAACATATCTTATTTTTAAAATTATTTGCTATTACAATACTTCCCTGCCAGTAGGTGTGGGAAGTTAAACCTAGGAATCGATGGCTCCTCATTTGATGAAATTTTGATGCAGGACTATCATTATGATGACCACTCGTTAAAAAAACCAATCCTCACACTTACTTGAACGTTTTCGGATGTCTTTAATATTATTCATCATAAGTTTTGTGGATGTTTAAGTTGGGAGTATATCTGACATTCTGAGTATACCAGGACGATTGCCTTTTCCTTATTTCGTGGGTCTGTTTTACGCAATTGCGAGGACAGTAAGACTTGCGAATCTTGTAACTCTTAGCTTTTAGTTACGTCGAGTGTGGAGTGTTTATTGAACTATGTACCAATGCAAGCAGCGGTCAAACATTGTAAAATTCACCTATCAAATCAGACAAAACATGATAATTAGCAGAAATCCAACTGCTTATTTTAATGAGTTGATAGTGAATGTTATAACCTTGATTTATACATGACCTCCTCGGACCGATTTTACATTGATTGCACGCATTGTTAACAAGTCAATTTTATAAAGGAGCTATTAATAAACTTTGTTGAGCTTTTTTGGTGCATTGACCGATTAAGTCAAGCAGCTATGTTTCTAGTTCGCCTATCATTGTCTCCGTTCAATCCTTCCTGAGTACTACTTTTATATCCTGTTTTTTTTTTATTTTTACTTCTAAAATAGTTTGTAATGTTTAGGAATTTGCCTGTTTGTCTGTGTCTCTGTGTCATGTGACGTTTTGTTTATCATCGAAAAGACTTCTATTGATTTCTGCATTATAATGTGATCAGGGTTTTCTGACCCTGGTACCCGGGTAGGGTACACCTGGCTATCCACGTCTTTGTACCCGGGTAATACTTGACGGAAAACCAAGGTGCCCGGATATCAATAAAAAATGCAAAATTCTATTTTCCATTGTAATAAACTACTAGCGCATTAGGGAACATTTTTTTCTTGGGAATGACCCAAAAAATCTATAAATTTGCGTTTGATGCAAAAAATTGGAATTTGTTTATAAAAATTGTTCCAACAATTTTTGACGCTATTTTGCGCCTGGGAATATGCATCGTTAAAAGAGGCCGTTTTTGAATGAGATTATGCTGTAAAACTGATTCAGACCTTTTTCTGAGCGGATGCTCGAAGATACTTCCTGGACTATTCGTGCTCAAAATCTTGGAAATAAGAGTGTGGTCACTTGTCATTCTCATATTTCATTATTGGTGATTAAAGAAAATGAAATAGGTTGGTGAAAATAATGGTAATACATACAGGCACAACCAACCTGACATTATTTGTTTATTGCTTTATTGTGTGACTTTGAAGTTGAGTCATTAATTTTCAGATAATGATTGTAGAAGGAAGATAAACCAAAATATGTGTGTAAAAATAAAAAAATGTTGCCTTGTTTTATAAAGTATCCTCCCGACAAGTATTTCAGTGCGGACCTGTATTTGTTCGTGCAGTCTTGGAGCACCGGCATGCTCTCACCTGTGAGGTCTTAAGTCACCTGATTCACGAGCCCTTTGTACTACATTGACAAAGGCACGAGGGGTTGCTTGCACATGATTAAATAAGAATCATGTCCACAAGTTCAGCATTTTTGTAAACATGTGCCATTTTTTATTTCGTTTGAGCCACGCAACAAACACCACTATTCACTCACGCGTTACCGACTGAAACATTGACTGACATTGTGATAAACGTTTCAAATTCTTTCGCTTTTTTGTTTCCGATGCGATGAACAGATAAGGCGGATTATATCCGTTGTTGCCAAACACGAGCACATAATATTATTATTGAGACAGGGCGGTACTCAAACTTCTAGAGGGCTATAACTTTGTTAATTTAATTTTACCAGAAAAATGTTAAAGGAAAATTTCTTTTGATCAGATCTACTCGCTGTTAAAATAAATGACTCAACTTCGAAGTCACCCTGTATATATACTAAGTGACATATACATCCGAACACCCAGTTTAAATGGTTTTATTTTAATAAAAGTTGGTGAATGTATTTATCTTACTGTAAATAACAAGTGAAAAAATTTTCAGCCTTATCAGTTGGACATTCCGGTTTTTATACTGCTTTTTTTTAATTCACTAACGCTCTAAAAATGAATATTTCAGCCGCAGTAAAGAATCAACGTTGGCGGATTTTGGTTCTTGACATCCTTTACGATCGGTTACGATGCCTAGAGTACGGAGACCTGTACGATTTCGTCAACTTAGTGAGTTTGATACGGGCCGTATAGTGGGACTTCGGGAAGCTGGACTTTCTTTTCGGGCAATTGCAGTTAGAGTGCAAAGAAGTGTAGACACTGTGGTTAGGTGTTGTCAGGCATGGCTTCGAGAAGGCCGTACGCAAAGAGCAAGGGGCACTGGACGCCGCCGTAGAACAACAGACCGTGAAGATCGCCGCCTAAGATTATTGGCCTTAAGGGACCGTTTCTCCACTACCAGGTCCATTGCAAATGAATGGTTTGCAGAACACGGAAGACCTATTGGCATGCGAAGTGTTTACCGACGAATGAGAAGTTTTGGCTTGTTTTCATACCGGCCACACTGGGTCCTCCCTTTAACTCGAGAACACCGACGTAATCGCCTTGAGTGGTGCAGACAACGGTCACTCTGGGATCAGGAATGGAACAGTATTGTCTTTAGTGACGAGTCTCGATTTTGTTTAGGCATGAACGATGGTCGTGCCAGGGTTAGAAGGCGACGTGGTGAAAGGAGGAATCCACAGTTTTTTTGTTGAAAGACATGTTCATCACACTGTTGGAGTTATGGTTTGGGGTGCTATAGCTTATGGTTCCAGGTCACCTTTAATCTTCATCAGAGGTAACATGAACGCGCAGCGTTATATCCACGAAGTTCTAGAACCCCATCTTTTACCATATCTTGACACCCTGGCAGATCCAACTTTCCAACAAGATAATGCCCGACCACATGTTGCAAGAGTCACAATAGACTTATTTCAACATAATGATGTCACATTGTTACCATGGCCACCAAGATCTCCCGACTTATCCCCAATTGAGCACGTGTGGGATATGATGGGTAGGAGATTGCTCAATTTGGAACGTCCTCAGACTCTAGAAGCACTTCGAGAGGAGTTGGTGGTTGCCTGGAATGAGATACCATAGGAGGACATTGACCACCTGATCAGAAGCATGTCTAGGCGCGTTGGAGAATGCGTAGCACATCAGGGTGCATCCACACATTATTAAAGGTCAAAGGGCTTTAAAGCAGTGCAATCATTTTGAAATTTTTATCATTTACTTATTATGCTTCATTAAGTACTTATACAAAATTTTATTAAAATAAAACCATTTAAACTGGGTGTTCGGATTTATATGTCACTTAGTATATTTTGGACCTAATTCACAGTTTAAATATATACTGGAGAGCATAACTATGTCCGATGAATAAATTCGTTTTTTTTTTTAGTTGGTGTAGATTGTAGATATAACTTTATATACTTTACCGGGGTGAATTTTTTGTTAAACCAATTAGAACAAGCTCCATTTTTATTATTTTGGAGGTTGCTTTATCATCATTTGGAGTTGTATTAAGAATGTAAAATCGAACCGAGCTAAAGAAAGCGGAAATTTGTTGGTGGCGCTATAGTTATGCTATGCTTTCTCCAGTTTATAATAAAATACATTTCCTGTTTTTTTTTTTGATTTTTTTCACATTCAGATGGACAAGAATGAATATGTCCCATTGGTATTATCGTATTTGTTACAATTGCAGAAATTTTATCATTACATATAGATCTTTCGATATGGTTATAATAAATAATTGGACATAAAGGAGTCGCCGGGCTGAAAAGTTGAACTTAACGCCCGAAATATCAAATCATAAAGTACAATTCAGCGTCCGGTTGTAAATAAAGTTTATTTCACCTAACACTTTATGTTATAACTGTATAATTATACAGGGTCCGCCAAAGGAACCTGACGTTTGACGATAGTACGAAGCTGTTTTTTGACGTAGAACATCGGTTACAGTGGGCAAGACATCGGTAGTAGATGCCATTTCAGTAGTCATGGAGCTGTGGACAAGTGAACATCGCGCATTTGTTGTCGAGATATACTATATTTAAAAAATCACGACTGATTACACAGCGTCTATTTCGTACACATTTCAATGTCGGACGTCATGGTTCTGTTCCATGCCGTAACACAATTAAGTTGTGGGTCAAAAATTTTCGTCGATCTGCATCAGCAATGAAAGCTAAGCCACCAGGAATGCGTCGAACAGTTCGGACTCCAGCCCATATTGAGAGGGTGCGAACAGCGGTGCAGCAAAGTCCACGTCGTTCAGCTAGGCTACAAGCAATTAGTCTAAGGCTTTCAGAAACAACAGTGCGGCGTATTTTGCATAAGGATTTACATTATCACCCTTACAAATTAGCGATGGTTCAAGAACTGACAGCTGAAGACTTTGTGAACCGTTTGACTGCAAGCAACCAGCTTCTGGAACTTTTGGATGAAAACGCTTTAGGTGGCTTAATTATGTCTGATGAGGCGCATTTCGAGTTATCAGGCTACATAAATAAGCAGAATTTTCGCTACTGGTATGCAGAAAACCCGAGAGAACTTCACCAGCGACCCCTTCATAGTCGCAAGGTTACTGTTTGGTGCGGAGTGTCGCGATTCGGCATAATTGGACAATATTTTTTTGAGGACGATGCTGGAAATTCTGTCACGGTCAATTCGCAACGTTATCTGGAAATGTTAAACACATTTTTGGAACCAGAGCTTCGTCGACGGAACATAGATTTAAATACTGTATGGTTTCAGCAAGATGGCGCCACAGCGCATACTGCACGAGCAACAATGGTTCGACTGCGAGAAATGTTTCCAGGAAGAGTCATTTCGCGGAATGGAGATGTTCCTTGGCCGGCAAGGTCTCCCGATCTCACGGCTTGTGACTATTGGTTATGGGGTTATCTCAAAAGCAAGGTATATTTAACGAGGCCAAGGACCATTGAAGAATTGAAGGAAAACATTCGCAATGAAATTAGCGCGATTCCGATGAGTATGGTACAGCGCGTAATGGGGAATCTGCGAAACCGTTTGGAAGAGTGTGTCCGCAGTGAAGGACATCATTTGACCGAAGTTATTTTCCATACATAAAATGGCATGTGATACACTTTCGATTACTTATATATGAAAATAAATATCTTGAAAGATACATTTGTAGTTTCATATTGAAACTCATCAGGTTCCTTTGGCGGACCCTGTACAAAGTTATCACATACGAGTTGCACAGGTCATGGAGGTTGAAGGACTGCAAGTGATAAAACAATATGATTCGACCCAATAGGCTAATAACTGTCGCACACACAAGGCCGTATTGTTTAATGAGATATGATTAAATAAATACCTGCGTAAGTACGTCGTGCAAAACGAGCAGAGTAACTACTAACCGGCTACATTGTATATGATGACGGCATCCTTAAATTGCCAATGATTTCAAGATGATTAAAAATCAATAGTAAAACCCACAAAAAGCTTACCGACATGTAATTATTCAATTGCACTGTACGTTGCCACGGCCGGAACGTAATATGATGTGTAAATCAACGCTGGCACAGTGCAATACCCTCCTCTCTGTAAGATAGGCTACATCCAGCCAGTTTTGCCTATGATGCACCGGTTGTGTAATAGTCGTGAATAGTAATACAACGATGAAATTATTACCTACTTATTAAAATCACAGGCAAGTTTTAATGACCCTACCAAAATTAATGATTATTTTATGTCTGTTTATAGCTATAAACCTGTTGATTCACTAGTTTGCGAAAACTATTTCAAAAATAAATTAAGCTCTGAATATATTTTTTCATTGAATAAGATTAGTTCAAATGACGTATTACAGGCAATAGGGAGCCTAAAATCTGATGCGAAGGGAATTGATGGTATATCCCTGTCAATGATCCAGCTTTGCCTGCCAGTTATTCTCCATCACATCGTCCACATCTTTAACGACTGTTTGGAAAAAGGCTACTTTCCAAACACATGGAAACACGCTCTAATTATTCCAATTCCTAAAAAAATGAAACCCACTGAGTATAATGATCTCAGACCTATCATTTTATTACCAATTTTATCCAAAATTTTAGAAAAAATTATAAAGTTCCAATTAACCGCTTACCTAGAAAAATTCTTTATACTTCCCGACACTTAATCCGGATTTAGAAAAAATTATAGTACAACATCTGCCCTACTTAATCTGCAAGACAATATTTTAAGTGCCTTAGATAAGAAAATGGCACTAGCCTTAATCTCTATAGACTATTCGAAAGCCTTTGACAGCATCAATCATAAATTATTACTTGCGAAATTAAATTACATAGGTCTTGACAGTGTATCCCTTTCATTTTTCGACAGTTACCTTCATCAAAGAACTCAGTGTGTTTTTCTCAATCAAGAAATGTCTCAAGTGACAATAATTCCCTCAGGCGTACCTCAGGGCTCTGTATTGGGACCGCTTCTGTTCCTCATATATACGTTCGACTTAAGCAAAAGTATTGATAATTCTCATGTCCAGTCATTTGCAGACGATACGCAATTGCTTCATTATTTTAACCCAGATAATGTCAATAATACTACACAAATTTTACAAAACGATGTTAATAAATTAATTAAATACTCTTTAGATCACAATCTACTTATTAATCCACAAAAATCTAAAATGTTATTATTTTGCGCACAAAGAAAAACATACAATGTAACACAGCTCTTGAACATTCAGATAAATAACCAAATCTTGCAATTTTCTGATTCTGCAAAAATTCTTGGTGTTGTTTTTGATACAAAATTAAGGTTTATTGAACATGTTAAAAGTCTATCTCAGAAAACCTACCTACGGCTGCGCACTCTTATAGCAAACAGGTATTTACTAAATTTTAAGATGCGTAAAAAACTATGTGAAGCATTGGTCATATCTATACTAAATTATTGTAATATCGTATACTATACTTGTTTAGACAATTTCACTAAAAACGTTATTCAAGTTATTCAAAACAATTGTATACGATTCATTTTTGGCTTACGTAAATTTGATCATGTATCGGCGAAATATCCCGTTCTAAACTGGTTAAAAATTAATGACATGGTCAAGTATCACTATTCAGTTTTTGTTCACAAATTGCTGCTCACGTCTAAACCTTATTACTTGAAGGAAAAAATTTCATTTAATAATGATGTTCACTGTAGAACTCTCAGAGAAAATAATATTAGAATACCCCTGCATACGTCTACACTTTTTAAACGCAGTTTTTCTTACAATGTTGCTATTATTTATAATGACCTTCCTAAAGTATATAAAGAATTTTCATTACCTGTCTTTCGACAAAAAGTTAAAACATTATTACTCAACCCTCCAAACATATAATTTACGAAATCATTCATTTCTTTTTTATTCCATCTTTAATTCAGATTAATAATTTTTTGGTGCATTTGGGTTTGGAAAGTATGCCTTTTTCTCTTTTTTTTTAAATTTGACTTTCGATGTAATGAACCAAATCTGTTTGTGGATAGTGTATTCTTTTGGACGTCTGCTAGAGACTATAAGGTAAGTGTAAGAGTAGCAGCATGCTAAACTTCGCCGTACAAGTCTGACATTTGGCTATACTACAATGTAATTGTGGATAAATAAAGACGTCTTTTATTATTATTATTATTATAAATATCGGTTCACTACTTCTCAAGGTATCCAATTGTTTCCAGGTTTTGACATGTTGCCATACTTTCAAAACCACCATTTACACTTATAAAAGTAGTGTTTACACCACTAACTACTACAAAATATTCAGGGTGTAAAACAAGTCAAAGAATTCATATGACCCATGGTCCAAAAGTCAATAGATTTTTATCTAGATGGCTTTATAGTTTACAACTTTAAGTGCTTTATATCGACCACAATCACCACAATCTTATCTACTAATTTTTATAATCTAATCTAAAACGTTTTCAAATTGGGTAATTAACAAATAAATAGCATCAAGTTTTTCTAAGTTAAGCCAAAATTTGTAGTCAGTAAGTAAATTTCATTAAATTAAGTATTTAAAACACACATGACAACAGCGCGTCGGTCGTTCATCACTCTTATCGAAGCGGCAATCGATCGCAAACGGTAACAGTGATTAGTTATTGTTTGCGTACGTCGTCGTGTTTATTTACAATGTTCTCGAATCAAGAGTTTGCCGACGTGTTGTTAGTTTACGGTGAAGCTCGTCAGAACTCAAACCTTGCAGCTCAAATTTATCGCGACGGGTTCACCCAGACAGAAGGACATTTGTGCAAGTGTATCAAAGACTTAGAGATACAGGAAGTGTTCAGCCCACAAATATTCGCATTCGTGAAAGACAGGTTATTGTAGAGCAGGAGGAACAAATTTTAAATATCGTGGCACTGGAAATCAATGCAGATATCAGCACTCGGGAATTAGGCCGCCGCGTAGGACTATCGCATACCATAGTCCATAGAATCCTAAGAGAAAATTTGGTTAATCCCTACCATGTACAACGAGTGCAGGTCTTATTACCAGAAGACTATCCTCGCAGACTAACATTCTGTCAGTCGTTTTTGCACAAAAACATTGAAAATCCGGATATTTTTAAAAACATTCTAGTGACAGACGAATGTACTTTTACGCCAGACGGGATATTAAATTTCCATAATACTCACACGTGGGTCCAAGAAAATCCTCATATCATTCGTGAAGGTCATTTCCAACAACGTTTTAAAATAAATATTTGGGCAGGTATTCTTGACGATCAGGTAATTGGCCCTTTCGAGTTACCCCCAAAGTTGTCAGGAGAGGGATACCTTAGCTTTCTAGCCGATAACCTACCGGAACTTTTGGAACAGACCTTAGACAACATGCCATTACAACGGAGACGGAATTTGTGGTTTCTTCATGACGGGGCACCACCACACGTTTTTAGAGGCGTCATTCAGTATTTGAATGAACATTATCCAAATCGCTGGGTCGGTCGAAATGCTCCTGATCCTCGAAAATGGCCAGCAAAATCTCCTGACCTCAATCCGACGGATTTCTGGTATTGGGGAGAACTTAAAGGGGTGGTTTATGGGGCTGGTCCAATAACAACTGGTGCACAACTTCGAGAAAAAATGTTTAATGCGGTTGAAATAATAAATGCACAACTTCGAGGACCTAGAGTAAGAAGAAACTGGGTTCGTCGTAATGAAGCTTGTGTGGAAAGTGGAGGACGACATTTTGAACACCTTTAATTACAAAAAAGTGCAGTGTGGGTTTTAAAAAGAAAAACAATGTATGTATCAAAATTGGGTTCCCTATTTATAAGTGGATTTTTTTAATACGTTCAATAAACTTTCACACACCAGGTGAAGCGCTGAGACAGTTAGTGGTAAGTCCGTTTTTTTTAATTGTTTGCATTTTACGAGTACATTATCAAATAATGAAATAATAGCCAAAAATAACAAACTCCATCTTTATTTACACTGCGTTCCGTCGTAATTTGCGTCTGGCATTGCGGCGTTGTCAGATTTTATTTTACTTTAAAGTCGCTTGTCTCTAAAAAAATGCCTTTTTGTGACCCCCTGTTATATGAATCTTTTTGCTTCTTTTAAACCCCTCCATCACCCATTTAAATAATGACTATCAAAACGTTTACACCCTGTAGACGTAGCTATTTATATTCTGATTTTTGGAGACATCTCGGAAGTTTGCCATGCTGCATGTCCTCAATGGAGGCTAGTAAATATCCGAAAAGGCTTTTTATCATGCGCTGGTATTCAGTACCTATTGATAAGTTAACAGCGGGTAAAGGTATTCATATGTACTGAATAATATATCTCCCATGACGTTATGAGAGAAATTATTTGTTATGTTATTTTGTAGCAAAAATGCAATATGACAAATAATCGGATGACTGAAGCCGCAGTAATTGGCAACGTCGCATACATGTAGTTATCGTAAGGTAAACGCTTCATTCATAATTCATGTGAGTTTTCGTGTTGACGGAGTAACTTGTCATTCGATTTTTTTTCAATTTTTATCAGTAGTGATTTTGTAAAACTAATAATGGTGACGCACTTCTGCATAAGTAAAATTATAGCTCTTAAGGCAGACGAACATGTTTCGTTTCATAGGTAAGTATAGGTTGTTTATGGTTTAGTTTCGGTTTCCAGCGGCCTGGTTGTTATTCCGTAACTCAGAGTTTTGCATAATGTTTACCGGGCTCTTTTCCATAAATCAGCCACTGACCAGTATTCAAAAATGAAATGTTCGTACTGTCGAATTCGACTTCGACCTCGGATACCGATCCTATGCTACGCCACTGGATCACGCTTCGAACGTGTGACCTTGCAAAACCGAATTATGTCCCCAAAGTGACCATCTTTAAGCTCTGTTTACACCCGCACTCCCCCTGGCCCATCGACATGAATCTGCCCAAACGACTTATTTTTGATTTTATGAGCGAATCAAGAGGATATTTTATAGTAGTCGGTGGTTCACACGAATAATCATGAATGTGGTATTAATGTCTGGTAAGTAATAATTAGTTATCCTCTGTTTAAAATTTGTTGAATATATGTAGGTATATACTATAACTATCTAAAACTGTAATGACTCATCGATGTTCACGTGAACATCACTTAACTACTAGTAGTCGGCTGTTCATAGGCGGGGTATGAATGTTTAACATGGGTGAACTAGATTTGTCACATGCTTAATAAAGAGTTGTTTGAAACATATTGTAAGTAAAAAAATTGGGAATTACCTTTATTCATCTGACAGTAATAAACTGTCGCTATCGCTTTCCTCGTTGAATTTGACTATAACTGGCTCTATGATGGTGTCGATGTGGTGGTCAAGCTGCCACATTTTTGTTTCTTCCTTCACAACATGACGGATAGCATTCTGCCAAGCTTCGGGCGTTACTAGCTGTATGGAAGTCTCAAGTAAAACCTTAACGTCTGGTAATTTGAAGGTTGTGTTATGGCGCGCAATATAACCCTTCACTTGAGCCCAGATGAGCTCTATTGGGTTCAGTTCACAGTGGTAGGGCGGTAACCGCAGCACAGTGACACCACATTGACGGGCCATCTCATCAGTCACAT
Source organism: Acanthoscelides obtectus (assembly GCA_963669975.1). NCBI lineage: Eukaryota > Metazoa > Arthropoda > Insecta > Coleoptera > Chrysomelidae > Acanthoscelides > Acanthoscelides obtectus. The sequence continues at coordinate 21,340,274 of CAVLJG010000010.1, read as the reverse complement.
AACTAATGTTCGCAGGTTTGTGCTGTTTAATTTTTTCATACAATTCCGCTTTCACACATCAATCGTCAAACGGGATTCCTTTTTCGCGCAACCATTGCTGCATGTCACTTTTTCGAGATCCCATAGTCGGTACACGTTCGGCTCGACGACTATGGTAGGAAGCATTATCCATGACGATCACAGAGTTGGGCTCAACTCGCTGAAGCACCCCTTGAAACCAGCTCTCGAAGCAGCTGGCATTCATTTCGTCATGGTAATCACCTTCTTTCTTAGAGACGAAAATCAAGTCACACTCTTCTAAAAAGCCACTATCGCTACCAATATGAGTTACGATCAATCTTTGACCTTTCCCTGACGGTCCACGAAGACCTGTTGACAAACCTTCAATGCTTGCTTGTCGGTTACTCACTACCTTTTTGTCTATCCAGGTTTTTTTAACTGTGTGACCTGCATTATTTACCCATGTCTCGTCCAAATAATAAATTTTTCTGCTTTGTCGCCTATATTCAATCATTTCGCGTAGGTATTTTCGACGCCAGGCGACTATTTCAGGTCTCTCTATCAATACTGACTTCCGATTACGCGTTTCGTAACGAAAATTGATTTCGTGCATGGATTTCCTCATTACCTCGACGCTCATTTGGGGTATAATTTCATTTTCCTTGATCGCTGCATGTACAGCCTTGAGGGTTGGTATCTCATTCCTAAAGAAGAATGAATGTACGGTTCGCCTTAACGCCATTTTGCTATCGTCATCCAATTTAACGGCCTTTCGTCTCTTCAAATTAAACTTTGGATCAGTAGTAGCTCCAGCTTTCTTCTTTTCATGCACCACCCTGCGAATGGTCCACTCTGGAACGCCTGTCATACTTTCACAACGCGCGAGTGCATCTCCTTGCGACATAGTTCTGTTCAGATAATTGAACACGTTGAGCACGATTTCTTTCGCGTCCCTCTTCAGTGCTTTACGAAGCCGTCTACTTGTTCCCTGGCTTTCAGTACTTCCACTCGTGCCATTTGTACTCTCCATGGTTAAGTATAACCAAAACAGTAACCACAGAAACCACAACAATAACAATCACACAACAATTCTTATAAAAACACACAATATGCAATCGCTCAACGAAACACGTTCCAATGCGTTGCCGACGCCTATGAGTCTGCCGGTCGAGGCGCGTCTTTGATTTCATTGGTTCTACCGGCGGAGAACAATCAGCCATTATTTCCATCTCTGTCTGTGCTGTTGACCACCGCAAAGCCACAGAAACGACATATGTCGTACGCTATACGGCTGTATTGGAAGGAAGCCGGGATCGAGCTCTGATCACGTGTTGATCACGCGTATGAGTCATTACAGTTTTAAATAGTTGTAGTATAGCTCTAGTTACTCTAGTAGTTTCAAGGATAATTTTTATATCGCAAGACTCCGTAATGATCATTTGACTGTTTGGGAAACATACTTTTATCTATTCGCACATCGCACAAGTAGTAAATAATCATAATCAATTTTTAAGCTCAGTTTGCAAATGGTGGAATGTGATCTGCAAAATCGAATCTAAGCTTACAATACATGCGCACTACCAACTAATTTCAAGGTAAATTCGATAAAAGCTTTAAAAATAAGCGGTTATCCTTCTTTCACAAGAATAATATGGGTAGTAAGTTAACTGATTGTAATTGTACCCATGAACGTTCCTTACCATCGAAGATGTTTATCACTCACCTTAGGCCGATTGGATATCGACGATATAATCCAGTAAAATAAGCTGATAGGTGCGAATTGAAAATTAAAAATTATCAAACGCTGAAGGCTAAGAAAACATGTTTCTTCTACATAGGTAACAGCAGAAAAATATTCACTAATGATTCTCATTGAAAGGTTTTGGTAACGTGTTCTGACCTTAACTTCTAAAAACTGTAACATTCATAATATTAGAACTTTACGAATCCTAACTTCGCCCATTTCTATGACGGAACCTGTTTCCAAACCAGACGGATGCTTTTTCAAATAGCCGGCAAAAACTTTAACCGTTTAACAGTTTGCGAAACATCAAGTCATATTCACTAATACATGGTGGGCCATAAAGGTGTTGGCAATTTCAATATTCAATTAAAAAATAACTACGTAATATAAAAGAAAAATAAATGTATTTTTACAAAGTAGAAATATAGAAATTTTTAAGACTTAAAAATAATGCTGTTCAAATGACTTCCTTGGGCTGCTTGGCACTCTTGAAACCGAAGCTGCAGATTTTGGAAAACTGGTTGAAAAGCTGTTCTCAGTATTTTGTTACTTTCCTGAACAATATTCCTCTTCAGCTGCTCTAAATTAGTTGGATTATTCTCGTAGACGACCGATTTGAGGTAGCTCCATAGGAAATATCGCATGGAGAAAGATCGGGGCTACGTGGTGACCATTCAATATCGCCCCTTTTCGAAATGAGTTTTCCGGGAAAGACATTTTTCAGCAGCTCTATAGATACCCTAGCTGTATGACATGTGGCCCCATATTGTTCTAGAGGTAGGCCTTGGACTTCTTGCAAAGGTGGCACCAAAAAGTCTGGTCCAATAATACCGGTTGACGTAATTCCAGCCCACACGATTAGTTTAGGGCTGTGAAGTGGACACGTTCATGCAAGCGATGGGCCAGAACCGATAATTTTGTTTGTTAACATGGCCATTAAGGTGAACATTGCCCTCATTACTAAACATCACGTTGTTAAAACTGTTGAATCGGCCAAGCATCAAATTGACAAAGTTAAGTCGGTTATTGGCATCATTTGGTTTTAATTCTTGGACTAGTTGAATCTTATAAGCCTTCAAATGCAAATCACGCTTCAACATTCGCCGCAAGCTCGTTCTTTTGATGCCCAAAGCCTGACTTCTATACTACAACTATTTAAAACTGTAATGACCCATACGCGTGATCAACACGTGAACAGAGCTCGATCCCGGCTTCCTTCCAGTACAGCGGTATAGCGTACGACATATGTCGTTTCTGTGGCTTTGCGGTGGTCAACAGCACAGACAGAGATGGAAATAATGGCTGATTGTTCTCCGCCGGTAGAACCAATGAAATCAAAGACGCGCCTCGACCGGCAGACTCATAGGCGTCGGCAACGCATTGGAACGTGTTTCGTTGAGCGATCGCATATTGTGTGTTTTTATAAGAATTGTTGTGTGATTGTTATTGTTGTGGTTTCTGTGGTTATTGTTTTGGTTATACTTAACCATGGAGAGTACAAATGGCACGAGTGGAAGTACTGAAAGCCAGGGAACAAGTAGACGGCTTCGTAACGCACTGAAGAGGGACGCGAAAGAAATCGTGCTCAACGTGTTCAATTATCTGAACAGAACTATGTCGTAGGGAGATGCACTCGCGCGTTGTGAAAGTATGACAGGCGTTCCAGAGTGGACCATTCGCAGGGTGGTGCATGAAAAGAAGAAAACTGGAGCTACTACTGATCCAAAGTTTAATTTGAAGGGACGAAAGGCCGTTAAATTGGATGACGATAGCAAAATGGCGTTAAGGCGAACCGTACATTCATTCTTCTTTAGGAATGAGATACCAACCCCCAAGGCTGTACATGCAGCGATCAAGGAAAATGAAATTATACCCCAAATGAGCGTCGAGGTAATGAGGAAATCCCTGCACGAAATTAATTTTCGTTACGAAACGCGTAATCGGAAGTCAGTATTGATAGAGAGACCTGAAATAGTTGCCTGGCGTCGAAAATACCTACGCGAAATGATTGAATATAGGCGACAAAGCAGAAATATCTATTATTTGGACGAGACATGGGTAAATCTAGGTCACACAGTTAAAAAAACCTGGATAGACAAAAACGTAGTGAGTAACCGATAAGCAAGCATTGAAGGTTTGTCAACAGGTCTTCGTGGACCGTCAGGGAAAGGTCAAAGATTGATCGTAACTCATATTGGTAGCGATAGTGGCTTTTTAGAAGAGTGTGACTTGATTTTCGTCTCTAAGAAAGGAGGTGATTACCATGACGAAATGAATGCCAGCTGCTTCGAGAGCTGGTTTCAAGGGGTGCTTCAGCGAGTTGAGCCCAACTCTGTGATCGTCATGGATAATGCTTTCTACCGTCGAGCCGAACGTGTACCGACTATGGGATCTCGAAAAAGTGACATGCAGCAATGGTTGCGCGAAAAAGGAATCCCGTTTGACGATTCATGTGTGAAAGCGGAATTGTATGAAAAAATTAAACAGCACAAACCTGCGAACATTAGTTACGTGACTGATGAGATGGCCCGTCAGTGTGGTGTCACTGTGCTGCGGTTACCGCCCTACCAGTGTGAACTGAACCCAATAGAGCTCATCTGGGCTCAAGTGAAGGGTTATATTGCGTGCCATAACACAACCTTCAAATTACCAGACGTTAAGGTTTTACTTGAGACTTCCATACAGCTAGTAACGCCCGAAGCTTGGCAGAATGCTATCCGTCATGTTGTGAAGGAAGAAACAAAAATGTGGCAGCTTGACCACCACATCGACACCATCATAGAGCCAGTTATAGTCAATTTCAACGAGGAAAGCGATAGCGACAGTTTATTACTGTCAGATGTAAGTGGAAGCGACGATGAATAAAGGTAATTCCCAAATTTTTGACTTACAATATGTTTCAAACCACTCTTTATTAAGCATGTGACAAATCTAGTTCACCCATGTTAAACATTCATACCCCGCCTATGAACAGCCGACTACTGGTAGTTAAGTGATGTTCACGTGAACATCGATGAGTCATTACAGTTTTAGATAGTTATAGTATATCAGGTGTTGACTGTTGCGGATTTCGCTGAACTGAAACACGAACAAGCTCTACATTGTCGGCTGATCTTGCAGAAACTGGACGCCCACGAGCTGTGATTGCTACTGTCGACCCGGTTGTTTCGAACATTCTGACACATTTCCGTATCACATTGGCGCTTGAAACTTCTCTTAAATCGCGTAAACCGTGTCCATGTCGATACAAACGTGCAGTAATAACCGATTTATTGTTTTCATAATAAGTTCGGACACAAAATGCACGCTGCGCTCGCGTGTACGGCTCCATGGCGACTAAATTTCCAGGCATCGGCGCGGCTAACAGCTCATCCCCCAAACCCGCGCCACGCGTTTCTGAGAAATTTAAGAATTAAATCGCCATTACTCTTATGGCCCACCCTGTATAACGCATATTTAATGAGCCAAATAATCTACTCTAAAAGGATTGCAGTTGAGTACATTCGTTTTCATATGTACGATTAAACGCGTCATCACGAGATCTATGCAGATTTTCCGCTTATCATCTTTCATTCGGAGATTGACACCTTTTTTCTTGGACTATATCGACGATAAGCCGAACTATAAAAACAAAAGATCAACGGCAAAGAGGTACGATAATTACAAGCTGAATGCTTGTCAGCCTTCAAAGACATAAATTAAGCGGTAATAATAATAGGTCGTCCGATTTTCATTACCGCAAAAAGTTCTCAACAGTTTGCTTTGCCTTTGCGATCGATCAGCTATTAGGGGAGACTCGTCTGATTTACTACCAGATTGGTAGTTTAGATTACAGTTTGTCATTTGTTGTACTTGTTGATTACACAGACGGCCTAGGCAATCAAGCAAGCATTCAATTTTATTTGTTGTAAGGGGCTGTTCAAGTATTACGTAATCAGATTTATTACAATTAAATTACTCCCCCACCCCCCCTGTCAGCCAAAGTAAGCAAAGCTCTTACCCCTCCCCCCATGATTACGTAGACATTTGTAAATTAATGTAGTTTTTTTAATATTATAATTATAACGTTATAATTATAATTTGAAAAATAAGAAAATAGATTTAGGATAGAGATTATACTTTACTGATACGGTATTGAACATAGAGTAAAGGACAAAAATATATATCTTACTAACATAACAAACTTATTTTAAATTTTTGGTACATATATTAAATTCAAATTAACAGTCTTCAGTCCATGAAACCCGAATCCATGATTCTAAGTTTTCAATGACATTGGATTGCTTCGATTGCAGCTCAGTGTTGTGAGTTTGCTCGCTTTCATCGGATTTTGGAATGTCTACGTCGTTCTCATCGAGCCATTCAACATCATGGTGCTCTAAATTTTGAATAATGCACATTAGTTCATTAGCACGACGAGTAGCGACTCTTACAGGTCTAACTTTGCTATCAGTGTGCGTGTTTACTTTTTTATGGATATTTTCGATGTGACGATTTAGTGACTTGACGGAAGCATGATAAAGACCACACGTTTTGCATGTTCGACTTGATAGCCTCAATTTTACCCACGGACAAAAATAATCGTAGGGCAGTTGCAGGAAATCTTTGAGTGAAGCACTTAAGCGTAGAGCTAAATTGACTGGAAGATTAAGAAATTGCCCTCCTTCATCCAAAACCAAGTCATCAACTGTTTGTTTTACTTTTACACGTGGTGGAAGAAACCTATTGTAATCTAAATAGGCCACTTCTTGGACGACAGCATTCTGTATTTCTCCATTTTACAATTTGAAGCAAGTATTGGCTCTCACGCACATGTTCTGAATACCATTTAATGTCTGGAAAATCAGGAAGATCTTGTTCACCTGCCCCAACATATTTTACATTAACATTAACATTATAGCCCTCAATTCAGCTAATACATTTCCTGCAAATTCGAAATTAGATCTTTCTAAATGTTCATCAATTGTAACGCCACGTTCAACCAAATGAGACCCAAAATGGTCATGAGGCAATATTAAACCAGCCAGTTCCCGACTAAGAGGAGCCATTCTGCGCTCTACTCTGTTATACGCACTTCTTGCAGGAGCATTGATAGCTAAAAACAATGCATCGAGATCATGTCGCTTAAAGTGTTGTATAGCAAACTCTATGACTTTTTGATAACGTGGATTTTCATCTGGCCCTCCATCAACCGTCATGATTACCACTGGTTTTATTAGTCCATGGTCAGTTTTAGCTAATGGGAGAAGTTCGAGAAGCGTGTCGAAATCCTGAGCATGAGTATTAGCAGTAGATGAACTATGCTTTCCACTTCGAATAGCGATGTATGTTGGTCCAGAATATCCAACGGCTTGCGGTTGTCTTAGCATATTGGAAGTGATTTTGATACCAGCATAAACAGATGGTATTAATTTATGACGCTCAGCGATTACCCAATCGCGATCAGGCAATTTGACTCTATATTCCATGTGCATTAGAAGAGGTGCTTGCTTATTTGCCGCAGTTACGCCAATAGGGACTCGAGCTTTATCATCTTGAGATATGAAAAATACTTGATCTGGTCCAAGTATGGATGCTATGTTCTCTAAATAATGGATTGATGTTTCAGCGAACTTGCTACCTAAGTGGCTCTTGTGGTGATTAGTTTGAGCCCGAATGAGCTTAACAGGGACTGTCGATACATGTCTTCGTCCCTCTGCAGAATTAGATTTTCTGGTAATCAAACGAAGATCTGTCCAACTGCGACTAATGTCAAATTATATTTTACGTAATTCTTGTGTGAGTTCATCAAGAGTTTTTACGCTGCGAATTGATTCCGTTCGCCTTCTATCATTTGCTGCACTCCCAAATAAAGCTATATCCGCGATTGTTTTCAATCGTGAATGTCGATTGTTTTCAAGATTAGGATGTCCCACTGAATCCCTCAGAGATAGTCTTTTTTTATTTCTGGATTTTCATAACAAATATCTTCTAACTTTCTTTTCATACCATCCCTGTGTTTCTTCTGGGCAACTGCGTTTTGAACCTTCCTGTTTAAAGACCGTTTTGCTGTTTTTATTTCCTCGCGCAACTTAATGATCTGTTTATCAACTTCAGCACGGCTTGGAATTGTATCTCTGGCAGAATACAAAGCATTCAGATTTTTTTCGAGTAGAGCAATCTTATTTTTCATAGCTTCCTGAGAAGGTGTTGCTCTCTGTTTATCTGTAATTTCATTAATTTCGCATTGCTGTTGTGATTCATTACCGGGTTTTATTTTATCCTCTTCCTCTTCTTTAATATTTGAAGCTGACTGTATAATTTGTGTTTTTTCTGCAGGTTTACAGGTTGCCTAAAAATAAAAACTTTCTATGACTTCTGCTAAAGATTCTCCTATTAAGCTACATAAATACAAAGTATGGCACTATATATGGTAAATACAAAACCCTATGGCTTTAAATCTAATATGTTTAAACGAGCAATTCGTTCCGGTCACAAAATACAGGGTGTTAGTTTTCTGTATATATGTATAAAAGTAACATCCTGTACTCTGTGACCAATTGACGGCATAAATAATAAATCTATAATATAACGAATATTACCTCTATACTTTAAGATAGGCCATAATATTTTCTAATCAGTAAAGAGAAACTTTTTGGCGGTTTCTAATATTTGTAGTACTCATAGGTACCTAAAATGATTTCGTCACTCACCTTAGAAAAAAAATGTAGTAGATTGGATTTATTCTTAGTCGCCGCTTGCAATTCTTCTTCGATTCTCTTAGATACAATAATATCTAGTTCCTTGTCGGATTTTGCTTGTAATTTGTAATTTCGTCACACTTCGTTAACTAACTTTTGTACATTTTGTACTTTCGTACTCGTATGAGATTTTTTAAAACTTTCAAACAATTTTTGGTATAACTTGGATTTGTCTATGTGAAACGACATCTTATTTAAACATTAAACTTTGGCTTATGGAATCAATGGTAACACAAATGTTAACTTGCTTTACTATGCTTACAATACGTCTACTCGCTATAGTATCCAAACGAAACATTACACTGATAGAGGAAATTTAGACAAGTGAACACCGCGCGGGAATTCCCCTACTCGGTTCTAAAGCGAGTAGGGGAATTACCGCGCGCAGTTCACTAAACGTATGCATTATTTGCGGGAATCCCCGAAAATGCGTTTCGTTTTCAAGTAAAGACAATGTGAGGGCTGCCATTCGTGTAAAAAAGTAAATAACTACCGATGAAGAAATCATAATCTAGACTCCCCTACCCCCCATGTCATCCAAAATAAGCAAAGCAAAGTTTGTCATTGCACCACATGGTACACACTTTAAATTGCGATTTTTCAAAAATATCAAATAACTTCAATCCTTAATTGCCGTAAAAATATGTCCTTTGTCCTTGAACGGAAATGAGCCACATCAAAAACATCGATTTTCGTACAAACAAAGAGGATATCAAGCTAATCAAACTAAAATTTTAACCCAAAGATAAAATGTGAAGATGGATAGTAAGACATGGCTTATGGCTAGAGTATTCATTATGAATAATTTTGTCAGTTGTGCAGACGTTATCGAAATATTGAACGGGCTCATTGTTATTTTGTGTCTAGATAATTATCATCCGTTTAACCTTGGCCGAATCAGTAGCTGAATATCAAATGTAGTTATCGCTTCTCTGGTTGATAAAATATGGGTGTTAAGCGATGAACATATCAAGTGTGATGATTCACACCGACTTCCTCGAAGTCAATTTAGACAATTGCTTTTCTGTATTTGCAAATTTTAATTCATATAGTGGCTTGTTTTTAAGCAATTTTATTTTCATATATGGCATCGTCAACGCAAAAAGTAATCTAGTCTAAATCGCAGTTTATTGCTAATCGCATCTTCTCTATATAGCAGTTCGTAATGGAACTGTCCATTTAACCCGCAATATAGATGACTTAATTATTGATCTAGTAAATTTGTATTCGAGAAAATTGAGGATATATGAAGAAAACTTTTGACGATGTTGGCTGTGGGGAACCCCTATTCTTGACTTTAATAGAAAATCACACTCCCTCTTGTTCTACTCCCTCAGTTTTTTATCGATTTGAAAATACTGTATTCTTGAAAGGACTCGATAGAAATGAGAATCAAGAGACAGGGTTGCCAGATTTGAGTAAACGTGTTAAACCATTCAAAATGGAGATAATTTTGACAGTCAAAAACTAACTAAAGATTTCGGTCAAGATTTCCTGCTTATAATTTTATGTATGGAGCCGAAAAATTTCTTTTCGCGAAGTTATGCTTCAGTTGTTATTGGACCAGCGCCATAAACCGTCCCTTTAAGTTCTCCCCGATACCAGAAATCCATCGGATTGAGGTCAGGAGATCTCCCTGGCCATTTCGAGGATCAGGAGCATTTCGACCGATCCAGCGATTTGGATAATGTTCATTCAAATACTGAATGACGCCTCTAAAAACGTGTGGTGGTGCCCCGTCATGAAGAAACCACAAATTCTGTCTCCGTTGTAATGGCATGTTGTCTAAGGTCTGTTCCAAAAGTTCTGGTCGGTTATTGGCTAGGAAGCTAAGGTATCCTTCTCCTGACAACTTTGGGGGTTACTCGAAAGGGCCAATTACCTGTTCGTCAAGAAGACCCGCCCAAATATTTATTTTAAAACGTTGTTGGAAATGACCTTGACGAATGGTATGAGGATTTTCTTGGACCCACGTGTCAGTATTATGAATATGAAAATATTATGACAGAATGTTAGTCTGCGAGGATAGTCTTCTGGTAACAAGGCCTGCACTCGTTGTAAATGGTAGGGATAAAGCAAATTTTCCCGTAGGATTCTATGGACTATGGTATGCTATAGTCCTACGCGGCCGCCTAATTCCCGAATGCTGATATCTGCATTGATTTCAACGATATTTAAAATTTGTTCCTCCTGCTCTACAGTAACCTGTCTTTCACGAGTGCGAATATTAGTGGGCTGAACACTTCCTGTATCTCGAAGTCTTTGGTACACTTGCACAAATGTCCTTCTGTCTGGGTGGTACCCGTTGGCGAAATCGGTCGCGATAAATTTGAGCTACAAGATTTGAATTCTGACGAGCTTCACCGTAAACTAACAACATGTCGGCGAACTCTTGATTCGAGAACATTGTAAATAAACACGACGCGTACGCGAACAATAACTAACCACTGTTACCGTTTGCGATCGATTGCCGGTTCGATAAGAGTGAATGACCGACGCGCTGTTGTATGTGTGTTTTAAATATTTAATTGAATGAAACTTACTTACTGACTATAAATTTTGGCTTAACTTAGAAAAAATTGATGCTATTTATTTGTTAATTACCCAATTTAAAAACGTTTTAGATTATACGAGGCTTGTCCGTAAAATAAGTTCCACGGGCTGCCGCTGGCGCTAGGATCGTTTCTATGCACAGCCAGGCAACAGAGGCAGATTGTTTGGTTCCCCCACTCCAATCCCTCACCAAGCCAGCGTCGCTGCGACGTTTAGTCTTGGCTCAGCAGCCGTCAGCGATGGAGCTTCCTCTTGCGTCTCCCGCCAGCTGCGAGTTGCGGTCTGTTATTCGTTTCCTGGCCGCTAAGAACAAATCGGCGAAGGAAATTCACGAAGAACTTTGTCAAGTGTATGGAGAAGACTGTATGAGCTGCGGGATGGTGCGCAGATGGGCCAGGGACTTTAAAAATGGCCGAACAGACGTCCACGACGAAGCCCGTGCAGGGCGGCCATCGGTTTCCGACGAAACAATTGCCAAAGTCGAAGCGGCAATGCTTGAAGATCGACGGATTACAGTTCGGGAGCTGTGCACAAAGATTCCGGAGGTCAGCAAAACCACAATTGACAAGATTTTGACTGAACATTTAGGCTATTCAAAGGTCTGCGCAAGATGGGTACCAAGAATGCTCACTGCAGATCACCGGCGGCAGCGGGTTGAAGCGGCCCAAGAATTTCTCGCTTTTCACGGAACAACCGAAGAGGAATTTCTGGACGCTATTGTTACTGGTGACGAGACCTGGGTACACTACACCACACCGGAAACAAAGGAGCAATCGAAGCAGTGGAAGCACTCTTCTTCACCAAGAGCAAAGAAGTTCAAACAAATCCTGTCTGCCGGGAAAATCATGGCTAGCGTTTTTTGGGATCAAAAGGGCGTATTGTTGTGAGAGTTTATGCCTCACGGGACAACAATCAATGCTGACCGGTACTGTGAGACCTTGAAAAAACTTAGACGTGCCATTCAGAACAAGAGAATAGGAATTCTGACGAAAGGAGTGTGTTTTCACCATGACAATGCCCGACCGCACACCGCCAATCGAACCACAGCCCTCATCGAAAGATTTGGATGGAAAATGGTGTCTCACTCTGGTTTGAAGAAGTGGGTGCCTCCAATGCAGAGATGCATAGAACGCAACGGCGATTATGTAGAATAATAAAAGAAAGACTGAACTTTCCAAAAATGTATTTTCTTTGCAATTAAACCAATTTTTTGATATGAAAAAAATTTGTGGAACTTATTTTACGGACACGCGTATTATAAAAATTAGTAAGATTGTGGTCGATGTAAAGAACTTAAAGTTGCAAACTATAAAGCCATTTCGACAAAAATCTATTGACTTTTGGACCATGTGTCATATGAACTTTTTGACTTGTTTTGACCCCCCGCCCATTTCAATAATGACTACCATAACGTTTACACCCTGTATTTTCTAGGAAGTTTAATTAATTTTTGACAAATACTTTAATCGTCGGTGCTACTGATCCGCCCAATAAATCTTCATCCGCTACAGTGAGTGTATGGTATGTAGGAGCATTAAAACCAAAACGGTAATATTCTTGGATGTATGTTTAATACCGTTTAAAGTCAAGCGCAACCGGTATGCCTTGAGCTAGAGAACCGCTTCGGAAAAAACAATCGCGTAAACAGGTGTGCAAGCGTACGTACGTCCGTCGTTACGTCCACCGTATAAAACTTTTATCTAGGTTACCGTGGTGGATTTTTCAACACCGCTGCAGCGATTTATATCGAAAAATGGATGCTGGGAGTTTTCTTTGGCATCGTTTCAACATCACTGTTCTAAAATTAAGGCGGGATGAGGTGAGCGAAAAATTGTTTACGCCGATGCGCTCAAATGAGCACGTTTATTTTTATATTAAAATTGAAATAGAAAGAGGTTCTCGGAATAATATTTAGCATTGTATCCAGATATTGAGTGCGGTGTTGGCTTGCGAGCAATAACTCAACAAAGTTTGGAGCTAGTTAAACTTCTTCGGTACATCCATACTACTAGTTTCCGCATTTCTTTCTCAGTTCTGTGTATTTCAAAAACATACAAAGGGTACTATAAAAGTTTTGCAATACAGCTTTATTTATTGACTTCATTCAAAGTAATATCATACCTCTCCAACCTGATGGATGGGTTAGCAAGTGAGTTAGAATCGATGTTGTTCTACTACTCTGAACCTTTATCGACGGAAACTCAAATTTGTTTTTGCGAATATCGCCTTGAGGTAATGTTAGATAAAATTATTTAGAGGTTATGACGCATGAGCTTAGTTTTGAATGATTTCTGAAATTTTCATTCGTTCTTATGCTTATAATTCTATCAGATGCATTGTACTTACATAGAAGAAGTCTCGATGTTCCTCGGCTAAGCAGAGCAGAAATCTGGGTTGAAGTCAAAAAGTACCATCGATCAATGTTGTCAATTTTCCGCAAATTTGTGCTTTATGCTTCTACGAATTCGACGACCCATTTTTTTCCATAAAAAGATAAGACGATAACTTTTTACGTTGAGTGACATACGGATGAAGTTTCTTTGTTTACAATTTGTATGATGTCACATTATGGCCGATAGCGTATTCATCGTATGAAATTAAAAATAAATAGTTTTTTTTTAAATTTGACTTACATATCCTTCTTGAGCTTTCAAAAATTGAAATCTATATATTTCGTTTTCCTAAGCCAAATACTGTAGGAAATACTCAAGTAATCTATGAAATTAATAAAAATATACTATTCAACTTTGTCTTTTCTCAGTTTCTACTGTTTCCATCCCTGATTCTCCACAGCTTTTCGTTTTAAATTGTTCTTTGCCAAAATATATGCGAATTCTTGTGTAAAATTTTTACTTTCCTACTTAAAAATTGAAACTTAGATACAATACGCTGCCCTTGCATATTTTATGACCATTTTCTGGGCTGCATTGATGTTCAAAATCATTTGAACATGAAGATCAGCTGATGTGCTTAAACATCCATATTTTTTGATATAAATATTTGGATAGTGATGGAAAAAAAGACGATCGAACATCTTCGATGCACACGCAAGTATGATGTCATTTTATGACCCACTGATGCATCTAGTATGTGTGTGTCATCGCAATATTGATGCTATTCCAAAAAAAGGAGAGACAAAATGCATCTACATAGATCGCAGATGTTCACTGCATATGGTGTCATTTCGAATCAAACTCATTTCTGCAATCCAGTTAAAAAAAAATGGTATCAAAGTAGTTTGACTTTACTTCCACAGAATTTACTTCATAAGGATTACGTTTATTTCCGCCAAATGAATTGGAATTTGAAATGATTACATTTATTTGACACTTCATTTTTAACAAACATCGCTCAAGTTTGTTCAAAAAACCCAAATGGATACTTGAATGAATGAATGAATGAATGAATCTTGAATTTTAGAGGCATCCCGGCCACCATAAGGAGCCAGTGCATAGGCCGCTTAAGCGGGCCCTTATGCACCTCTACAATACTTAAATCACAAGCCTCGCCCTTTTAGCGAAGTTGAGAATCGCCTTGAGTCCAAGCTCCTTTACGTCCTGAGGGTCCAAAGTAATAGACCCCAGTATAGTCTGCCTATAGTAGCTCAGAGCTTCACAGCGACACAAAACGTGCGCCGAGGTCTCTTCCTCTACTCCGCAGCGTTCACATAAGGGATCCTCAGCCACCCCCATCACGTGCAGGTGCCGCCTTAACGTGTTATGGCCAGACAACAGTCCCACCAGCAACCTTAGGTTGGCTCTACCCAGAGATAGGCAGAAGCGTCCATCCTTAGCACTGGGCCCTTCAATGAGCTCTCGTGCCTGGCGGAGATGTCTAGAGATACTTCTCCATTTCTGAGAGTGTTGTCTTGCAACCCACGTCTCCATTTTCCTCCTAGCTTTATGCGCGGTTACTCCTAGAGCTGGCTCAGGACCAACGAGCTTGCTGGCTGATCCTGTTTTCGCCAGAGTGTCCGCCGTCTCATTGCCCCTTATCCCAGCGTGCCCCGGTACCCATATTAACGATACCGGATGCCTCGCTGCGAGGCAATCCAGAGCCTCCCTGCATTGCAATACAAGACTCGAAGTAATCTTACATGCACTTAGTGCTTTCATTGCAGCCTGGCTGTCGGATAAGATTGTTATTCTTCTCCTAGGCCCACCCTCCTCCAGAATGTGAGATACACAAGCCAGAATCGCAAAGATTTCCGCCTGGAAAATGGTGGTGTACTCACCGAGAGGCAGAGATAGCCTAGTTCTAGGTCCAGAGACCCCAGCACCTGAGCCCTCTTCGGTGACCGAGCCGTCCGTGTACCAGACCTGCCCGCTCACTTCGGAGAGTCCTCGGCTACCGGCGTCCCACTCCTCCCTCGTTGGGTACTCCACAATGAACTTGCGGTTGAAGCGATATTTAGGGGTAATACGATCACCCCTGCTTAGAAGGACGGGGTCCTCCCTATCTAATTCGACTAATATGGCAGTATGCCCCTTGACCGGATTCAAGAAAGCCCAGCTGCCCTGACTCCACAGTCGATGAGCGACTACTCTCGCTTCACCGCGGATCACCAGATCCAACGGTGGGAGATCCAACAGAGCTTCCATTGCACTCAATGGCGTTGTTCGCACTGCGCTTGTAATGCTAATACAGGCCAAACGCTGAATTTTATTGAGTTTGGGCTTAGTTGACTCAGTTCTAATGCAAGGCCACCAGACCAGGGAGCCGTACAAGAGAGATGGACGTACTATCGTCGTGTAGAGCCAGTATACCACTTTGGGTTTAAGCCCCCACCTTACACCGACAACACGTCTACAAGCCCACATCGAATTGCGAGCCTTGCTAACCTTGTGTTCCACATGCTCTCTCCAGTTCAGTTTGCAGTCCAGGATAATTCCCAGATATTTCACTGACTGGGACAGAACTAATCTAGTCCCAAAGAAGGTAGGCATGACCAGTCCGTCAAGCCTTCTTCTCCTAGTGAATAGGATCAGCTCGGTCTTTTCAGCATTAACAGAAAGATCGACTTCCCTACACCACGATTCCACGGAGCGCAGAGCGCCCTGCATAATTTCCGAGACTGTTCTACAGAAACGCCCCCTAACCACTATGCTTACGTCATCAGCATAGGCTTGCACGTAGACACCCATACTGTTGAGCCTAACGAGCAGTTCGTTCACCACGATACACCACAGTAGGGGTGACAGAACTCCACCCTGAGGGCAGCCTCTAGCTACGTTCACGCTGCAGCTTACGTTATTCAGCATAGCTGTTGTTACCCGACCCTCCAGAGTAGAGAGGACCCAATCTATTAGGATTGATCCAACCCCGTGTCTAACCAAGGCCTGTCTGATAGAGTCGGTTGTGATGCAATTAAATGCACCTTCAATATCTAAGAAGGCCACGAGTGCCACTTCTCGCTGATCTAGAGTCTTCTCCAGCCTCCCAACCAGATTGTGTAAGGCCAGATCAGTCGATTTTCCAGCTTGGTATGCAAACTGATTTGCATGAATGACACACCTTTCCAGTGGGCCATCCCTTAGGTATCTATCAACTATCCTTTCCAGGGTCTTAAGCACAAAAGATGAAAGAGTAATCGGTCGAAAATCCTTCGGGCCAGTATATCTATCTCTGCCCGGTTTAGGAATGAATACCACTTTAGCCTGCCGCCAACTTCTAGGTGTGAAGCCCGTGGCCACACATGCTCGAAACACATTCAACAGGTAAGGAACAACCGAAATCCGTCCCTGCTGTAACATGGCCGGAAATACGCCGTCCAGACCTGGACTTTTGTATGGGGCAAACGAATCTACTGCCCATACCGTCCTTTCGAAGGTGACAATCTCCCTTGCCGTGCGCCAGTCCTCCCTTGAGGGCCTGCGCAACTGCATGCACTCTGTGATTGATCGCGCTACTGTGGAACCGGGAAAGTGCGTATCCATCAGAAGCCTCAGAGTATCTTCCTCGGAAGTAGTGTTCCCTCCCGAGGGATCATGCAGAGATCCCAATCTTGCTTTAGTGTCTTTGCATAGGACTCTGTGTATTCTTGCAGTAGCAGGAATGTCATTTATGGACTGACAGAAGTGCCTCCAGGATTCTCTGGAGGCCCTTCTAATCTCCTTTTTGTACTCCTGCAATGCCTTTTTGTATTCTTCCCATAGAGGAGAACCTCTCCTGTGCTTAACTCTGCTAAGAAGTTTGTGCACCGCTCGTTTTCTATCCTCTAAATCTTTGGTCCAGAAGGTTGCCTTGCCCTTACCTTGTACTTTGCGTAACGGGCAGTTTTCCTCATATGCGGCCGTCAAGTCCCTGCTCAGAGACTCGACAGCTGCTTCTATGTCAGAGCCCCTGCCAAGCCTGTATGGGACCGCTCCAAGCTTACTGTCAATGTCTGCCCTAAAGGACCCCCATCTAGTATGCCTGGGATTCCGAGCATATTTATCCGGAATCTCTCCATCAGTCTTGAACAGTATATACCTGTGATCCGATAGAGAGGGTGTTAGAGACACTTTCCAGTCCCTGATGTCCTGAGCTAAGTTAAGCGTGCTCAGTGTTACGTCGATAACCTCTTCTCTTACACTATTGCTGAAAGTGGGCATGTTACCGACATTCAGAACCTCAAGGTTCGATGCCCCAAGAAACTCCATCAGGTCTTCGCCTCGTCTGTTGGTGTTCGAGCTGCCCCACGCAACGTGATGGGCATTACTGTCGCATCCAATCACAAGGTCGAGTCCAGAATCCCTACAGAATGCGACAAGGTCCCCCATTTCCTTAGACGGAGGAGGGTCTCTTGAATCGTAAGGAAGGTAAGCCGAACAGACAACCAAGTCCCTGTCACTGCCTTCCTTCTTATATCTAATTCTGACTGCAACTAAGTCTCTAAATGTAAATTCTTTAAGTTGCCATGAGTTGACGGAAGTCATTACGCAAGCTCTGGGCTTAGTGTCCGGAGTATCGCTAAAAAGCGTATAGCCCGGTATACTAAGCCCGTTTACTGAACCGTTTCTCAGCCAGGGTTCCTGGATGAGAGCCACGTCATGTCGGCCTCGAGTGATCTCCTGAGTAAGGGCCCTCGAAGCCGCTATGCAGTGTTGTAAGTTAATTTGGATGAAATTAAAACTTACCATGGATGTTGAGAGGCCCTTCCTACACCTTCTCGAATGACGGTATGTAACCCCTATTCGGGCGTACCGCCGTCGCCGCCGCAGTCATCGCTGCCACAGCCGCCTTCATCTCCGCTTCCACGGAGGAGTTCTCGGACTCGGTTCAGGATTCCATCCTCGTCCGAGTC
The DNA here is from genome assembly GCA_963669975.1 of Acanthoscelides obtectus. Taxonomy (NCBI): domain Eukaryota; kingdom Metazoa; phylum Arthropoda; class Insecta; order Coleoptera; family Chrysomelidae; genus Acanthoscelides; species Acanthoscelides obtectus. The sequence goes on along the minus strand of CAVLJG010000010.1, from coordinate 21,321,952 downwards.
GCTATCGTTTTCCTCTGGGACCAGATCCATCGCAGGGTCCGCCACGATGTTTTCTGCGGATATCCCGCTTGGACCCGCCGCCTCCACGTCCGTAGCCTCCGGTGGATACTTAGTATGTATGATTAACTCGCGAGATATATCGTGAAACTTTATCTCATCAAACTATTGAAATTAAATCTTGATATTTCTCTTCCAACGGTATGAAAAATATATGTTCATATTCTAACATGCATAGTATTCTTCGTTATAAAGCATTTTGCTCATATAGCCTAATCATATTAGTCGAAAATACTCCTGGTTTGTGAAATAATTGTAAAGTCTGGTTGTATTGCTGCGAGGTATTCAAATCATGGACGCATAAAATTTAGATTTCTGAAATATCAAAAATGAAATTTGGGAAAAATCGTCCTGGAATATTTTAATAATAATAATAATAAATGCCTTTCTTAGCAACACAACAATAGGGCGAAGTTTAGCCAGTTGGCTACTCTTACACCGAACCCTATTGAGTGCTTAAATATGTATATACAATTCAAAGTCACATACATGCAACCTAAAAATAAATGCATCGATCTGGCTTTCAACTGTATGAGCTAATAATAAAGGTAAAAAAATACAATCAATTGATAAATCCGCGCTGTTTTGGTTTACTAAAAAGGAAACAGTCAAGAACCAATACTGAACGGATGACAACACAAAAAAAACATAAAGATAATAACGACTAATTATGATACATCTAACAACTGATTTTTAACCAGCTTCCTGAATGTTACTACACTTTTGCTTCTTCAGGCAGGGTCGGTTGAGTTATTGTATAACCTCACAGCATTGAAAGTGAAACATTTTTGAAACAATGCGGTGTAGTGCAAAAGACATTGTCAGATTTTATTATTGTGCCTCAGACCTCTAAGATTGATATTTAATATGAACCTCTATTTTTTTTAACCTATTGCTTATGTTGTTACAGGTAACAAAAGAAGAATTAGCAAAGTTAGCTCAGGGTTTTGAAAAACAAGACATCCTGACGTCGTCAGGGGTAACCTTAGCTGGTAACAGATACATCTACCTATCAGGCACAGACAGAGTCATCAGGGCGAAACTGGGCAAAGTTGGTGTACATTGCATGAAAACGACACAAGGTATGTTAAAATGTATTATTACACAAAAAGATATAGATACAGGGTACGACTTCGAAGTTGAGTCATTTATTTTAACAGTGAGTAGATCTGATCAAAAGAAATGTTTTTTTCCTTTACCATTTTTCTGGTAAAATTAAAGTAACAAAGTTATAGCCCTTTGGAAATTTGAGTACCGCCCTGTCTCAATAATAATATTATGTGCTCGTGTTTGGTGACAACGGATATAATTCGCCTTATCGGTTCATCGCATCGGAAACAAAAAAGCGAAAGAATTTGGAACGATGTTTTTACAATTATTTCATTCAGTGTTGTATACAGTCAGTGTCAGTCGGTAGTGGATAGTGGTGTCTGTTGCGTCGCTCAAACGAAATAAAAAATGGCACATGTTTATGCGGATCGGTTTCCCAATCGAGTGCAACCAACCCCTCGTGCCTTTGTTAATGTAGTACAACGGGTTCGTGAATCATTTGACTTAAGACCTCACATATGGACGGCATGCCGGTGCTCCAAGACCTCACGATCAAATACATGTCCGCACTGAAATACTTGTCGGGAGGATACTTTATAAAACAAGGTAAAATTTTTTTTAATTTTTTTTTTATTTTTACACACATAATATTTTGGTTTATCTTCCTTCTACAATCATTATCTGAAAATTAATGACTCAACTTCAAAGTCACCCTGTATTTATCTGAAAAATTTCATTGTGTTTAACCCTTTGTGGTATACAGGTCTTCTCTGATGATCACCGATTCATAGTCATTTTACTCGGCTTTTGATGATATTCTGGCATTTTGGCGGTTCTGGTTGCCTATGATTTAGGATTTTGATCATCCATACAGCAGATATACAGGGCGTCCGCAAAGTTGGGGTTTTCCTTTTCAGAAACAACTACCCTTGAAATAATAAAGGTAATGTGTAGTGAAACGTGGGCGACCAAGTAAAAAAAAACAATAAAAGAAAAATCTCTCCAGTTGACGAGAAGGGCTAAGTACGTCTCTGCCCGAAATCATACCGCTCCAACAGAAAATTAAATCAGCGAGCAGAGGCAGGCAAACAAGGAAGGCAAAATGTTGCGTAAAAAGTCTAGGTATTGCATCCCGTCCGATCGATTTGGGAGAATAAATGGTCCAATGAGCATACCGTTCACCATGCCAACCCAAACATTCACCGAAAATGTTTGTTGAAAATGTGCCCGACGGACAGCGTGCGGATTTTGACCAAACATGAGTGTTGCGAAAGTTATTCACCCCATTACGCATGAACGTAGATTCGTCTGTCACCAATATGCACTTCAAAAAGTCCGGATTATTGTCATGTTGATGCAACAACCACTCACAAAACCGCACTCTTGCTGGAAAATCGTCAGGTTGAAGGGCTTGTACACATTGGACGTGAAACGGATACAGCCCCTCTTCACGCAGCGTTTGCCACACTTTAGTTTTTGATACTTTCACTTCTCTAGCCACGTCTCTAGTGCTTGTTGAGGGATTCTCGTCTACGCGATTACCTCTACACGCGTGACCGTAACCGTCGGTTGAAGGTTGCATACTGACCTGACACACTGACCCCAACCCAGTTCTGTCGTCGGGTTGAGCTAGTGTCCTAGTACCACTCGGGGATGTCGCGGCTACAGGACGGTATTCAGATATTTTTGATGTTGCAGAGCCCTTTATCTCGGTTCCCTTAAGACATTGGTGTATATGGTACTAAGAAAAATTGCTTATGTTTTCAAGATCTACACGTCGTGTAAAGGAAAACCCCAAGTTTGCGGACACCGTGTACTGCCGTACTTGGGTAAAAGTCAATAAAGTTAATTAGCTGCCTTTTTTAAATTTTGACGCCAATACATTTCTTTTATGATTACAAGTACAAAATGTATTATTGATCACGTTATTTATCAAAAACATGTAGTTAGTTTCTTTTTATTTGTCAAATATTTCATATTATCTACATTTCTTAAGCATAAAAGCAGTACCTAAATCAATTTATCAAAGTGAAAAAGCATTTACTTTTTATAGATTACTTCATGCAAATGTTGATCACGGCTGCGTTTCAAATAATCCATAAGGAAGTTCCAATGTTTCACTACCTTTTCCAGCATTGCGACATGAATTCCACCAATAACACGTGTTATGTTGTCTTCTAAGCCCTCAATAGTCTTGGGCTTGCCCAAATACACCAACGATTTCACGTAGCCCCACAAAAAATAATCCACAGGCGTCAAGTCGCATGATCTCGGTGGCCAATTTCAGGGCCAAAACGAGAGATGAATTGCTCGCCATATTCATTCCTTAAAATGTCCATTGTTTCACGTGCCAGGTGGCATGTGACGCCGTCTTGTTGAAATCACACGTCAACCAAGTTCAGATCTTCTAATTTGGGCAATAAAAAGTTACGGATCGTTGATCGATATTGTTCGCCGTTGACGGTAACGTTTCGTCCGAAGTCGTCAGTAAGAAAAATTCGACCAGCCCATAAACCACACCAGCTTGTTTTTTCTGGATGCATGGGCAATTCTTGTATGGCATGTGGCTGCTCATCACACCACATGCGGCAATTGTGCTTGTGTAGCCAAAAGTGAGCCTCATCGCTGAAAACAATTTTTCGATAAAACAGCGGATCTTCTGCGAGCTGTGCGCCCATTTACTAAAAATTCGACGCTGTGTTAGGTCATTTGGAATCAAATGTTGCACAAGTTGAATTTTGCAAGCCTTCAAACCCAAATCGACGTAAATTTTTTCAGGTTGTGGAGTAACACATTCTCAAGTGTGAGATATGCGGCGAATGGATATTTCACGATCTTCATTACCATTGATTGCTACGGATGCAATATTCTCTTCGGTACTCACTGTACGCATGCGAGTCGGCGGTTTAATGTCCAATAAAGAAAATTTGATACGAAATTCAGTAATAACACCTCTAATTGTGGTTCCACTAGGTGGATTATGGCGACTATAAAATGACCATAACACATTTTTCACAAACCACGAATTTTGGTAATAAATTTCTACGATTTGCATTCGTTCTTCGTTTGTAAGTCTTTCCATGATGAAATGGCATAGTATACTGAACAATTTTGACTCTGACAGATTACGCTTGGACGCCATTACATATCAGTGGTGCCCACTTGAAAAAAAAGGTAAAAAATTACCCATTAGTTCAAAGACATCTCAGGTACGGTATTATTGCCTGGGAAGCTGCAAATATCACATACAGTTATGGACAAAAGTATATAGACAAATATGAATATTTACGTAAATACCTTTAGAAAACGAATACATACTTCATTGCTCCATAAACAAATGCGTTATTAGTAGAAAAACTAAATTCCTTGTTTTTACATTATCTGCAATAAACACAAGACAAGTCTGATTACAAGCACTTTTTTATGAGGGACAAAAATAGGTAGACAAATTCTTTCCAACATTAGTTTGGTACAGTTTCGTGTCAGAAGAGGATTAGTTTGTGTTCATCAAGTATTGTGGAATAAGTTGAGTGATTTTAAGACCCTGCCGCGTGCTCGAAAATTTTCTTTCGATGTGAAAACTAAGATCATTGAGTTATACAAAGATGGTCAACGTCAAGTCGACATTGCCAAAAATTTGAGGCTGAAGCGTAAAGCAGTTTGGGCACTATTGAACAAATATAAACAAAAAGGTATCTTGGAAGCCTCTAAGAGAAGTGGTCGACCTAGAAAACTAAATGCTAGATCAGTTAGATTGCTACAAAATACGAGTACTAGTACAAGTACTAACACAAACATGGTTGGTTTTCTATAATTCAAAAATTCTTTTTTCTATAATTGTTTTGCTTTGTATATATTTTTGTCCTTCATAGTTGCAGTTTTTTTTTCAATTAATTTTTTATTGAAGGGAGTCTAATGAATTTATTTATGTATAAGTGAGTATTATGCTATAACTGTATAGATATACAGGTTGGTGTATTAATAAAACAAGTTAAAAAAGAAATACAACACAATATTAATTTGTCTATATACTTTGGTCCATTACTGTATGTTCGGAACTTAACTCAAAAATGCATTATAAAGACGATGACTGGCAGAAACAACACGAGAACAGTGAAGAATAATTATGACAAACAGAATAAAATCTTGTATGTCCCAAAACCAGAAAAAAATGTCTTACAAAGCTCGAATAGCTTTCGCGGACCTAAATGTTATAATATGCTCCCTGAACAATTATAACAAATCTGCTCACTTGAACTATTTAAGAAGAAAGTAAAGCAAGAACAATCTGAAGAAGCAAATCCTGAGTTTTTTGCCCGGTGTTTTGGCGACACTCTGTAAAACTTTATAGCTTTGCGACAAATGATAGTTTCATACTTTTGTTGATTCTTTACAGTAAACTCATGCAGCGGTTGTTGAATTCAGATAATAGTAAAGTCCTATTTTTCCTCATTTTAGAATTTTTCTTTCGAATTGTTTTACAGCTAGAGGCTATCGTAGCAGATAGCATAGCGTTCATTGCCATTGTCACGTTGTATTGTTTCCATGCGTGGACTATTTGTAATACCATCTGCCGATTCAAGCCAAGTTAGAATTGTTGTGTCGTGACCCACATATGAACTAAAAATATATACACATCGGTGCATAAATATTTTTAAGCGTGCACTATCATAGGCGTCGAATACTTGTAATACTGAAAGGTGTTCGCGAAATTGATTTACGATGCTGGGATTGAGCATGACATGTAAAATTGACGCTCATGCATTCAATGCATCCAAACAAGCAAACTACTATCGACAATATTTATTACCTCATTATATGCCCGTTTTACATTTTCATTTATACTTGAATCACCACCAAGGCCTAAGCCCTGAACACCCAGGGGTACCTTGAGAGATCCGTTGGGTGGTACCTCCGCGTTCGACACGGATTTCTTCATCAAAAGTGTAAAACAGCAATTTGACGTCAAATAAATCCAAGATCTTCGTGGATTTCTTCACCTAAATTAGAACTTGTTTTAATTTCTGTCTAATTCCATGGTGTCAATCTTGTTTTCCTTTCCATTATAATGAAAAACTTTTTAATTCAAGTATAGCATTTTGATAGAACTACATTATTCAACAATATGGTTTCTTTTTATGAGATTTGCCTCAAAATCAAAAGCACAATAGACATAAAAGCCCAAAATGCGTCTAGCAAGAATTTGTTGCGTGGTTGGCGGTACTGAGTAAGTACTTACATCAGATTAAATAATCTCTGAGTTTGTCCATTGATATAAACACAGCAAAACATAATCAGGATGATCCATTGGAATACATGAAGAAAATGTTCATCTAAAACGAGTAATAGCCTGAGCATTCGTTAACAGATGTATTTATTTTTCAAATTTAGGAAAATACCCAACTCAGTTTTCTTTTTAAAAAACAAAAAAAGCTGTTTTTTTTTGTTTAAACCAGATTTACTTGGTTTAAACAACTTGCGATTAAATATTGACTTAAACTAATAGAAATTGAGAAAAAATTAATTGAAAAAAACTGGAACTAAGAACGACAAAAATATATAGACAAAGCAAAACAATTATAGAAAAAAGAAGCAAAGTTCATTGACTTATAGAAAACCAACCATGTTTGTGTTAATATTTTGTAGCATAACCATTATTATCAATCAGCGCCTGGCATCGTCTCGGCATAGATTGTAGAAGTTTTTTGATATAAGATTCATCAATCTTCCTCCACTCTTTGCTCTAAAGCGGCAAAATGTTCATCATTGTTTGAATAATTTTGTCTCGTATTTGCTTATCTAAGTATTCCCATAGATTTTCAATGGGGTTTATATCGGGAGACTGTGAAGGCCATTTGAGAACTGGTATTTTTTCATCCAGAAAGAATTTCTTTGCGAGATTTGAAGTGTGCTTCGGGTCATTATCTTGCTGGAAGATTGATCTTAAAGGCATATTTTCTTCCATATAGGGTAACATGACATGCTTTAGTATGTCTGTCTATACAAACTTATCCATAATGCCATCTATTCTATGTAAAGGTTCCATCCCAAACCCCGAAAAGCACCCCCAAACCATAACAGACCCGCTTCCATGTTTGACAGTGGGCAAAGTGTACTTGGGGTTCAATCTTTGTCCACTATTACGTCTAACACCATTTGATCCAAACATATTGAACTTGGATTCGTCACTGAAACATACCTTCTTCCAGTCACAGATGTTCAAATCAAGATGCTACCATGCAAATTGTAATCGGTCGGTTTTTCCCCGAGATTAGCGGCTTGTTACTCGGGCGACGTGCAAATAACTTCAAATCATTTAATCTTCTACTTATAGTTTTCGTAGAAACACTGGAAATTCCTTTTGTCTCGATTTCGGCTTTTATCTGTCTTCGGGTTTTAAACGGATCTTTGGACGAAATTATTTTTATTAATCTAACTGATCTAACATTTACTTTTCTAGACCGACCACTTCTCTTAGGGGCTTCCAAGATACCTTTTTGTTTATATTTGTTCAATCTTGCCCAAACTGCTTTACGCTTCAGCTTCAAATGTTGACTTGACGTTGACCATTTTTGTATAACTCAATGATCTTAGTTATCACATCGAAAGAAATTTCTGGACCACGCGGCATGGTCTTAAAATCACTCAACTTATTCCACAATACTTGATAAACACAAACTAATCCTCTTCTGACACGAAACTGTACTAAACTAATGTTGAAAAGAATTTGTCTACAAATTTTTGTCCCTCATAAAAACAGTGCTTATATTAAGACTTGTATTGTGTTCATTGCAAATAATGTAAAAACAAGGAATTTAGTTAGTTGTTCTACTATGTTCCTATTTTCTGCTCGAATCCACTTTCCTCCTTTTTGCGGATTTTGCCCATTATTTTCCTACTTGTTGATATATTTATATATATATATATAAAAGTGGGGAAATAATGGGCAAAATCCGCAAAAAGGAGGAAAGTGGATTCGAGCAGAAAATAGGATAGGTAACCCGAGCGATCCGTATTTCTGCTGGTTGGCTTCACACATCCGGAACCGGGTGAACAACGAGAAAGTGATAAATCATTTCCATTTTTACTGACCTCAACTAAATCTGTTCTTAGAATGATGTCGGAAAAGCAGCAGTTTTCTCTCCTGATATTGGGTGAAACTAATTCTTGTAAATTATACTTTCACTGTACTTTTATGTCAGTTCTGAAGTACTGAGAGTAAAATATTGTGATTGTCGCTTTGTTCTTCAAGCTTACTGTTAACAGCATTGTCGGACATAAAATAAAGCGGAATGATTCCACATAAAACCAGATGATTCCAGTTAACGATTAGTAACATGTTTTTTTATGTTCTGTTAGATCTTTATCACAAATAATGTTCTTCGGAGGACGACACAGGGATGTAGGTTTTAATAGGAGGCTCGATTTACCACTCCGTGCCTTATATATTGCAACATTCATTGAAAAAAAAAACGCAATAGTCTTGGAAACTCATGGAGTATATGAAGGAATCTTTCGTTCTGTTCTTTACTAATCCAGTTTTCAATATCAATCACTTTTGTACTGGTAATATTGTTTTGAGTACGTAAAAAATGTATTGATAGTCAGATCTGCACTTTCGAAGTTATAAAGCCAAATATGTACATTAAAACACATAGTGTTGCTTCAAATTTTTCGAATAAAATGATTATAATTTATTACTTGTTGTTTAGTTTTCACAACAGCAGAGCTATTCGTCCCTTCCAAAATTTATTGGATGAAAGAGAAATCCCAATTGGTTTCCAGAATTTAGAGGTGTGCAAGTCAATTTACTTTATCTTTCAACGCTATTTTTTCATGCTAAGCTTGATTTCATAAATTCTTTTATTTGTTACCGGTTTGTCAGGTAGTTTACCACTGCAATTAAGACACAAATCTATTTACGTATTTTCCGTTCTCGTTTACATCATTCAGGAACCATTACGTTCGACTTTAGGTAAACCGTGAAATTCCTCGATCCATTTTTGTATTGATTTAACATCCTATACCGGTTTAAAGTATAGTATCGTTACCTTACCTACAAGATAAGATTATAAATGATGTCGACTCATCACGCCATAAAATTTTCTGTAGAAATCGTGTCTCTGTAACATTGTTTGATAAAACCCAACTCCTTGAAGGTAATCCCGGGGTTGTAGAGGTTGTACTTGCTGTACGTAGAACGGGTGGAGCTTGGTCTTTCGCAATATTCGGTGGGCTATACGTAGTCGTGCCATAAGTTCTGTCCCATGATAATCTCATGATAAAAATGAAACAAGATAAGATATATTTATATGAAAGATATTATTTATTCGACAACATTTTTAGAATTCATAATCAAACAGTTTTATTCAAAATGTCCCCCCTTGGCCTTCACACACTGCTTCAATCTCGCGGGCCACTCATCTATCACTGCACGCACAGCTTCCAAAGGAATAGCTGCCGCTGATCGGATCAAATCCGCTTTCAGGGACTCGATATTACGGTGGGCTTTGGAGCAGGCCAACTGCTCTAGCAGGTCCCACAACTTGTAGTCTAAAAGATTGAGGTCCGGACTCCCTGAGGGCCAATCTTCCGCAGCAATGAACTCTGGCACATTGCTTTCCAGCCAGCGCTGCGTACTCTTAGCCTTGTGAGCGGGGGCGGAATCCTGCTGGTAGACCCAGTGTTGGTTGGCAAACAATGTACCACTTAAAGGCTTGACGATAGGATCCAGTATGTCGCTCTGATAGTTTGCCGCTTTTGTTTTCACGCCCTGTTTACAGAAATGGAGCTGAGTGACCCCTTCGTAGGACACCCCCCACCAAACCATGACTGACGCAGGGTGGTGGCCTCTCTCAACTCTCGGAATGATCTCCGAAGCTTCCTGTGAACTCCTTGCATACACTTGGTCATTTTGTCGGTTGAATTTTTCTTCTATGGTGAAGATTTTCTCATCCGTGAACAAAATCTTTCGGAATCCCCCAGCTGCGTACCTCTCCAAGAGCTTCTTGGATCTTGTCGCCCTGATGTGTCGCAAGGTGGCCGTAAGTCGCTGGCCCGTACGTCTCCGGTAAGCCCCTAGCCCTAGGTCTTGTTTAATGATGCGCGACATCGTCCGGACAGGAATCTTCATTTCCCTGGATAGGATCTTCTGCTTCCGGAGTGGATTCCTTTGAATCCTGGCTTTTACGGCTTTGATGGCTGCTGGAGTCCTTACTTGACGAGGTCTTCCGCTTCTTGGCCTGTCATCAACAGAGGACGTCTCATTGTACCGCTGAATGGTCCTAGACACAAATTTACGCGATATTTGAAGGCCGCGTAAGAGTTCAAAAATCTGACTAGCACTGTGATTACACTTATGTAAAGCTATCACTGCAATACGGTTCTCTGCCTTGCCCCACTCCATCGTTATGCTTCGAGAGATCAATACAAACTGAGGTATATGTAATTACCCGAAAAGCGCTTAATCAACTGACACCACAATGTAAACAATCGGACAAGTATTAACAGGTCTACACTTGTTTGAAAACGAGGGACAGAACTTATGGCATGACTACGTATTTTACTTATTTTTACTTTTTACTCGGGAATTAGACTGCTTGTAGGACGACGTCCTCGCAAGGAAAGGAAATGCTTCCTTCACCATGTGCTTGATTTGGGAATTGTCCCTCTGACAGTAAAAGGTGTACATTCACAAAAACTCGGTGATTCGGATGAAGAGCAGCATTTAACCCCTCACGATAGAGTCTAGCTGCAGCACTAGCATTGCATCTACATTCCCCATAAATAAGATGCATTTTGGCATATTGTGTTACTAAACAATCATGAATTAATAAAAGTGGCGTTACTGTCTGTCTTGCTGTCACTATGTAGACTGACACTGTATATCACTCCCAGTAAGAAAAAAATTGAAATTTGTAGTAAAAGATCATCATCGGGTGTAGCTTTTTCTCATTTTTTAAAGCCTATAATTAGAAAGGTACACGACTTAGATCTGGTACTATGATGACTTGGCCTATCCCCGTTTCCGGTTTGACGTCGACTTCTGGTACACCCTGTATATGAGGAAATGTGGATGTTTGTTACCCAATCACGCCAAAATGGCTGAACGTATTTGGAGAAACTAGGTACAGAGATAGGTTATAGGTCTGGAATAGCACATAGACTACTTTTTATCCCGAAAAATGACTGAAATATACAGGGTTTGGTGCGTCGTTTGCCAAATTGAAATGGCAGACAGAGGAGGTCTTTTTCTATCACCCCAGGTCCCTCAAACAATTTTTAGCACAACGGAATTAATTATGTAGATTTTTTAATTTTTTTTAGTAAAAACTCCAAAATGTAATACACAAAGTGAAATAAAAAAAATAAAGAGTATGTCCTCCTAATGATTAATTTATCTTAATGGGTGATGTACCAATCTTATAAAATCAACATTACTTGCCAGCAGAATGTTGTTTTTTATTTATAAACTCACAAAGGGTTACAAAGAAGAACAAAAAAATGTAAGTCTCAATTTTGAATTTCTGAAAAAAAAACCTAAAAGCGTTCACGCTTTTAGAATTCTTTTAAAAACTACTCTAATTTATCCCGATTCTAACGGTATGCCACAAGTCACCAAAAAGTTTGACTAAATTATTGAAGTTGCAAATTTTGTGTACAGGGGAAGGAAAATAAAAACGTGTAAAATCAAATTTCAATCATTTATTATTTTTTCTGTTTCACAAATCTTGTTCGAATTATTGTCCTTTATTGCGTATGCACAACATCACCCATTAAGATAAATTAACCATTAAGTGGACATACTCTTTATTGTTTTATTTCACTTTGAGTATTACATTTTGGAGTTTTTACTAAAAACAATTTTAAAAATCTACATAATTAATGCCGTTGGGCTAAAAACTGACCTCCCCTGTCCGCCATTTCAATTTGGCAAACGATGCACCAAACACCCTGTATATTTTACGGGCTACAAGCTACAGCCCAAACTGCTTTGACATGTGTCTGGCGCGAAATACTCACTCGCTGGACCAACCGAAATGAGTTAAGGTATAGGGCATTTTCATCGTGCATTTTCTGCATTTCGACATCGTTATCGTCTTGATTTGGATTTGTTTTTTGTTTCACTTCAAGTATAATACTGTGAATAAATAGTTATTGTATATTATTGTGTATTATCACGTATTATTTATTGTGATTCTGATCATACATTTGATATTAATTTGTTGAGTATATGTTATTACTACCAAAAAAACTTAACATAGTTTCGTTAAGTTGCCAGTAGTCATTACTCATATACTAAGTGACATATAAATCCGAACACCCAGTTTAAATGGTTTTATTTTAATAAAATTTTGTATAAGTACTTAATGAAGCATAATAAGTAAATGATAAAAATTTCAAAATGATTGCACTGCTTTAAAGCCCTTTGACCTTTAATAATGTGTGGATGCACCCTGATGTGCTACGCATTCTCCAACGCGCCTAGGCATGCTTCTGATCAGGTGGTCAATGTCCACCTGTGGTATCTCATTCCAGGCAACCACCAACTCCTCTCGAAGTGCTTCTAGAGTCTGAGGAGGACGTTGCAAATTGAGCAATCTCCTACCCATCATATCCCACACGTGCTCAAGTGGGGATACGTCGGGAGATCTTGGTGGCCATGGTAACAATGTGACATCATTATGTTGAAAGAAGTCTATTGTGACTCTTGCAACATGTGGTCGGGTATTATCTTGTTGGAAAGTTGGATCTGCCAGGGTGTCAAGATAGGGTAAAAGATGGGGTTCTAGAACTTCGTGGATATAACGCTGCGCGTTCATGCTACCTCTGATGAAGATTAAAGGTGACCTGGAACCATAAGCTATAGCACCCCAAACCATAACTCCAACAGTGTGATGAACATGTCTTTCAACAAAAAAACTGTGGATTCCTCCTCGCCTTCTAACCCTGGCACGACCATCGTGCATGCCTAAACAAAATCGAGACTCGTCACTAAAGACAATACTGTTGCATTTCTGATCCCAGAGTGACCGTTGTCTGCACCACTCAAGGCGATTACGTCGGTGTTCTCGAGTTAAAGGGAGGACCCAGTGTGGCCGGTATGAAAACAAGCCAAAACTTCTCATTCGTCGGTAAACACTTCGCATGCCAATAGGTCTTCCATGTTCTGCAAACCATTCATTTGCAATGGACCTGGTAGTGGAGAAACGGTCCCTTCCGGCCAATAATCTTAGGCGGCGATCTTCACGGTCTGTTGTTCTACGGCGGCGTCCAGTGCGCCTTGCTCTTTGCGTACGGCCTTCTCGAAGCCATGCCTGACAACACCTAACCACAGTGTCTACACTTCTTTGCACTCTAACTGCAATTGCCCGAAAAGAAAGTCCAGCTTCCCGAAGTCCCACTATACGGCCCCTATCAAACTCACTAAGTTGACGAAATCGTACAGGTCTCCGTACTCTAGGCATCGTAACCGATCGTAAAGGATGTCAAGAACCAAAATCCGCCAACGTTGATTCTTTACTGCGGCTGAAATATTCATTTTTAGAGCGTTAGTGAATTAAAAAAAAGCAGTATAAAAACCGGAATGTCCAACTGATAAGGCTGAAAATTTGTTCACTTGTTATTTACAGTAAGATAAATACATTCACCAACTTTTATTAAAATAAAACCATTTAAACTGGGTGTTCGGATTTATATGTCACTTAGTATAACTGCTGATTTTAAAAACTCTTATTCAATTCTTGACCATAAAAGTGTTATCAGTTGTGTGTGTGTGTTCAGCCGTTTGAGGTTGTGAATTTTTAAATTAGTGTAGAGTATAACAGGTCATTCGTTTTGCATCAGGGTGAAGGAGGCAAAAGTGCAATATTCAAAGTAATGCATGCAATTGTTACTTGGACATTTTTTATTCATTGGAAAGTATCAAACAAATCACTTGCAACAAGTGAAATTTTAGGGAAACCGGATTCAACAAGTGTTGTAGTATCCAGTAGTCAGCGCGTCAAAGGTTGGCATACATAGCAAAATCCTTCGACGACAAAATGTTTGTTTGATCGCTTGTTAGCGTGTCTAAACAGGTTTAGGCTTATATGCTGAATGAAGGGAGTATTATCATTATCTATAACTGATACAAATGAAATAAAATACGTCCATTTTTTCATCTTAAACTTTTGTTGAAACTTGGAAATTATGCATGAAAAATAATATCTTGATTACATTTGCCATCACTTGGTAGGTTTCGGGAGGAATACAGTGAAAGCTCCAATAAGCGGACACTCACGGTTCCGTAACTTTTGTCCGCTTATGGGAGGTGTCCGTTTAAAAGAGAGTATGTAAGTATAGAGTATAAATAACGGGGTATATAATCATGAGGAAATGAGGTATTATAATCATGAGAAAAATGAAACAGAAACTCGCCACATTTATAAAGTATGTATTTATGCTATATATCTATATAATATATGTACATATACGCATACAAAAACATAAATGCTTCAATACATGGTACGAGAATTTAAAAAAAACATTATTCTTTAGCTTGTTGAAAAAAGTTTAAAATGTTTGTCTGACGAAATTTCACCATCTTTTGCTGAAGGAGACAATTTTCCTAATAACTTTCTAAATTTTTCAAATGTTGAAATGCAGTGAAATCATCTTTAGCAAATTTTTTCAATATAGAAATATGATTTAGAGCTTCCCCATATGAATTTATCGTTTTTGAACCGCTTAGTGAGTCCACCAGTTCCACTTCTTCTTCTGAGTCGTTTGGACTACCATATTCAAGTTGGCCTGGGCTTTCTACATCCAAATTCGAAAAGTTGCCAATGGCATTTTCTTCTGTTGTTATGTTATTGTCTATGGCCAGGAAATCATCTACTTTCTGGGGATCTGCTACTCCTAAATGTTTGGCATGTCGCAGTAACTGAGCAAGTGTCGCTAAGGGCAGATCGTCTTCAGCATCGCAATAATTTTTCTCAGCAAATTCTGAGCTACATTCACTTTTTCTGAATCCAGCTTTGCCAAAACAGTTTTCAATTGTAGAGGAATTTACTTTATTCCATGCTGTTTTTATAAAATACAAAGCTTCTAACACATTGATAGACTTTGTAAGCTCAGATAAGCTTTGACCATCGTCAATTTTTGTTAAAATATGTTTTAAAATCAAGTGCCGATAATAAAATTTAAAGTTCTGTATGACACCTTGATCCATGGGCTGACAAACAGAAGTTGTGTTTGGCGGTAAAAATATAATTTTCACATTTTTCATTTTCATATCACGAGGATGAGAGCATGCATTGTCTAAAAATAAAAGAACTTGCCTTTTTTGGATTCTCATTTTCCGGTCGAATTCGACTAACCACTCAGACATGATTTCTCGGGTCATCCATGCCTTTTTGTTGGATTTCCAAGTCGCTGGTAGATCCTTAATAGCAACGTTTTTTAAAGCACGGGGACGAGCCGCTTTCCCGTTCACAATCAAATCGCATTTTTCACCGGCCATATTTGCACAGAATAAAATGGTTAGTCTATCTTTAGACAACTTTCCACCCACACATGTTTCTCCTTTAAAGGACAGAGTTTTGTCGGGCAATGCGCGAAAAAAAAGTCCACTCTCATCTGCGTTGTACACATCTTCTGGTTTGTAGCCAAGCAACATGGACGGAAGTTTCTCCAAAAATTGTGACACATCAACTTGATCTACTGCAGCAGCTTCGCCAGATATGCATTTGAAACTCACACTATGTCTCTTGCGCCACTTTTGCAGCCACCCGTCGGACGCACTGAAATTATTATTTAGCTTTCATTTTCACTAACGGCCCTGAGATTGGAATGTTCTGACTTCTAGCTTTCACAAACCACTCAAAACATGATTTGTCTATAGCAAAACCTTCCTTTTTTAAAAAATCCTTCTTTTGATTTATATTAGTTCCTGATTGCCATTTACTCCTGATATCTTCCTTATTTTTGGCAATTTCAGCTGCTTGCGTTTTCCCAATATTAAACCTCTTTGCCAAATGACGAACTGAAACACTTTCTCTGTCTAATACGTTAACAACTTCCATCTTTTCCTTTAACGAGAGCATCCTTTTTTTTGGTGCCATTTTACAGTTACAATAATAAAATACGTAACTCAATCAACTACGAATTTGCCTGAACTGAAGACAAGCCACAAGATTACATACAGGCTACCCAACGAAATGCGTAAATGGGGAATCACCTAATATAAATCGGGGAATTACCGAATTTTATGTATGTAGATATGTGCATTGCAATAAGCGGAACTAAAAAATCGTCCGGGTATTAGAGTTTCGCGTCCGCTTATGGGAGATTTTTTGATCATATACAGGAAAATCTAGTGTCCGCGTCCGTTTATAAGAGCGTCCGTTTATCGGAATGCATTTAACATTGAAAATTGATGGCTGAAATTCGGTTCCAGGAACTTTGTCCGGTTAAAAGAGATGTCCGCTTATAGGAGCTGTCCGCAAGGAGACCTTTCACTGTATTTCCAATCGCTTCCTTAATATTGTTCTTAAGCTACTCTGCAGTATTTGGTTTGTTGGTATATACCCTATTTTTCAAAAGTCAGGAGCCGTTAAATCCGGTGGCCTTGGTGGCCAGTTGTCATCACCAAATCGAGATATTAAACGTTCCCGAAATATTGTTCGCAAAATATTCTTTGTTTCGCTAGCTGTGTGACAAGTTGCTCCGCCCTGTGACAGTAAGATAATTACCTGCAGCGTCTTCAAAGAAGTAACGTCCAATGACACCTCCATACCAAACACCGCATCAAACTGTGACTCGACGAGGATGTAGTGGTCGTTGATGGATGACACGAGGGTTCTCTAAAAAATCGTTATTTTGGCTATTAAGCTGGAATATTGCATGTATTGTCGGCGACTTTCATGGTGACTAGGCTGTAGTTATTGGGTTACTTGAATTTTGTATAGCCGCAAATGCAAGCTTCTTTTTAAAATAGTGCATAATAACTTGCGACGAATACGCAGTTCATGAGAACGATGCCTTGTAGAAGTCTCAGGGTGCTCCACTACAGTTTCACGATCTGTCTCGATACTGAAATGCGTGCATCAAGAATGGCGCACAATTTAAATTAGTCAGTTATATATTGGCCACCCTGTATATCCAAACTGCTACGGTTAGCTGCTTAATATTTTATTACTAATAATGATTCTATTGTTTCAGCCGTGGTAGTATCACTTTACGAAGATCCAATTCAACCTCAGCAAGCTGCATCTGTGGTAGAAAAGTTAGGTGACTACTTAATCACCTGCGGATACTAGAGGTTAGTTCTACATTATAGATATAGATTTCTTCTTCAAAGCATTCTTACCTATCAAAATAATGATCTTTTCAATACATTTCGCTTTACCAATGGAAGTTGGATGGTTTTGAAACAGTAAAACCAAATAAGATTTTGAAAATTGCTAATAACCCGATTTATTGCTCTATAATCTTAGTTTTAATGCTCTCATTGTAAAAACAACTGATTCTGATTGGAAACTCGGTAAAGCGTTATAACTTTTATAAGAACAGAATTTATTGGTAAAACCTGTACCTTATCTCCTAGCAGCTTAGCTTTTATGGTCCTACGCCCTTAGAGTATAGGATTTAGCTGATATCAAAAGAGTACTGTCACTCTGAAATTAAAATTTTCCATAATCAAAATTCCCTACGCCTTAGCCCATTGTCGTTCATGTTTTGTAAATTCGTATTCAGTAGGTTGCTAATTACGTGTATTATCCAAAGATTTTGTTGAAAAGAGTAACGCGCCTCTTCCTACTTCCATTCATACCAATATTTGTTTTTATTTAATTAATTCACCAGCAAATGTTACTAGCTCTCTGCATCCTGTATGCGGACGTTTCGTCAACAATAAATTACTTCCTTTTATAAAATCGCTCAACTGGGAAACTAAATAATTCGTTTTTAGTCGCCAGGATTTTATGTGTCTTTAGATTAGATTTTCTCTTTGTTTCAGATAGTGCGTGCCGCTGAAAGCAGCCAGTGCCTCGCGGCGAAAAATATTATTAAAGTTGTATTTTTTTCAAATAATAACAGCGAAACAGGCAATGTGTATACCGAGTGCATCCAACATTAAGTATATAATTTTTTTAAACTGCATATAGGAATATAATTTTTTTCATTAATTCAGTTTTTGTTTTTCTGCGTTGTGTTCAACATTGAATAATCATCTACCGAGTGCATTAAGGTTATGTCACGCTATTTTAGGTGAATTAACCTCAATCGGTGGCATTTCAAGCAAATTTGCGCGCCAAAATTCGTGATGTAACCAAATAAACTGCTATTTTTTTTTACTGTGGTCTCAATCTTCATTGTTTTTAAGGTTATAGGCTTAGTAGTATAACTTAGGTTATACATACGTTTTTTGAAAAGACATCGTGATTTTTTTCAAAGAGCTTGTTTTTTTTTAAATTGTCGATTCGAATAGAGGCATTTCATGTTTAGCTTTTTTCATACCATTGCTATATCTATTTAACAACAAAGACGTTTGATACTGAAAACTTACAGTTTAGGATTTTTTAATAAAAAATCTAGTCCCGCAGTTTATATTTTTTCCTACCTTGTTCCCGAGTTGCCCTTGTTGTGTTTCGAAAATGTAAGGTTACAAAAGCACAAACACCTTTAGTAGGTCCAGGGATCCGCTTTTTATATTTCGAAATTTGATTTTAATACGCTTCAATATGGATAATGCTATATTAAGAACGATTGGTGTCGAGTCGATTATAGACCTTCATGTAATGAAATTACCCTCAGCTGCTGTAGTCTGTCAACAAAAAATTAAGTACGTTTTGAAAATGTTCTGCATTGCCTTTCAAATATTATAGTTAATATATTTTGGAAATACACTTTTTGTTGATATATTTATTTTGGTTAGTGCATGAATGGTTTCAATTAAGGTTTCAAAAATTGTTCTTATTTTTTCCTTCAGTGATAGGCTACAGTATCATTATTACACCCAGTGTATGTCATTAATTTCAAATTCTGACTTAGTTTTGTCAGTGTCTATGTAAATTATCATATAATATTGGTAGACTGTATCACACCAATCAAATATTCGTCGGAGGCAATTTAAGTTACTGGTAGATTTCAAACTAATCTACAGTTACTTCAAATGTCCCTTTATGCTATAACAATATGTATAATGCAAAAATGCTCATGGTTCTTGTCTTTGTATTGAGACAAAGTTTTTACCATTTAATTTGAAAATCGAAAAGTAGCTTGTAAAGTTTTTCTGATATAATTGCAAGGGATATTATTGTGTATCTGAAAGGAAATCGTAATAAATTTGTATTATATAAAAAGTTATGTTTTATTTATGCATTAGCTTGCCCTCCCCTAGATAACTGAATTCCAGGAGATTGAGAGCGAACGTTTTTCTTCTGGTTTTGTTCCTGTCCCAGCAATTTATTTTCTAGGAGCTTTTCTGATTTTCTGATCCTTGTGCATTGCCACAAGACAGTGTTTAAATGAAATGTTTCGCAGCACGCATTTATTAGGTAAAGCAGCTCGAACGGGAGTTGTCGAGGACGGAACTTTGAACTTAATTTCACCAGACTATACAGGGTGGCCCATCCATGTGTGGACGGAAAATTACTCATAAACAAATACATTCTGGAAAAGTCTATTTAATAATGGCAGGGTGTCCCAATTTCAACCTACACATCAAAGTTTGTGACTTTTCAAATAGAATGCCTCAAATTTTATTGCATATTTTGATAAACCAATATATCCAATATTGATATAACATATTATGGGGTTTTGGTAATTAGCTACTGAGATATAAGGTGTTTTGTCTAGAAAAAAAAAACCACGGCGGCAACTCCTCAGTCCGCCATTTTGAAATTTGGAGTGCTGAATTTTGTACCAAAAAAAACTTGGTCACCTCAGCTTTTATCTTATTTGTTACTTTTTCGAATTTTAATTTTTGCTCGTACAGGGTGGTCAAAAACGCAAATTGTAGTTTTTCTCAAAAATTTCAAATGCATTACCCTGTATATTTTTTGCAAGTTTGGATTCAATTTTTTATAAGCTTTTTTTTGATACTAGACACATAAGGGTTTTTATGGCTATTTTTTCGGTTATTAGCACGTCTTTTATGGAACGGCTTAATTCCCTAAAATATCGCATCATCCTTGGCAACAAATAAATTGTTGATTAGTTACAAACTGTCAAAATTAGCTTTGTGAGCATTATAATAAAAACGTGTTTGAAAATAAATTTTTCTAAAGAAGAAATGGTGAATATGGTGTTCGTTTTTGACGAAGCCCAGTGAAATAGTTTCCTAGCATCTCGCCTTATATTTTGGCATGCTAGATCACCAGATATGACACCGATAGACTTCTTTCTATGGGGCTACGTTAAACAAGAGGTTTATAGATATCCACCATCTACCCCGGAAAATATGAAGGGATGGATTAAGGATGCTTTTCTGAACATAAGGGAACACATGCTGAGGGTCATTTATCCAAAGACTACGGCTGTGTATTCAACATGGTGGAAATATTTTCGAGCAGTTTTTGTAGATTAGGTCTTGAGTAGTGATCGTTGTTTATGTTGTTCTTATAGTTGTCTCTCTATTACACTTGAAGCTGAATACTGTTCTGATTGTTATTAGTTTTTACGTCAAATCTGTACTCTTAGTGGCAATATGGAACTTGCCCACTGTTTGTCTTTTGTTTCCATGGATGATGTGATTTTTTTCCTTAATTTTGGTATGTTCTATTCAAAACTTAATAACTCAAAATCTAGTGATTTTATCTGAATCAAACCTTATACCAAACAAAAGCTTATAAAAAAGTGAATCCAAACTATCACAAATATACAAGGTGATGCATTTGAAATTTTTGAGAAAAAGTACAATTCGCGTTTTTAACCACCGTGTATGAGCAAAAATGAAAATTCGAAAAAGTAACAGATAAGATAAAAGCTGAGGTGTGTAAGTTTTTTTTGATACAAAAAGGTTGACGAAGTGGACGGTTTTTCTAGACAAAACACCTTACATCTCAGTAGCTAATTACCAAAACCCCATAGTATGTTATATCAAACTTCTTATTTTGAATTGGTTTATCCAAAAATGTGCTCTCAAATGTCATGTATAATATGCCATAAATAGATTTTCCCAAAAAGTATTTGTTTATGAGTAATATTCCGTCCACACGTGGATGGGCCACCCTATATATATATATATATATATATATATATATCCGTTAATCCATCCGACGACATCAACTACTTCCGTTTTTGCCAAAGAAACCTGTGATGCTAATTTGGCCAGACTATATTATTTAATACTATATATCACTATATACAGGATGTCCCAGAAATAACACGCTAGAGTGACGCGGGAGGTAGATTGGCTTCAGATCAATCAGACAAAATCAACATGACCTTAGTAAAAGTTTTCTAGTTTTCGAGATATTGCCACTTTGTTTTTTCGAAAAATCACTACTTTTTGCTCCTTATAGCTATTAAGAACTTTTAACTTGTTTTTTCATGGGCTACCATTAATAGTTAATACATTAATACATTTTGCGTCCATGTGAAGACCTTTACTAAAGTTTGACTACTGTGAAAAAATTGTACCAGACTGAATCGGCAAATGATCTTAAAAAGCAGCTCTTTTAAAAATAGTATAACATCTGGTTCTTTCTACTAAAAATTGAATAATTCCAAGTTTTGTCATTGAAGTCGCAATACTTGCGAAATACTACAAATAAAAAAATAAGTGCAGCCGTTTTTTGTATCCAAATCACTAAGTAATGAAACGACCTAAACCATGTCATTGAGTATCTCGCTCTCACATTCATTGTTCGATCGGTAGCATTATGTCACTTCGAGGAACATAATTTAGTACTGCTTCTTGTGTTAGTGATACAAACGTGTTATTTAGATCTTTCGCTGTTTAGGTTGTTTCATTCCTTAGTGATTTGAACATTAAAACAAAATGTATGCATTTTTTTTTCAGCATACCTTGCTAGTTTTTAATGAAATGAATACTCGGTTGTCTCAACCAACTATTAATGGTAGCCCAGGAAAAAGCTCATAAGTTAAAACTTCGTGATAGCCATAACAGGCAAAAAAGTAGTGATTTTTCGAAAAAACCTTAAAGTGGCAATATATCGAAAACTATAAAACTTACTAAAGTCATGTTGATTTTATCTAATTGATCTGAAGCTACTCTACCTCCCGTGTCACTCTGGCGTGTTATTTCTGGGACACACTGTATATCCCGTTGGTGATATTTGCATAATAAAATTGCGAAGTTATTTTCCCCATGCTCATGACAAGTCTCGGCGTCTGCAAATGTTATAGTCTGGTAAAATTAGCAAGTTTATTTGGCAATTACCTCGAACTGGAGTGGTCGTTGTCGGATGTATTAAAGGGTAGTTTGGGGAAATTAAATTCTCAAGTTTATTAGTCAAACAGCTCGAATGGAGTAGCCGATGCTTTCGGGAGGATTATTGAAGACAAACAGGTAGACGACGAGAGTCTGGTTCCGGATCTTTTCCCCGTAACTAATAGGTATGTAGTGGTAGCAGGAGTTCAAAATAATGAGACAAGAATTAATTGTTAACTTAGTATATTAAACCATAAAACACACGGACAAGAATTATGTTCAATATAAATTAAATCAATATACAATTATACAATACTCCAAAGCAAAACAAAATATGTTGATATGAATGCCAAAAATTATCTGCAGGTTTGGACTTGCAATTTAATTCAGCAACAATATTTTATTCAACATAATGCGATATTTTATTGTTCTTGCCGAGGGAAAATCGATACTTTTATCGAAAGAAATATAATGAGATTTTAAAAACATTAGAGCAACGTCATAATTTCTGAAATATAATTATAGTCAAGCGTCATAATGGAAGACAATCCCATACTGCATCCGTACGCCACTGTACCCTGCATTCTGTTGTGGCTTACGGTGCGTAATGGCACCATTTTCCTTTTTGGTACTTTGTATTATGAATTAAAAACTTGCCAGAATTCATACAAATATCTCTTGACATTCATAAAGAAGTAAGAAAATTAGTTGGAAATACCAATACAAGTGTTCTAAGAATTTGTTACATGTAATAAATTAATATCTACATCTACAGGGTGCTTTCATCTAGCCACAAGTACCAAAATAAATATAAATGGAGGTCGGCAGAAATTCATATATTAGCAATTCACCCTGTATATTGAGGATTTCAAGTGCCACAATTTAATATAATTGTTGAAAATTCATTCATCAGCGTTACAAATGTAATAATGTTGGTTAGGAATATGAAATTATATTGTTATATAAAATATACACAAAAATGATCTATATATAATATATACGTAAGGATAGTCTATTGTTGCTCTAAAGAGTAGTGCCTAGACCGCTTCCAGAAATTCTTGAAAAACCCTTTTTTCTTTTGAACTTCCTCACCTGTAAAAACAGAAATATCTGTTAAATTCAAGCTCCCAAAATAGTCAAGATCCAAAAATAGTAACGCGTATCAGCGATTGTTGTGGACAATGTAGTTCACAAATAACGCAAATATACTAAGTGACATATAAATCCGAACACCTAGTTTAAATGGTTTTATTTTAATAAAAGTTGGTGAATGTATTTATCTTACTGTAAATAACAAGTGAAAAAATTTTCAGCCTTATCAGTTGGACATTTTTATACTGCTTTTTTTTAATTCACTAACGCTCTAAAAATGAATATTTCAGCCGCAGTAAAGAATCAACGTTGGCGGATTTTGGTTCTTGACATCCTTTACGATCGGTTACGATGCCTAGAGTACGGAGACCTGTACGATTTCGTCAACTTAGTGAGTTTGATAGGGGCCGTATAGTGGGACTTCGGGAAGCTGGACTTTCTTTTCGGGCAATTGCAGTTAGAGTGCAAAGAAGTGTAGACACTGTGGTTAGGTGTTGTCAGGCATGGCTTCGAGAAGGCCGTACGCAAAGAGCAAGGGGCACTGGACGCCGCCCTAGAACAATAGACCGTGAAGATCGCCGCCTAAGATTATTGGCCTTAAGGGACCATTTCTCCACTACCAGGTCCATTGCAAATGAATGGTTTGCAGAACACGGAAGACCTATTGGCATGCGAAGTGTTTACCGACGATTGAGAAGTTTTGGCTTGTTTTCATACCGGTCACACTGGGTCCTCCCTTTAACTCGAGAACACCGACGTAATCGCCTTGAGTGGTGCAGACAACGGTCACTCTGGGATCAGGAATGGAACAGTATTGTCTTTAGTGACGAGTCTCGATTTTGGTTAGGCATGCACGATGGTCATGCCAGGGTTAGAAGGCGACATGGTGAAAGGAGGAACCCACAGTTTTTTGTTGAAAGACATGTTCATCACACTGTTGGAGTTATGGTTTGGGGTGCTATAGCTTATGGTTCCAGGTCACCTTTACTCTTCATCAGAGGTAACATGAACGCGCAGCGTTATATCCACGAAGTTCTAGAACCCCATCTTTTACCCTATCTTGACACCCTGGCAGATCCAACTTTCCAACAAGATAATGCCCGACCACATGTTGCAAGAGTCACAATAGACTTCTTTCAACATAATGATGTCACATTGTTACTATGGCCACCAAGATCTCCCGACTTATCCCCAATTGAGCAGGTGTGGGATATGATGGGTAGGAGATTGCTCAATTTGCAACGTCCTCCTCAGACTCTAGAAGCACTTCGAGAGGAGTTGGTGGTTGCCTGGAATGAGATACCACAGGAGGACATTGACCACGTGATCAGAAGCATGCCTAGGCGCGTTGGAGAATGCGTAGCACATCAGGGTGCATCCACACATTATTAAAGGTCAAAGGGCTTTAAAGCAGTGCAATCATTTTGAAATTTTTATCATTTACTTATTATGCTTCATTAAGTACTTATACAAAATTTTATTAAAATAAAACCATTTAAACTGGGTGTTCGGATTTATATGTCACTTAGTATACAGTGAAACTTGGTTATCGTGCATCCTTTATAGGACAATCAGAAAACAAGAGTACAAACCCAACTTGTTAGGGAGTTCGTACAAAAAGGTCGTCTGTATTTGAAAGCTACATAATTTCGTCTATGGCGTCGTGTTTACCAGCAGGGAATGCTGTGTAGCACTACTGAAGCGAAGATGTGGTTTCATTTATTGGCAAGCGAAAAAATGCAAAAGAACGAAACGGTAAGTACTGCAGAAACCTGTTGGTATCGTCTGAGAAATTGTTCTCGCTGTCATGCTCTTCTGCTGAGTTGTTGAAGATTCGCAAGAGGCAATACCAAATGACACCTTCAATCTCCATTATCGTCGCATGCCCTTTATTTCAACAACCTCTCTGGAGAAGTATTCTTAATACTTTTCTGTGGGAAAGTTCACTTTTTGATTTAAGAAAAAAAACAGACTTAATGAAAAGAAAATATTTATCAATATATTTGTAAATTCGGTGGGTTTTATTTCTTAAATATCATTCAGTAAAAATGTGTGCCATCCCTTCCAATATACTCTTCTAATCGCGCGCGCAAATTCTGAAACACTCTCTTGCAGACTTCCGAAATGTTGTTGTTTATTTCTTGTCGAATGTTGTCTTTAAGCTCCTCCAGTGTTCGTAGATTATTGGAATACACTTTTGATATAAAGGGTGTAAACGTTATGGTAGTCATTATTGAAATGGGTAATAGAGGGGGGGGGGTCAAAACAGGTGATATGACACATGGTCCAAAAGTCAATAGATTTTTGTCTGAATGGCTTTATAGTTTACAACTTTAAGTGCTTTATATCGCCACAATCTTACTAATTTTTATAATCTAATCTAAAACGTTTTTAAATTGGGTAATTAACAAATAAATAGCATTTTTCTAAGTTAAGCCAAAATTTGTAGTCAGTAAGTAAGTTTCATTAAATTAAATATTTAAAACACACATGAAAACAGTGCGTCGGTCTTTCATCACTCTTATCGAACCGGCAATCGATCGCAAACGGTAACAGTGGTTAGTTATCGGTTTGCATAGATAAATTACTTTATCGTTTTGTCGACCAGATCATCGGGCGTATTGTTTTGTTTTTGTTCGCGTACGTCATCGTGTTTATTTACAATGTTCTCGAATAAAGAGTTCGCCGACATGTTGTTAGTTTACGGTGCGGTCAGGTTATTGGCCCTTTCGAGTTACCCCCAAAGTTGTCAGGAGAAGGATACCTTAGCTTTCTAGCCAATAACCTACCAGTACTTTTGGAACAGACCTCAGACAACATGCCATTTGTGGTTTATTCATGACGGGGCACCACCACACATTTTTAGAGGCGTCATTCAGTATTTGAATGAACATTATCCAAATCGCTGGATCGGTCGAAATGCTCCTGATCCTCGAAAATGGCCAGCAAGATCTCCTGACCTCAATCCGATGGATTTCTGGTATTGGGGAGAACTTAAAGAGATGGTTTATGGGGCTGGTGCAATAACAACTAAAGCACAAGTTCGCGAAAAACATTTTAATGCGGCTGAAATAATAAATGGACAACTTCGAGGACCTAGAGTAAGAAGAACTGGGTTCGTCGTAATGAAGCTTGTGTGGAAAGTGGAGGACGACATGTTGAACACCTTCTTTCAATACAAAAAAACTGCAGTGTAAGTTGTAAAAATAAAAACAACGTATGTATCAAAAATGTGTTTCCTATTTATAAGAGGATTTTTTTTAATACGTTCAATAAACTTTCACACAACAAATGAACCGCCGAGACAGTTTGTGGTAAGTCCGTTTTTTTAATTGGTTGCATTTTACGAGTACATTATCAAATAATGAAATAATACCTAGAAGCCAAAGTAACAAACTCCATCTTTATTTACACTGCGTTCCGTCGTAATTTGCGTCTGCCATTGCGGCGATGTCAGATTTTATTTTATTGTCGGAAAAGTCATAACGTATATGCAACAAAGTATGCAATTGCATGGTTGGAAGTACGTGAGTCAATGACATTTGTATGTTGATTGTGTAGTTTGACAGTTGACACTTCAAGCTTCATTTGCACCAAAAAATTAAGTGATTTATTTGAGTCTCGTCGATTTTAGAGGACGTTGAAGATGGGCGACCAAACTGTGCATTTTCGTCACATTTTGCTGTATTACTTCCGCAAAGGCAAGAACGCAAGACAAGCGTGTGAAAAGTTGAGAAAGGTTTATGGAGAACATGCACTACAAGAACGGCAATGCCAGAGATGGGGATTTTGATATCCATGACGCACCTCGATCAGGGCGGCCTACTGAGTTGGATAGTGACGAATTAAAGGCATTGCTAGGAGCAAACCCACATTACACCACACGGGAAATTGCAGAAACCTTAAAAATCCATCATTCAACCGTTCACGACCATTTGAAGAAACTGGGATACGTAAGCAAACTCGATCGTTGGGTACCACACGAACTGAGAGAGGTTCATTTGACGGCGCGTGTAGACATCTGCGATATGCTCCTTAAACGTGAGGAAAACGATCCTTTCTTAAAGCGCTTGATAACGGGAGATGAAAAGTGGATTGTTTACAACAATGTGGTTCGCAAACGGTCTTGGTCCCGAAGTGTAGATATGCGTAACACGATCGCGAAAGCAGAGAGTCATCAGGAAAAGGTGATGCTCTCTGTTTGGTGGGATTTTAAAGGGATCGTGTTTTTCGAACTCCTGCCAAAGAACCAAACCATCGATACAACTGTGTATTGACGGCAATTGGACAGTTTGCAACAATCCATCATGCAAAAACGTCCGGAGCTCATTAATCGCAAAGGAGTTGTGTTCCACCATGACAACGCGAGACCGCACACAAGTTTGCTCACTCGTCAAAAGTTATTGGAGTTAGGATGGGATGTGTTACCACATCCAGCATACTCGCCTGATCTTGCCCCATCTGATTTTCATTTGTTTCGGTCGCTTCAAAATTCCTTGCGAGAAATACGCTTTACTTCAGATGAAGCTGTACATCAGCACCTTGTTCAATTTTTTGCCGGTAAAGATAAATCCTTCTACGAGCGAGGAATTATGAAGCTGCCTGAAAGATGGCGAAAGGTCATCGATCAAAATGGGCAATACATTATTGATTGAAGTTTGTGCTGTATATGAATAAAATGGCCTTAAAATAAACAAAAAAAAGCGACATGACTTTTCCGAAAACCCAATACTTTAAAGTCGCTTTTAAAAAGATGCCGTTTTTACCCCCATGTTATATGAAACTTTTAACCCCATATATCACCCATTTAAATAATGACTATCATAACGTTTACACCCTGTATACTGATGTGTGGTCATTGGAAAATCCTCACGTAGTCCGTCGGTTTCATTTTCAACAAACATTTTCCTTGAACATTCGGGTTAGCATGGTAAATGGTATGCTCATTGGGCATTTTACTTTCCCGAATCGGCTGGACGGCTTACAATACGTAGACTATCTATGAAACATTTTACCAACTGAGATAACATCGACAGGACTGATAAGTGACAGAACCGTACTTGGATTTCTCTGCAAATGAACGGTGAGTACTTTTTCATTAATTTCGTAAATACGACTTTATAGCAAGCTCGTTTGTTTTTAATGTTGCTTGTACCTTTTTCAAACAGCCTCTCATATTCTTGATAATTTTCATCTGATAGTTTCATGGTGTATACAGAGTGTCCGCAAAGTTGGGGTTTTCCTTTTCAGAAACAACTACCCTTGAAATAACAAGGGTAATGTGTAGTGAAACGAGGGCGACCAAGTAAAAAGAAATAAAGGAAGAAGTACTCACTCTCCAATTGACGAGAAGGGCTAAGTACGTCTCTGCCCGAAATCATACCGCTCCAACAGAAAATGAAATCATCCGATGCGCTACCGAGCAGACGCAGAATCCACATTGATTGTCATTGTCTTACACTTAATGGCACATCTTCTAACAAGGAAGGCAAAATGTTGCGTAAAAAGTCTAGGTATTGCATCCCGTCCAATCGATTTGGGAGAATAAATGGTCCAATGAGCATACCGTTCACCATGCCAGCCCAAACATTCACCGAAAATGTTTGTTGAAAATGTGCCCGACGGACAGCGTGCGGATTTTCTACTGACCAAAGATGAGTGTTGCGAAAGTTATTCACCCCATTACGCGTGAACGTAGATTCGTCTGTCACCAATATGCACTTCATAAAGTCCGGATTATTGTCATGTTGATGCAACAACCACTCACAAAACCGCACTCTTGCGGGAAAATCGTCAGGTTGAAGGGCTTGTACACGTTGGACGTGAAACGGATACAGCCCCTCTTCACGCAGCGTTTGCCACACTTTAGTTTTTGATACTTGCACTTCTCTAGCCACGCCTCTAGTGCTTGTTGAGGGATTCTCGTCTACGCGATTACCTCTACACGCGTGACCGCAACCGTCGGTTGAAGGTTGCATACTGACCTGACACACTGACCCCGACCCAGTTCTGTCATCGGGTTGAGTCAGTGACCTTGTACCAGTCGGGGATGTCGCGGCTACAGGACGGTATTCAGATATTTTTGATGTTGCAGAGCCCTTTATCTCGGTTCCCTTAAGACATTGGTGTATATGGAAAAATATTTCTTTTTTGTAAAAAATGCATTTTTTTTTTCATTTTAATGTATTTTTTCTTAAAATGTAACTTGTTAAAATAGTACACTCTAAAATTGTACGTGAATTTTCCAGTTTTATTATTTTTTTTTTATCAGTTTCTCTCTTCCAAAAATCTATGCTTCTCTTGAAAACCTAATTTGCTGCAAAATGAGGTTTCACGAAAATCTAAGAAGGGAAGAGTGAAAAGAATAAAAGTAAACACAAACAGTTGAAACAAGAGGGGGGCCGTGCGACCTTAAACTCGCGATTCTAGTACAGAATTGTGGACTGATTTTATCAACCGAATACGTGAATAAGCTACATACCGAAACCTGGTTATTCGAAAGAAAATCCATTAACAACAACACATATAGTCAAAAGCCAGTTCGTAATGCCCCCGTGCATTTAAAAAGGAAATCCACTTCCGATATCTGTCGTCAGATAAACGAAAAAGCTAATGGATACTTCTCTTTTTATCGACACGTCGTTTACAGATTACAGACCATCACTTATAATTGAACGAAAATCCGTAGAACGAAGTTATCACGCCCCCCAGAAGCTCATACTGATATTTTTCTTGAGAGCACTGATTACGTTTACTACCTGCAAAGAACAAGATAATGATGAACATAAAAGGGGTTTCCAAAAGATAGGCTAAGAATTTAGGCTCTCCTGCGTTACCGATATTACCTAGATAGGCACAAGAAACTAAAAAATGGCGTCCAGTAAGTTAACTCTCTACTTCCCACGCTACGGTGTCATCAGTTCGTAAAAGAGCTTTGACACAAGTTAGCCCTTCTGGGAAAAAGTTAGTTACGAACACGTATAAAACAAAATTAAATGACCTTTCTCCTCCACCTGAGAGGAATTGATGCAGACACACATGATCGTTGCAATTACCAATCCCGCGTGAATTGATATTGGCCTGCACCATGCACAGTGCAAACAGCGTAAATCTACGGGGACATCTCCAGTAATGGACAAAAGTATATAGACAAATTAATATTGTGCTGCATTTTTTTAACTTGTTTTATTAATACACCAACCTGTATACATAATTCGTTATAGCATAATACTCACTTATAAATAAATAAATTTATAGACTCCCTTCAATAAAAAAATAATTGAAAAAAATTGGAACTCTGACGTTCAAATATATATACAGAAAGCAAAACAATTATAGAAAAAAGAAGCCAAGTTAATTGAATTATAGAAAACCAACCATGTTTGTGCTAATATTTTGTAACATAACCATTATTATCAATCACCGCCTGGCATCGTCTCGGCATAGATTGTAGAAGTTTCTTGATATAAGACTCATCAATCTGTCTCCACTTTTGCTCTAAAGCGGCATCCTTGTTTGAATAATTTTTATCTCGTATTTGCTTATATAAGTATTCCCATAGATTTTCAATGGGGTTTATATCGGGAGACTGTGAAGGCCATTTGAGAACTGGTATTTTTTCATCTAGAAAGAATTTGAAATGTGCCGGGTCATTATATTGCTGGAAGATTGATCTTAAGGGCATATTGTCTTCCATATAGGGTAACATGACATGCTTTAGTATGTGTGTGTATACAAACTTATCTATAATGCCATCTATTCTATGTAAAGGTCCCATCCCAAACCCCGAAAAGCACCCCCAAACCATAACAGACCAGCCTCCATGTTTGACAATGGGCAAAGTGTGCTTGGGGTTCAATCTTTGTCCACTAGGATGTCTAACGTAATGAACACCATCTGATCCAAACATATTGAACTTGGATTCGTCACTGAAACAGACCCTCTTCCAGTCACAGATGCTCCAATCAAGATGCAACCGTGCAAATCGTAATCGGTCCTTACGGTTTTTCCTCGAGATTAGCGGCTTCTAACTCGGGCGACGTGTAAATAACTTCAAATCATCTAATCTTCTACTTATAGTTTTCGTAGAAACACTGACAATTCCTTTTGTCTCGGTTTCGGCATTTATTTGTCTTGGGGTTTTAAACGGATCTTTGGACGAAATTACTTTTATTAATCTAACTGATCTAGCATTTAGTTTTCTAGGCCGACCACTTCTCTTAGAGGCTTCCAAGATACCTTTTTGTTTATATTTGTTCAATATTGCCCAAACTGCTTTACGCTTCAGCTTCAAATTTTTGGCAATGTCGTCTTGACGTTGAACATCTTTGTATAACTCAATGATTTTAGTTTTCACATCGAAAGAAATTTCTGGACCATGCGGCATGGTCTTAAAATCACTCAACTTATTCCACAATACTTGATGAACATAAACTAATCCTCTTCTGACACGAAACTGTACTAAACTAATGTTGAAAAGAATTTGTCTACATATTTTGGTCCCTTATATTCAGACTTGTATTGTGTTCATTGCAGATAATATAAAAACAAGGGATTTAGTTTTTCTACTAATAACGCATTTGTTTATGGAGCAATGAAGAATGAATTCGTTTTCTAAAGGTATTTAGGTAACTATTCATATTTGTCTACATACTTTTGTCCATTACTGTATCATGAGTGAAATATCTCTAATTTGTGCATAGAATCACTGGGGTTAGAGGCGTATAGATATACCAACGTCAAAATATTCAGAGATAACGACCGATTTTAAAAAACTACAAAGCTTTTGCGTTTCAACGAAATCCGCGCGGTACTTCTCAAGTTATAGGCGGTTATAAGATTAGCGGACAGAGCGACAAAAATGAGTGACACGGTTTTTCACGATGTACATGTCACATAACTTTCAAAAAAGATAATATCTCGTTTATGATAATTTTCCCGGTTACAATACTTCCCCGCCAGTAGGCATGGGAAGTAAAACAATACACACAAGTTCTAAACAAGTGAAAATCTCATAATTTGTATGTTTCAATAACCATTCCCTTAATACGCCCTGAATTGATAAGGAACTTGTAATGTCGATATGAGATTGGAGATTGCTCAAAATGCTGACGTCACCTCTGCAACGATTTTAAAAAAATGCGTTTAGACGAATATTTATACACGGGAAAACTGGCCTTATTCTTATCGGAAGAAAATATTTTCCACATTTTCCAATTCTTTGTCGCCTTCAAATCTTCAAAATCGTTAATGTAGTCTAAATAAAAGTATTTCTGAGATTGAAATTTTTGTCTAAATGGTTTTATAGTTTACAACTTTAAGTGCTTCATATCGACCACAATCACCACAATCTTACTAATTTTTATAATCTAATCTAAAACGTATTTAAATTGGGTAATTAACAAATAAATGGCATTAAGTTAAGCCAAAATTTGTAGTCAGTAACTAAGTAAGTTTCATTAAATTGAGTATTTAAAACACACATGACAACAGCGCGTCGGACATCATCACTCTTATCGAACTAGCAATCGATCGCAAACGGTAACAGTGGTTAGTTATCCTTTTGCATAGTTTTGCGGCGTTGTCAGATTTATTTTACTTTAAAGTCGCTTTTCTCTAAAAAAATGCCGTTATGACACCCATGTTATATGGCAACTTTTTGCTTCTTTTAAACCCCTATATCACCCATTTAAATAATGACTATCATAACGATTACACCCTGTATATAAAGTTTACATGACAATTAATTTTTACTTATAATATGTTCTGCAGAACCAGTTCTCGATGCGAACAATTCTCATATTTAGACCTCACACAAGAAACTACAAAAAAAAACTAGACTTCAATTAGCGATTTGAACAGTAAAAATAGCAACCTTCAATGGATGAACTGAGTCAAGTAGATTTCCACACATGTTTAAAGAATATTGCATATTCTTTTGCCGAATTGCAGGCTTTGTGTTTGTTGTATAAGCCCCAATTGTATTTTGTATCGTAATTTGGATGTACATCTACAATCTACAAACTGAAAGGACAAAGCAAGAATAATTTTCACAGAAAAAAAAATAAGAATCTCAACCAGGCGAATCGGTCTGAGAAGTAGAAAATGCTCAAAAGTTGGGAAGGACCCTGTGTATCGATCCGGATTCTGAGGTACCCTGTTGCTAACCGCACTCTCCCTTTCTATCGATTCCACGCAAGGCGGATACCAATGGGGATGTTGACTCCAAGGGCGGAGCGCATAGCAGTGTCTACGGGATGGCAATGCGATGCGCTGTTCAATGAGCTCAGGGGCGCAGGGGACGGTCAGGAGAAGTGTTCGTCGTTCCGTTTTAAACACTGTGAAGAGCAGTCTTTTAACCTAAGCTAAAGAGCATATTCGCAACCATTGCTCAGTGGCAGAGAGATTATATCCCAGGGTGGGAACGAACATTTCGACAATTATTGATTTGGGTAAGAATGAGACGGTCAAAGCCAAAGTTTAATTTTTAATTTTGTACTTTGGAAAAGGTTACCGAGATAGCTTAACAAACGGATAGCAGATAGATATAACAAAAATCCATAAGTAGTTTTAAAAGGCCTTCTGCTTGGTCACAACTTATACCGGGTGTTTAAAATTCGACACTCACATTGGGATCTCGGACACGGTAAGAGATACGATAAAAAAGGTTTTTTCATAAATATCAGTGCACTAAAAATAATCAGATTGCCGTAATGACCGTGTCCGTACAAGGTAGCCGCGGTGACTACTGCCTGGTTTTACAAGTCGTTCAGATCCGCTACCAAAGCTGCTATACGAGTATGTATAACCCCACCCCGTGGCGCACGGCAACTGCGACCGATAGGTACCCGATCCGGCAACTGAAAAATATAAAGTTTTAGGAGCTAATATGGGGATCATGTGTGTGAAATATGTTTAAAAGGTGCATAGAATTACCGGGGCATCAATATACTAACATCAGAAAATTGCGATACTCTCTCTGACCTCCCTATAGATACCCCGCCCCCCCCCAATTTTTACCGCACAAACAATTTTTCAAAAATGATCAGGATACTCTGAAACGTCAAAAAACAAAGGTTGGGTGATTTTTATTTTCATAGTTTTTGGTATTTTTCTTCGCTTACACTGGATCGATTTTCAAAAACTAAAGATTTTCGTCCTTGGCATAGTACTAGGCCTAAGAAGTAAAACAGGTTTACAATAACAATTCGCATTAAACTCCTTTGAGATGTAGTTAATCGATCTTTGAAGAATATTTATTTCGGGTTGGAGATTCGCATATTTTGCACTTTTGCCCACAGTAGGCGTGGTAAGGAAAATGGGTATACGGCTATATTATGTATCGCGGAATACGGGCTGTGGTCTTTGGACCCATCCACGCTTTTGTTTACTTGTGTCAAGTACTACAAAGTGTAACATAGGAATTAAAAAATAATAACCCAAGTTCATTTTATAAACGGATTCTTGGGTTTCGCTTGCTATCCACTTATGACTAACTAGTGCCATAGACTTCAAACACAGCTCCCAGAACTAATAAATTACAATGTGATATTAAGCTCTCTGAGAACTCTGTTACTCTTCTGCTTGATGTTTCTAACACATATTTTACCTAGAACCAAGTATAACTCACATTAAAACTCATTCATATTGAATCACATTGAGCTAGGTCATGCATCTTGCATAATAGTTCTCCCCAGGACAAGGGCCTTTCAGAGTTGAATAAGCTCAACAACAGGAGCTACGTATTATACTGAATATCCTCTACGTTTATAAAGGATTTAAATTCTCCATTCCACTTTAGCTTTAGCGCAGTGACAGCGATAGGTCGGACATTCTGCAATGTATGATGTTCATGGCATTCATTGGGCCGCTTGATATAGACCTTTTGTTCTGAAGCGTTGAAAAGACCTGCCAGCTAGGCTAACATATATTGCAACGTAATTCCACAGTTTATAGGATATATCGCTATATTTAGATTTAAAACATTACATACAAGGTGTTTAGAATGAATAATACGTACTCTTAATGACATGCCATATACAGGGTGATACTTAATCATGCGATAACACTTTAGGGTATGATCAACGAATTCAGACTCGGTAAAAGAAGCTAGCCCAGGATTCGTTTGTCTCCTTTTTCACATAGTCTGTAGTGAGGATCAAACTGCACTTGACATAAGTGAATATTTTGACAGTTCTGGCATTAAAGTCGTAGTTTTAGTGTTATTTTTCAAAAGTACGGGTGTTTACAAATTGTAGTGTTAGACGATTACAAGATGTTCTACTTCTTACATAACTTGCAAAGAGCAGCATAAGCCTAATGAAAGGAGATGTTTCCACCGGTAAGTATTGTTATTATGTTAATACAAGGCTGTCACTTTGTTAGGCATTCATTGACAAATGAGGCAAAGGTATGCACTAAAAATGTATAAATGTAAACATATAGTCTTGGCTCCTTATGTATTCGAATTCGTTGGGTATGATCTACTAATCGATCCGCGGGGTATAACGTAAGAATCTTACTTAGGCTCGTATCGTCAGTCGTCCCTACAATTGTAGGGCGCCTTTATGGCCTCCTTGATTGTCATAGTTTCCTACTTCTCCGTGTCAGAACTCTATTTTGAGGTTATGTCACAAACATCTATTTGCATCAAATTGTGCTTGCTTTTGAGTTATATCATGTTTTATCAGCCTGAAATTTCCTACAATTTAAAAAGAAAACATCTTCACAATCGGAGAGCGCTAACGCTGACACAGGACAAGCGTAATCTAGAAATTTTTGAAGGAGAGAAAAGAGTATGACAATCAAGGAGGCCATAAACGCGCCCTACAATGGTAGGGACGACTGACGATACGGCCCTTAATGTCAAAAAGATCTAAAGTCATATCAAATTATCCACTAGGTCAATTGAGGTAGCCGCTAGTGCACATCTAGTGCATACCGCTTATACACATGATACTACGAGAGGACGTGGAGAGAACGAAAAATATGACATTACGTAAGAAATCTAACGTGATGTCACAAAATTCTTACGTAGTGTCAAAAAATGATTGCCTAGTGTCACTTTTCAAAGTTACATAATACCCCTAGAGAGAATCACAAGAGATTAGAGAGAGTCAATTTCAGTGACTTCTACTGGGATTTGTAACAAAAGTGTAAATAAATGGTTGTACTTGATGAATGTGACATAAGCGTCTGAAGATCATAAAAGAAGCCCCAGTATTATGGAAATGGAAACTACAACCACAATTATTATTTCCAACAGAATGAGAAAAATACATGACGTAATTTTTAGGTAGTCATGACCAAAATGAATAGGCCAAGAAATAGGCAATTTTGTATAAGGAATCCTACAAAAGTAAATTTTTTGGCGGTATCGCTAGATTATTGCGTCCTAATGTTCAAATTGGAGTCATGATAGGACTTGACCATTTGCTGCCATTTTCGTAAACGAGTTTGATCGAAAACCTTCAGTACTATATAAAAAAGTAATAGAAACAATAGGTATTGTATATATTGCTTCTATAAACATTTGTCGTAATTAGAGAAATTAAAGGCTTGAGTTCAATGTGTACGAGAGAGAAGTTTGTATGAACACATATGTTGAAAAGAGATAGAAGCCGCCTGGATTGCGGATATTGTCAATCTGCCGTGTTGCCAATATGTTACACCAGTTGCTTGAATGAATATGCATATTGAAAATATGCGTTAGTTTAGAACTGTTTATGATCAATTCCGGATCGATCCTAACATTTTAGGTCGAAATGAAAGGTCAGGATCGCCACAAATTCTGCAACACTGCATCATTGGTTCGTTTAATAACACCGAAATGGCTGTGACCTGCGCATACGCAGGCAGTGGTAATTGGTATTGCGTAACGTTATGTGTTACATGTTCCGACCGCAGCGTTGTCGCAAAATGTAACAATAACTCAGGATGTGTTGATTTTATCACCATCGGTGGAAATCAAAGATAATTCTAATATAAATTAAAACACTAAGTCGCATCAAAATTGAAATAAATAACTCTAAGAAGATTGAAAACAATTGTTAAATTAAATGTTGGGGACCTAATTCTTGGGTTTGATAGTAACCTAACCTATTGGAGAAGCCTTTTCTGGTGTAAAATATTGGCAACGCGACCTTCTGCCTCACCGTTGCTAGGTAATGTGATGATGACGTTCGCTTTTCAGCCGGCTTCTATCTCTTTCTAACATATGTTCAGTGGCGCAATTAGGGGGGCTCAAGATTAGCCCCCCCAAGCTCAAGATTAGCCCACCCAAACCCGATGGTCACAAACATGATGGGAATGCCACAAATTAGCCCTCCCAAACGCGATAGTCACAAAATAGTACCTGCTATTAATGCCATGTCATTACCTCATTCTTATTCCTAATACAAAGACTTCTTAGCTAATGAACGAAAGCTTGAAAGCGGTAGTTTGAAAACCGAAACCGAAACCTGTCTGTTTTCAAAATAAATATTTAAAATGAGAGGTGAGTTCATGAGTTCAGGGGTAAAACAGAAAAATATTCACAATCCTATAAGCAAGAATCGAAAAAGGAGTTTCCAGAATGGTTGCTAAGTACTTCGAAAGAGCGACCAGTATGCACATTGTAGAAGTTGTAATATAGATCTATGCCCTCAAAAAACATGTTGTGTGCGCGCCCAATACAATAACAGACGTTTTTCATGACTCAAAGGTCCTTGATCTACCACCGATCTTGGGACGGCATTTACCTTATACCGAATTCAACGACACTATTTACCGATTCCGTTTTTTTGCCGGTTCGGCAACACTGCGGATGACAGATCACTTTAAAAGCAATTGATATCCCAGACGTGTTATAACAATAGAAATAAGAAAAAACAGGTATAACAATCATTGGAGATATATTTTCATAAATAGGTATTTTTGATTCTGACTTATCATATCTAGACGATGAATAATAGGTGGATGCGGATACTTTTACAATTATCGATATTTTAGGATCCAGAAATGCAGAATGTGCTGTTTGTTTACATTTGGTGTGGATTTCTAGATCATAAATCGGCAAAAATTGTTTTTGATGTAACAAAAGATGATGAATCAGTTGGAATACGTTTTATATCCTTTTTCTTTTGCAAAAAACAAAAATCGGTACATTTCGTATCACGTACAACACCCTGTACGTGATATACAGACAAAACTAGATTGCCATGCATGAACAGTCGTCAAAAACAGTGAAAAAATCCTTCTAAATATAATAGCTAGAAAATCGACCTATTATTTCTCTCATTTTCATTGGTCCATTTAGATAACTGACCGTCTTTTGTGAAATGATAAAAATTTGAAATTCTATGAAAGTTATCCTAATTCTAAATCACAAAGACATAATATTACATCTATAATGTACCCTTATTTATAAGGCAACCGTTTTTTCACGACTTTATTCAATATTTCAATATTCAGAGAGTTTTGACAGCTCCCGTCAAATTGCATTTCGATAAGGTCTTTTCCTATTGGTCCAACTGACCATCAAATGTTGGTGAAATTGGCCCTTGGTATTAAATTTTAAGTTTTTAACCTTTTGTCTGCTGGTCCATCTGCCTGTCTGTGCAGTTAGGAGGAATTTAATTCAAAAGAACTTGTTCCAGTTTTTAAGTTGTTTTTAGTACCGATTTAAGTTGTTTAAGTTTTAAACGCGACATATTTTTTACTTACATATTATGTATATATATTAAAATGTTTTTTATAACTTTAACTAAAAATGTAGATTATATCGAAGAACAAAGTTTATAGCAGAGGATTTGCATCAAATACAGTCATTTGTGAAATACGTACTGTAGTGAGTTTTGGAGAACATCATATACTGTCATCAAATCGATTTATAGAGACCCGGGGCTCAAGCCCCCAAAAATCAGCAAGCGCCACTGCATGTGTTGATACACAATGCTCGCGCTAGCCTCGTATACATTGAGGTCGTGTACAGACAAATTTGATTTTCCCTGTATGTCATGTAATGAGAACTAAGAATTTAAGAGTATAAAACACTATTAACTTTTTTGCAGAGAATAATCTTTGTCACAAATGCCTTACACATCTTGATGGTTCTTAAAGTATGTACATACGTTGTCTACCTTATCCGCATAAATTATTTTATGTGGGGATAACTAATCATTATCTATGATCAAGAATACCATTTCAAAGTTAATCCATTTTAATCCAAGTATGGAAAATGTAATATTTTCGGCTAATTCTTCTTCATGATATCAATACCTAAGTAAAAGTGCTTGAAACGTTCAACATGAGGTCTCAAAAAACAATTATCCTTAATTTGAAAATTCCTATGGTAAGCTAAATAGGTATAAAAGTAAAGGCGTTAACAAAGTTAACTATTTACACGTTTCTGTAAAGAAAAATGCGAGACTGACGGGTAAAAAATAAACATGACTAAGAAACAACTTTCTTTATCTTTCGACAGACTTGGTGGCGAATGATTCAGTCACATTTCTGATACAGTTATAAATAACTACGGTATTTCTGATAACATCACTTACATTTCGACCGAGTTGTTATCGACGTTTTTTTTTTTAATAATACATGATATGGAAAATATGGATGGCTGGAGTCATTACAAAGATTGCGACAAAATATGAGTAACTGATGAATTTTTAATTTATCTTCATTTAGCAGTCACATTGTGTCAAAATATCATCAAAGCGGTGCTTTCCAAGTTGTAGAGGGACTAAAGAGTAAGGGCCGTATCGTCAGTCGTTGATACAATTGTAGGACGCCTTTATGGCCTCCTTGATTTTCATAGTTTTCAACTGTTCCGTGTCAGCGCTCTGTTTTGAGGTTATGTTACAAATATCTATTCGCAATTGTTCATGCTTTTTTGGGTGGCGCATCAAAAACGAAACAGACGCATTTGGTGGCAGCTCTGTTTTTTTTTGGAAAAAACGCTCAGACCCGTCGATTTTGTTTTCGAGGGGAACACAAGTTTGGCAAAAAGTCACGTTAACACGTGCAGCCTCCTAAGCGCGGGTGACACCACCCCCAAAATGTTAAATAGAAAGGGGGGTAGAGTGATACCTTATTTTAAAGGCCTTTCAATTCCCTTTATAATGATATAAAATTAATGTACTTCAGTTCAGTAGTTTTGAAGATTTATTGATTTAAAGCTTAAAGCAGACTTTTTTTTGGCCTTAGGCGTTCTAGCCTATTCGGACACGAGAATGTATATATGTATAGGTCATGTTCAAGACTTCTTTATTTTTATTTTGCAAGTTAGCGGAAATACTACCGTACAATTTTTGATCTATTATCCCCGCTTCCCCATCTCTATTCTTCAATTACTACCAATTTGTTCAGTATCAAAGACAGCAAACAACTAACAGCTTTTCGTCCTTGGCATAGTAGTAACCTTCTTTGAAAATTTCATTAAAATCTGTGACAGGACAAGGTTTAGCGGACAGACAGACGGATGGAAATTCATTACATAGTTTTTCGTGATGTACATGTCATATGTCGTGACATCCAAAAAACATAATACTTCATTTTCGAAGTTTTTCGCGATCATGAAAAAAAAAAATCAAAACTAAATTAGTATGTTGTTGATAATATATCAGCAGTTCCTCATGCGACTAATGCGATGACACTTTTAATACTGAGGCTACACAGATTTACTACATTTGTATAACAAACCAATTGCACCGTGATTTTAAATAACTTCACCAACAACCAACAAACTAATTTACTTTTGGATTCTTTTAGTTGGTGCGTGCGGCCAATAGAGTAAGCTTTTCCCTCTGATCGCAGATTAACTCGATCTTTTTGATACCTTTTTCAGCAGGTTGAATTTGAACATCGCTTAATTATTTTTTAGACAAATTAGTCCTTTTAATAAAAAAACAACTATGTCCTAAAACCGCGGCGAAAAAAAATACCTGAGGTAAAGTTAAATGTATGTTCAAAATACTCAAATTTTATTGAACATATGTCCTTCGTAAAGGTGTGGGTCTCCAGCTGTTGAAAATGTACCCGTATTTCCCTAATTCAATCGCGAATCCATAATGCATGCAAGAAATCGTTGACATATCTTCAACCGTGCGCGTGTTTTCCAGATATACAAAGTTTGTTTATTCCTGGCATTAGCTTCCAAATTGACGAATTGAAATTGAATTGGAAAATACAGATTAGATCTTTCCAACTAAGCGAGGACAACATGGAGATGGAACAGGAAATGAATTAATATATATGTACATTATTTATCTTTCAAATGAGTAATACCGTTGTAGTATGTACCCGATAGCTCTTGATTAGTCGGAAGAACTGACATAGCTGCTAAGTTAATCTAATATACCTTTCATATTTTTCATGAAAGCAGTTAAACAAGTTTGACAACCGACGGATGTTATAACCAAACCGTTATTATGCCTGAGAGCATATCAGTCTTAATTCTGAACATTCGCTGTGGTCCCTGTGCTCTTTACATTATGACAAATCACACATTTCACAGTTGTTTTCATCGAAAACAAAACACATGTATGTCTTCGAAGTCCCGGTGTCACATTACCGCGTCTCTAAAAATATCTTATCAAAGCGGGAGGTAAGACATTATACAGAAGCAACAAAATGAACGCTACGATTTCTGACCACTCAATATTTCTCTCATTAGGAACATCATAGAAATGAGATTCGCCATAAATATACACAAGCTGTTTGGTATTTGGTTGGAAAACATCTTTCATTATAATTGACATACTTATACATATGCTTTGGGAGAAACATTCTGGAAAATAACGAAATTAATCACTGTCTATTTATCGGATTACACAAAAAACATGAAAAATGCGTTTGCATATGGACTCCAAAAATAAATAGTTCGTGCTGGGTGCGTGGCTTCATGCAAAATTATCGCAACTTAAAATGTAATGCTGATATACGTCGTAATTGACGGGTTTTCCTCTTCATCCCACAACGTCAACGCGGGTGTTCCCCAGGGATCGATCTTGAGGAGGCTTTCCCAGTTCTACCAACCTTGGGCAGTTCAAAAATCGGATTAGCAAAGTTTTTTTAAGCTCCTCATAGCAGCTGTGGTGCCGTGGCATTTAGGCTTCTTCCTTCGCTACTTCGGTGTGAAAAAAAGAACCTACACCTTTGTGTGTGTAACTCACACGTTATCGATTTCGCCTTAACCTTCGTTCTGTACTGTGAATATGATACACTAGAAATGTCGTTGAAATTGTATCCTTAGGACTGCAAACATCAAAAAGAGAAGAACTGGAGTTATACCATTTTTGCTTTTGTTTATAATAATCAGGATTGAAGGTTGAAATCCGTCTGCCTGTTAGTCTGTCAGTTTATCTTTCCATCCCACCTTATCTCTGTAATCGTTGGAATGTTTAGAAAATATGATTTATGATACAGTTTTGGAAGCAATATGTTGTGCGGCAATAGTAGATAATGACCGAAATCTTGCAGATGCGGCGCAGTAATTAGCAAAAAATAGAATTTATTCTCAAACTTTTTTTTTTTAGTTTTTGAAAAGTAGCATATGACTTTTTTATTTTGTTCTTATTTCAGTCTCGTCAGTGGCACAGACATCTATAACACGCTTTTTATGTTATTTTCGGATGTATTTTCTTCTGCAGAAGTGGTGCCATTGTTTTGTAATCCCCCTGTATATTTGAATGATGATTATTCTTTGGAGCAAATTTATACCTATTTATAAGACTTATACTGATGCAGTTGCAATCCAAATATTGTATATAAACCATAGAAGCACATTAGTATATCGTTAAAAACGTACGTACCGTACAATGTTTAGATTAGATATAGAGCAAATAATCCTAATCCAAATATGTTTATCTCACTAATCGTAGGAATAACAAAGTAATCCCTAACTATGTCAGATATGATGTAATCATGAAAATAAATTTAAAATCCACACCTTTATACATGGGTAAGTGTATTTTGAAAACGGTTTACCAAAATTCACACAAGAATTGAATTAAACGGAAAACAGTTATTCTTCTTTAGAATGTTATTTTTTCACTGAATCATAAAGTACACAGGATGGGTGTGATCATCGAAACGAGAGAGTATACAACCAGAACATGCTTCGTGCAGCAATTTTGAATTGATTCAGGGAATGAATGGTTTGTAGCGCTACCTTGTTAAAACCACACGTTCTCCACATCAATATGGATCGACCTTAGGCAGAGAGAAGCCCATAGACAGGCCAATTTCGATCACCAAAACGAAGGAGTACACCATCAGGGAATGTCTCATGCACTAATTGAATTGTTTCACGAGAAATATGGCAAAAAGAAACCCACAGACACTACATGTGCTGTATCACTCGTAAACAAGGGCGTCCCCGGGGAGGGGGGGGGGGGAGGTGGTTGTGGCAACTGCCCCCCTTTTCCATATCTCGGCAAAAATTAAATGTTGAGAACACAAGCTGAATCAAGTCGAACTACAGCGACTGTTTATTCAAAAATTTTACTCAACATAAAAGATTGGGTATATGCTAAAGCTCATGGGAAGAATAGAACACGTTCTATATCATTCACCTTCTGGATTCTAGGCGATATTCTAAATACATTTCATGTATGCCATTCAAAGACTTGCCGTTTTTGAGATATGCCCAATTTTGCGTACGAAATAACAAACGCAGGCCAATGGATTGTAACAAATATTTTCTTTTACTGTATGATTTGAAC
This sequence comes from Acanthoscelides obtectus, assembly GCA_963669975.1. NCBI lineage: Eukaryota > Metazoa > Arthropoda > Insecta > Coleoptera > Chrysomelidae > Acanthoscelides > Acanthoscelides obtectus. The sequence continues at coordinate 21,277,666 of CAVLJG010000010.1, read as the reverse complement.
CGGGTTTTTTTACAATGGGTAATCTACTTTAGTAGATTTTATTCTGGAGTCGGAAATTTGAATAACAAATAAGTACAGTGTGGTCAAAAAAGGAGAATGAAAATTAGATATTAAAAAACTCAAAATTTAAAATTTTTGAAACCGAAATTACCATTTACTATAATGTCATGGCCAACTGAGGTTATCTTATGGTAAAAGCCGTATGGAGTATTTGAGCAAGAGAAAAATAAATACCGTATCTTGAAAGATATTAATTTGCGAAGTAGACAACCTTATACAAAATTAACCTTAAAGTTTTGGTATGGACTTTCGGTACAAGAGGAAGCGCCATCAGTTCTACCTGGGACACCCTGTATAACTTATCATAACCATGGGTGAATAAAACAATTGGATATTACAATTGATTTCGTACAAACACGTAAGTAAGTAAAAGAACGTATATAAGACTGCATGGAATATTAATTGGATGACATGGAACGAATGACTCACCATTTGCATTTTCGTGGATCGTCGGTGATACGGCGTCCTTTTCCTTCTTCGTTTCTTTGCCATTGTTTCCTGGAACAAAACAGGAAACTACAACTGGTTTAGCTAGCAGATACTATTTAAAGAACGAAGCAAATATTTAACGTGGCGCGTTTATTGTTGTGTGTGCGTGCTGTGTAAAGAATTGTTTAGTAGGTAGCTGCACCTAAGGGATACTTCAGATGTTTTCAAATTAAATATATAAGGTGTGAAGTTATGATAATGAGGAAGGCCTCTGGACGAAGCATCGTGAATTTTTCTTCCATAGGCGGAGGCATGAAAGAACTCGCCACCTATCCCAGGTAGCCCAAGAGCGTGAAAATAACGTTACAGACTGGTCATGGAATGACGAGAAAGCACGAAATGCATGACAAAAAAATGTGAAATGTCACATACCGATGACGTCATATGGCAGACGTCGATAATACGTCACTTGCTGGACGTGAAGATAACGTCTATTATTTATAATCTATAACACGCATGGTACTAAACAACATGCTAGAGATATAAGTCGCGTTAGCCTGAAATGGCCATTTTTTTATTTCAGTACGTGGAAGTTGGAGCAACGAGACGCGGACCTATTTCAGCTATCTGTGATTGTTGTTCACTCATTAGTTACAGCGTTGCCAGATTAAATATAAAAACATTTTCAAGAATACGTAACACATTGAATATCTAAAATGTAATATGTATTTTTTTGTTTTGTATGTTCTGTATAAATGTTGTATCCAATAACGTCATTTTCATTTTGCAATCACACTTATTCTTAAAAAATCATTAAATATTATATGAATGCTAGAAATATAGAAGAAAAATGGACAATTATACGCCGGTAACGTTATTTCAGACGTCGATTGGGGATGGAATTAGATAATTGATTTTGAATAGGAAACATTGATTTTAAACTGACAAAAACATCGTATATGTAAAAAAAATATATTATGCAAACTAGATAACCTCAAAAACACGCCATAACAACGTCCTACAGTAACCGTACACAACCTGACATTTAGTAAACGTCATTACGACGTCGATATGATGAACAAGTTGATGAGCCATTATGACGTGCTTGTGCTAGCTGGGTACCACCCTACAGTGCATCAGAACGTTGACAATGAACTACGACACCTCCAAGTTGTGGAAAAGTAGTAGCGAAAGTATAACTCTGATTCTGATAGGTGTGCAACATATTCATCTCAGTTTTGAAACTTGGTACAAGCCATCATGACGGAACCACTAGTAAGCTGGGCAGGAATAATAAAATAACTAGAAATAAACGATAATTTGGCATTGACAGTAGTGGCCAGACGATGACCTGAATGCAAGTTTTGGACAAATATATCGTTAATGTTGGGGCATTGTCGTTAATGCTCAATACCGCCGATCAAGAAGGGTTGGAAATGTTGATATGAAACAAACAACTTGACTCTATTACACTATTAGCAGTGAAAATAAACTAGAAAAAAAAGAGAACAATATGAGTATTATAAAAACCTGGAACATGAAAGTTGACATGTAAAAAAAGTTTCATGTATTACTTTCCACTGTATTTTATTTCCGCCGTGTTTTTCTCTAGAATCCACAAATTTTCGGGGCAGCTCTATGTACAGTTAATGGAACCACCACTCAAATTTAGCCACACTTCGCCTTCTTATACTTTGCGCCGGATTTTATTATTATAACCCATTTGGTTAAAAAAAAACAAAAAAACTTGTAAGCAAATGTATGTACTTGTATGTTATTGAACGCGCCCGCCTGTGAATGTCCTAGTGAATCATTTGTTTTCAACAATTTTTCCATGCTATCCTTATACGAAGTTAAATATTTACGTTTTACGTATTGCCTACTAGACTACTACTTTTTCTGTGAAAAAAGAAACCAAATGTTTTCAAATTTAATCAATAACAGTTTCATTACTGCTAGCACCATCTGTACGAGTGAAAGTTAAACACCGGCGGCCTGCGGCAACTGCGGCTCGCCGAACAGGACACGAAAGGAAGTCTTATCCTGCATTTAAACATAGTTAGGCATGTACGTTAGAGATGGCTGGTAGAAGAAATAGCTTGTGACAAATGGAGAGTACCTGCTTCATAAAAATTAATAGACCAGGACTAGTCTATGTCGCATAATACTTGAAATTTATGTTTCCAAGAAGAAAATTTGCAATTTTGAAAATAAGAATTAATGTCAAACAATAGAACTATAACGCGATCGCGAAAGTGGTTTGATTAGAACGAGATCAGGTAATTCCTTTGTTCAGCAAAATCATTTTCATAGTGATGTATATATTATAATTGTGTTGAATACTAAGATATTATGTGGCAGATTTCCGTGGAGATTTGCTTAAATAAATCTTCTATACAGCGGCCTTACAACAGGAAGAAACACAATGACTTTAAACCACAAAAGTAGCATAGTCGGTACATCAATTTTTATTACGGTGACCTTTGCCTTCATGGAGCCTAGATACCAGGAGAAACTAGGGCAACGCTGTTCCTGCTGTAAAAACTATCCCGAAACTTGACGCTTGGAGTACCCAGCACCAGTGGTGCTTTGACAGGGTTGACTTGTTGGGGGATTTTTACTTGAGGAATTTTTGGGGGGTATAATGCTTTAGGGGATATTACACTTTTCGCGGATAGAAAGCACTTTGAACCAAACCTACCCCTTTGAATTAATTGTGATTTGAGTTTTTTTTAAAACCGGCCTATCTGGCAACGCTGAGCTATGACAGATCCGCCACATGAACACTTTCCTTAGTCTAAGGGCCGTATCGTCAGTCGTACCTACAATTGTAGGATGCCTTTATGGCCTCCTTGATTTCATAGTTTTCTACTCTTCCGTGTCAGCGCTCTATTTTGAGGTTATGTCACAAATATCTATTTGCTTCAAACTGTTCGTACTTTTGATTAATATCATCTGTTATATAGCCTGCAATTTCCTACAATTTAAGAAGAAAACATAGCCTGACAATAGCAGAGCGCTGACGCTAATACGGAACAGTAGAAATCTAGAAATATCCCAGCACTTCTGCAGGAAAGGAAAGACTATGAAAATCAAGGAGGCCATACAGGCGTCCTATAATTATTAGGAACGTCTGATGACAGATATCTGCGTTTTTATAAAACTTGATTTTTACGAATGATAAATAAATAATATAAATATACGAGGCTTGTTCAATAAGTACCCGTGTTTGACGACAGAGGGCGTTCCTGAGGGAAGTTGGTGTCATCATCGTGATCTGCCATCTATCAAACAACAGCACAACAAATTTCAGACTGATTTATAGGTTAGTTTGGATTTGGCAGCCATTCGAGAAACACGTGTATCGTTATTTTCGCTAAGATAGAAGAAGAGCAGTATCGTTCGGTAATTCGCTTTTTGTTTTTGAACGGGGAAAACTGCGAGGAGATAAAAGCAAAGTTGGATGCTGTTTATGGGGACACTTCGCCATCTATGACCGCAGTTAGATATTGGCTCTACGAATTTAAACGTGGGCGAACATCCGTTTTTGATGAGGAGCGACCAGGACGTCCGCCAGACGTGGTTACCGAGGAAATCATTCAAAAAGTCCACGACATGATTCTCGCTCATCGACGAACGAAAGTGAACGAAGTAGCAGACGCCGTAGGTGTGTCGACCGGAACGGCAATGAATACTCGTATTTTATATGATAAGTTAGAGATGAAAAATTGTCGGCCCGATTGGTGGCGCGATTGCTCACGGTGGAAAAGCGGATGCGGCTGTTAACTTCGAAGCACTGTTTGGAGCAGTTTAAGCGAAATCCGAAGGAGTTTTTGCAACGAGTTGTCACCGTTGACGAAACCTGGAATCATCAGTACACACCAGAAACTAAGCAACAATCAAAACAATGGATTTCTCCCTGTGAATCGGCTCCAAAAAAGGCGAAGACGGTCCCATCGGCCGGAAAGGTCATGGCGACGATTTTTTGGGATGCGAACGGTGTCATTTACATGGATTTTTTAGAAAAAAGGAAGAACAATCACTGGACGACAATATTACAATGAGTTATTGGACCGCGAAAAGAAGGTGCTGTTTCACTACGATAACGCACCAGCACATTAATCCGAAGTTGTCGCCGCCAAACTGCATGAATTGCGTTATGAAGTGCTGCCACATCCTCCATATTCACCCGATCTGGCCCATGCGAAATGGCTCGCGGGAAAAAACTTGGCTCAAACGAGAAAGCCATCGCCGAGACAGAGGCGTATTTTGGAGTTCTACAAATCCTATTTTTTGTAGGAGTTGAAAAAATGGCAGGAACGTTGAGAAAAGCAAAAGGGACTATGTTGAGAAACAAAAAAAAAATTTTTTTTGGGAAAAAAGATGTCTTCATTTCTAACACGGCTACTTACTGAACCGTCTTCGTATATAAATGCAGACTCAAGGAGCCGGGTCTCGTACTAAACCCTTGCTTCGATCACTGCCATATGGGGCCATATTTTTTTCCATTTCCCCGGTTCTCCTGGTATATGTATAGGCTCAATCTATGTCTTTACGTATTTCGGGAGTCGTAAAGGTAAGAGAACAGGTCCGAATTTTTCCAGGTAAGATAATTTTGAAAAAAGGTCAAGAGCTCTACACTAACCATGAACAAGGAGTCCGAATATGTTGTAATCTTAGACCAAGGTCACCTCTAAAGGTCATCCTTTATCATTATTCAACCTTGAAGCTCACCTTCAAAGTCATTTCAAGATCAATTTGTTTTAACCGAGAATCTCGTCTTTACACTGACAATGCAGAATGTTACAGTTCAAATACGTTCGTATGTACTTCTATGAGCTTGAAACTAATGCTCAAGGTCATTTTTGAAATCCTTGGTAAAAGTTACTAAATGTGACCTTGATTTTTTTTAAACTAGTAATATAGCTTTCGTTCGCCCGACCAAACACGGCCAACCATGGACAGCTGTTTCGTGCTTTTGGGCAACACTTCAGCATGGAATAAGCTTGATCTCATGTAGAACAACGAACGAAAGTTGAGCAACTCTGTTCTATTTAGAGTATCAGGTTTATCAGAATAAGTCAGCACAATGTGTGTTCGCATTGTCAACCAGGTCAGCGCCGTGGCTGCTAGATGCCGCGCGATTCTGGTTCTATAGTATAGCCGGCCACAGATTGTTCATCAATAATTCTGCTGATCTTTTAGGAATTTTCATTAGCCTCATTTATTTGACTTTTCTTTGACCTTTAGAGATGACCTTGAACTTCGATTTTAACACATTGACTTTTCTGTTTTCGATTGTTCAAAGTGACTGAAGACCTGACCTTGATCTTACCCGTATAATACAGAGCCGTTTCGTTACTTCACGGATACAGTATTGAAATGCCATATCTGCCACTTAATACTTTGTAGTACACATAATGGATTGTGGGAACACTTACCTTTTTTAATAAGCAAGCTTGTTACCCGTCTTAAAGCGTCTCTAGGGGATCTTTGGAAGAACTTGGGGGTGAGATTAGGAGGTAACGTAAGAGGTTTCCTACTGGACTCCCATGGAGTGCGATTGGCAGATGTCCTGTCTAAGTGCTCAATCGATGCAGGCCTATAAAAACACAAATATGTCATTACATTTAATTTATAGTGTGGATGTAGGCTATGTTTTTTTAAAACAAACTAATGGTTTTTAATAGTTAGTTTTTGACAATTAGTACATCCTATCTTTGTTAGGTGTACGTAGTTTGTATAAGACATAAGTTTACTTGATAGTACTAAGTGCATGGGTATTTTAATTGAATTCATATATTACCTCCTTTGTCTTTGTTTGGGATACCAGCCCCTGCCAGGTCCACCGGCCAAGCGTAGGAGTTCAGCTCCAACAATCGCCTGCTCCAGACCACTTTGTGATGTACCTCGTCGATAACCTGATGTGGACAAGTTGCTCACAGTATTTAGGCTACCTGCAAATGGATAAAAAATATGAGTTGCAGAACAGTCACCAAATAAAAAAAATTCTGAAAATGCTGTCTAACACAGCTTGTACAGTAATAGTCTCTACTAGCTCAGCTCAACATTGTCAAAATTGTTCTTGACCATATGAATGCTGTGCACACTTCGAATGTAGAAGTTTGTTCTTACCTATGGTATTGCTTTGCCTGGGTGCCGTTTGACTACCCCCACCTGGAACGTCAGGTGCCTTCCGATGAGGTGTCCTCGGCACATCACAGCCTCTTGCGAATATTGGTGTTTCTGGTAAGCTGCATGAAGTCTGAAGACCATGAGCAGGCAACGGAGGGGGCATCTGAAACACAATATTTTATAAGAAAATTATGTTTGTCACCATGGAAAATACCTTGGACAAAAAATGAGTATTTTGGAAGGAAGAATTATTAAAAAAATGATCAGTTTTCAGTCTTGCTATAGCGCTATGTTGCTGGAAATTGACTACTGAAAAGCAGGGGCGGTTGCTTAACTTTAGATGTGCTTCTAAAAGTGACTGCCGGTGAAGGAAAAAATAAATAGCGGGGAGGGGCTGCTCCCAGCTCTCACTATAACCAAATTGTTCGACTTGATTTTTTGACTCATCGAAACACTTTATCGATTTGAGCGTCTGGCGGGGGCTCACTGAATTGGGAAACATTCTAAAATAATAAGAAAATGAATATTTCAGGGAAAAAATTAGAAAATGAATCCGTTCAAAATATGTCACCTGAGAAGGACATGACAAAAAAAAAACAGACGGTGTGAAGTACTTCTGTGTCTTAACAGATATGCAAGATTTATTATCCAACAAAGTAATAGCTAATGGCCTATAGAAACTTTAACATATCTGGAAGTCGTCATAAAAATTGTAAACAGAGAAACGTCATCCGTATGTCACTCGTAAACTAGCTTTGTCTTCTATAAATATTTCTAAAAATCTAGTCAACAGTTAAAGTTTTCTCGTTTTATTAAAAAAAACAATCATGGACGTTGGAATCGTAAAATCAGAAAATACAAATTTGCCAAAAATTTTAAGCGATCTACTGACTTTTTCATTTCAAGTGACATGGCTTGTAACAGCTGTCAAATGATGACGTCACGAACTGCACCTTCGTGACGTCACCGTTTATGACAGTTAAGACCAATAATAACCTTGCTCAGGTGGTGGTTTCTATGCGGATCTTTATCGATGTGTTTTTACATTATCAGGCCATACAATAACGTGTAAACTAGTAGAAGTCATATGCATATATTTAAAGGAAAAAACACTCAACTGAAACGACAATACAAATGGTTCTAGAGGACTGAAGGAGAAGTATCGACAATAGGAAACATACAGTGACAGTGTTTTTGGACTTCAAAAGAGGGCGTATGGAACTATTGACAGAGATAAAGTACTTACAAATTTGTATCACTATGGATTTAAAGGATCTCTATTCAAAATTCTACAAAACTACTTAATTGACAGAAGTCAAAAAACAAAAATTGGATGAACATCATCAAGCTCAAAAAATATTTTGATTAGTGTACCACAAGGTACTAAACTAGGCCCACTACCATTTATTTTATATATTAATGACATTTGTGATATTTTAGATATTTGTAAAATTCAGTTATTTGCGGATGATACATTAATATACATATCAGATGAAAATATAGACACTGCTTTAAAAATGGTAAATTCTGGCAAAAATCATAAATTGGTTAAATGTAAATAAACTAAAATTGAATGCTTCTAAAACCAAACTGTATGCTAATAGGGAAATACCGAAATGAAAATACTATCACAGTTAGGATAAATGGTGAAATAATTGAAAATGTTGAATCAATTAAATATTTAGGTACCTATATATATATATGTATATATATATATTGTAGGAAACTAAAGTTTTAGAATCACTATAAATACATTATTTCAAAAATTGACAAAAAACTAATTACTTTTATAGGGCTTCTCATAGTCTAAGCACGTATTCCAAAAACCTAGTTATAATAAAATTATTCTACCCCATTTACTGTATTTTAAATTATAAGTCCTGCAAAACAGAGCTATGAGAATAATATTGAATAAAAATCAGTACACCAAAATAAAATCTATGCAGTGATTGAATATAAAAAAATTGATATCATATTTGGTTCTTATTTTTATATTTAAAATAAAAAATCATCTTTTGCAACAACATTTAGAAAACTACAAAGAATTGAATAATCATTACCACAATTATTATACAAGAGTAAATATAGATTTTCATTTACAAAACTGTAATAGTCATATAACTAGCAAATCAATATTTCTGAGAGGATTACTTGAATTTAATAAACTAAATAATGATATAAAGTCAACTTGTAATTAAAAATATTCAATGGACAGTAAAAATTCATAGAGGTACAAATTTTGTTTTTCTAAATATCTGTATGTTGTATTGTAGCAATCATGCTAAATAAAGCTTATACAAACAAAGGTTATTCAGATTAAAGTTTTACGGTTTTTTAGGTCTCAAAACTACAGTAGTAATTTTCTAATAGAACAAACATTAATTATTTCAGACCCAGTTAAAAAAAGTGTCAACTAGCCTAATCCGTATTCTGAACGTTATTCTTCTGGCCAGCAGAGACCTCACTGGAGACTCTTGTTTAAGTCTCCAAAAGAAAGTTGCTTTTAATATTTGCGGAACGTATAGCTTAATCCAAACAACCATAAATATGATCATAGGTGGAACAGTTCTTTACATGTGAAACAATTTTAGTTAGTACAATAAACGTCACTTCATTTGATAGATAAAATACACTAACCTCATCTTGCGGACTGCCTGCAGCTGACCGCTGTTTAGCGAAAGGTCGTCTAGGAGCGCGATGTGGGGGAACTTCGGGGAGCGTCGTATGCCTGGAAGACGACGTAGAGGAGGCCGTACCGGAAGGACAGTAATTACGATGGCGACCTGAAATACAATATGCTATAATTAATTTACTATATATAGACTTCAAATATGGTTACAGTTGTTAACCTGCCCACTGGAATGATTACAAAAAACATACTAATCGATAGAATATAGCGTAAAAAGTAACATCAATCAATAAAAGTCGTTTTCATTAATATGCTAGTAACAAGCATATAAGTCATGGTCTCAAGTGCACTGCATCAGAGTCATAGTAATAGTAAGTAAAAATGTAAAAATAACTTAAAACAAAAAGTAAGTAGAAAACAAATGGAGGAATGTTCAAGCTACCAAAAAGTTTGATATTTAACAGGAATGTCCATGTGAACTTCAATAACTTCCTAAGCAGTCTTGACATCTATTTAAAAGCAACAGACCTAGATGGCAAGGATGGGGAAACAAAAGTAGCAATATTGTTGAGCCATGCTGCAGAGGAAGCTCAGAAGTTCATGACCTTTAAACTTAGTGGTGCTGATAAGAAGAAAGTTGTGGGAGCATTCCAAAATCACTGCAAGCTGTTGAGGAACGAAACATACGACAGGTACAAGTTTTTCACCAGAGTGCAACAGGAGGGCGACATCTTTGTTCACTACATCACGGAAAAACTCTTGCTTCACCATGTAATTTTGGGGAGCTGGAAGATTCACTAGTTCGTGATAGTAAGTGGCATCAGGAACAGTGACTCCAGGAGAGGCCACTAAGGCAATCAAATCTGTCTTTGAAAGTAGCAGAAGAACATTGCAGGGCTGTAGAAATTAGCTCCATGCAAGTGAAGAAAGGATAAGGAAGTAGACTTTGTCAGAGTTAAGAAAAAGAGTGGTCAGTGTAGTAATAATCGAAGCAGTGAAGTATATAAATGCTTAAAATGTGGTAAGATGAGTTGTCCAGCTTTTCGTAAAATGTGTAACAAATGATTTTATAATTGGCTGTAAATTTAAGAAATCAAGCCGGGTAGGAACTTCACAGTCAGGTCAGTCTAACAAGTTTAATAGGTTTGGTTATGAGAGACAAGTTGAAAGAAAGGTACATGAAATTAATAATGACCACAGTGACAGTTCTGGGGGTGATGAATCGCCTTTTATTAGCTATATTGTGCTAGATTCTATTGATAAAATCTGGAGTGTTGAGGCAATGATTATTAACTGTAACTGTATGCCTCTTAGTCTTTATTATAAATTGAAGCTGACTAAAAGCCTTGATAAATCGAGTATAACTATTGTGTCTTATGGGAACAATAAGGTTGAAGCAGCTGGTACAGCCATAATAAAACGTCTGATAAAAACAAATGTTATAATATAAAATTTTTGTTAGTTGAAGAGGCCTCGGTGCATATCTTGAGTTTAAATGCTTGTGTTAAGCTGAATCTTGTAAAAAAGTTGATTCTCTTAAATCCCAGGTTCTTGATAGACTCAAATTTCCTAATTCGTATATATATATATACTGTAACTTGCTTCTTAGCGGAAAATATTTTTACTGCATTATCTAGCAACATAAGCTAGAAATGTTTGACACTTGTTATACAATTTCGTATATTGCGGTCAGATTTTGCGGAACCATCGGAATCCTACTTCCTGCTCAAGTTTGAAAACTTTGAGAAGCGCACAGATTGTTGACGACATTGTCAACAGAGTCAAGATATGTAGACCAGTCATATGCAGCAATATGTTCATGGTGGCTCGGCTATAATAGATTTCATAGTTACAGCCACATATTGTAATAAAAATATTTCTCGTACAGAGGATCCTTAACACCATTGTTTGTCATATATATGTTAGCTGAATACAACTTCGGCTTGTCGATATTTTTGTAATGCACAATCATATTATTTGATAAATGTTTGATGAAGATTAAAAATACACATCTAGATGAAAAGTCATACTGACCTCTATTATAATTTGCATCCATTGACCGTGTCCTGAGGCTACTGTGAGGAGGTACAGCTGGAGCTTCAGGAAGTGTTCCTGCTCTTTGTTTTCTAGCATCCACCACTTCTTGATATTCGTCATCGTCCTCTTCCACAGGCGATGGTGGCAGCGGAGGTAGATCCTGAAAGGGTTTCAGTTCGGCTATTATTGAGTATAAAAAACTACTGTACCACGAAAAATGCCTGCAGTCGCTTCACAAATAAGTATGTGAGCTTCATGGAGACTACAAAAACATTTTTTGTGATATAAAAGATTTTTATTATTATAACTTTTTGTTTTTTTATATATATTATAGCTACGAATTTAACTTCTTATTTGACAAAGTAAGGAAGACATATTTTATATATTCATAACGATTATTGACTTTCAGTGTAGGTCAGGGAAGCGTTTTTTTCAGCGTATGGGAGGAATATGTATCAAGCTTTGGCGAGCTATTTGATAGGGACCTTAGTCAGTATAGTCACCACCTAGGCTTTTGGCTTAGGCTAGATCTCAAATTCATGTCTTGTGCCTAAACCCATTTTGCAGGTCGATATCATTGAGACGGTGATGTTTGATAAATTTTTAATAGAGTATTTGGTTGATGGCAGCCTACCATTATGCTTATTAATGAACTTACGTTTTTCTCGGCATGAACCTCGGCTCGTACTGCGGGAAAGTCCGCTGACGTGGAAGTGGGCATAGGAAGGTACTGTCTGGGATCCCGTTGCTGGTGTGTCAGTTTCATTTCTTTGGCGCTTTCTGATTTCTGGATGCCATTTCGTTTCGGAAACGGATTACCACCTAAGAGGAGAAATAACGACATGTGAATCATCTCAGAACAAATACACATTGTGGAAAACAGTTGTCTCCATCCAAAGGCGAATGTCAGCATTAACTGATAATTTCTACGTAATCTTATACATTATACATCAATAATTACTGACGCTCTGACTACACGGTCAATCGATTTGTATATTCCATGATATAGTAACGGACCACAGTAAATACTGATCGCGTGACAATCGCCTAAATGTTGGGCAGTGATGGGAGCATCTCCGTCAGGGCGATCCAAGGCACGCTCGTATAGTCAGTTTCGATTAGTTCATCTAATCTGTTACTTCTGACAAACCAATATCAGTAGAAAACAGGCATCAAAAAAGGAAGAAATATGCAAAGAACTAAATGAACCATGCCTTGAAAAATAATCAGACACTGTCAAATTGATGTTTTGACTAATATGGTATATATGAATATTGTTGATTTTGGTTTAATACAAATGAATCGGTCAATGCAAAAATCATTCAAGTCCAGTGTTTTTACCAACATGCTTTTTTTAGTGATAACGCTTCATTAAAGGTAGATGCTACACCTCGTAAGTCACTACATTTCTTCTCTTTCAAATAACACCACGTAATACACGTTCAGTGTAAAAACATCGTAAGTCCGGGGTTTACGTAGTTGTTGCTCAAATTACTCGTCGGCGGGTCACTGCAAAAGCGTTTTTATTGGAAAAATATTTTGATGCCTGGTAAATAAGCACGTGGGTTCTTCTACCACTGATTGCTGATTATTCAAGAAAGTTGAACGAGTAAATTTATGTATTGTTTCATGATAATAATAATAATAATAATAATAATGTTTATTGGTCCAATTACAAAGCTTTCGTATAAATAATAACGGCAGTGTCCAATAAACATAATATACCCAAAAAAGTGTACACTTAGGCTTGGGTTTTAACCGACGTTGAGTTATATTAATACAACAAATTTTCTTTAAGTATACTAGTCAAATGCATAAATTTGCATCATTTTATGATCAAATAACATATAGGTTTTTAGTGTCAACAAACTTATGGATTTGTAGCCTTGGTTGCTTTAGGATCCATGATTTTAATTCAATTTTAAAACGCTTTTTACATTTTATATGTTTGAGGTTTGCAGGAATAACATTATAAAATTTTTACCATAGAAAATAGAATGATCTTTGGCTGATAGTTTTATTAAGTCTAGGAATTAGTGCAGAGGTTTCCTTGAATCGTGTTTGATGGTTGTGGCTGATAGAAAGTAACAATTTTGGATTTTTTGTTAAATATATTATTGTGATAAAAATACATTTGCCGGCAGTCGAAAAGCTGAGATTCATTGTAAAGATTTTGTGAGGGATAACATTTATTTTTGTTCAACATACCTTCCAAAATCCACTTCTGCGTAATTTTAATCTTTTTATAATAATTATTCATGACTCCCCCCATGCTAAGATTCCGTGAGATAGTAATGATTGAACAAGGGCATGATATATTATGTGTAGATATTTTTCGCTTAAAAAACTGCTGAAGTATGTGACTTTCGGAATAAGGTATCTTAATTTTCTTACTAAATTTTCAATATGTTTCTTCCATCTTAGATGGTTATCTATGAATACCCCTAGGTATTTGAAATTATCAGCCGATTGTATGTTTCTACAGCTATTCAACGTTTTAATTTGGAGTTGATTAAAATTTGGGGAAGATCTGTTGTCGCAAGAAAATGTAATAAAGTATGTCTTGTTGAAATTGACTGTTAAAATCCTTTCCGTGAAAAAATTTGTAACCTTTTGAAAATCTAATACAAAAGGGGTCATTAATATATGAATTAAACAGCACTGGTCCTAATACGCATCTAACAATCATATTTTCACTCAGTGCACTGTTGATGTTCACATATTGTATCCTGTTTTCTAAATAACTTTTCATGAGTTGATAAGTGACTCCACGAAATCTTAAATTTTGCAAGATTCTTAATAATTTTTGATGTGACGCTTTGTTTAGGTCTACAAAAGGCATGCTGTTGACTTATTATTATCAACGTACTTGTAAATTTTGGTTGTTAACTGAATAAGTGCATATTGACTTGATTTTGCTTCCTGGAATCCATATTGCTCTTCAGATATGAGGCTGTATTTTGCAATAAATTCTGAAAAGCGTTTCTTAAGAATTTTTTCGAAAATTTTTGAAAAGTTTGTCAATACTGAAATTGGGCGATAATTACAAGGTTTCTGTTTATCTCTAGATTTAAATACAGGTTTTATTATTGCCTTGTTTAATTGGGTCGTTTAGATGTAAAACGAGAAATTTGTCTTTCCGATGTGTTCGATTTGGCCTGGTTTCCGGTATGTACGTTAAAAATATTAAAATATGCAAAATTAAAACACGAGGCATGTTGATTAGACAATATTTAAGTGCAATTATAAGCGATAAGAAACATGATTAATATGATTCTGTTTGTTAATTTATATACCTCTAACCCTATTTCCTGCTAAAACAACGTAAGTCCATAACAGTCTTTCGGGTTCTTTCCATTATTATTATCAATGAATTATTGGAAATTTCAATCTATTAAAACTCAAACACTACATTATGCCAAAAAAAAAAATAATACAACTGGTTTATTTGTCAGAGAGAGAGATACAGTATAGAGAGAGTACAGTATTTATTATGAGACTTACGGCGTTTTTGCACTGATCGATTCAAATACGATTTCAGGCGTTGTGTCGTCTACTGGTTCACGTAACCAAAAAATACAAGCAGCTAGAAAACTATCTTTGTGGTAAAACAAATACTGATAAATTGTCCTCCCAACAAGAAATTTACCGTTGTCGTAAGAAAAACTCGCCCAATATTTAGCTGAAGCTATGAAACGCAGTCCAAGTAACACACAGATAAACTAATTATGCTGGCATTATTGTGAATGTACCTGAAAACGGCCACCGTGGTGGTCGAAACATCGTTCAATAAACAAGAGTTCAAACATATGTGGTTTGACTCGGCCATGATTATGAAAACCACAGGATAAGATTCAAGATTTACATTATGAAATGGAGGTTTCCTCTCAAGCTCCAATCGCAGTATTTTTAAACATCCTATTTTCGATCTCAACAAAAAAAGTTGAACGAAAAACGGCTGCTGAGGTTTTTGTAAAGAGCCGAAACATTCTATGCAGAATTGGTGATTATATGACTCATAAACTCATGTCAATTTCACTATTTGGAAACACATCTACCTACACACTGAATATAGAACTTTTTCCAAACGAATTTAGCAAGCGCCAATATCAGCCGAAATAAATCAAAACTCGCAAACCTTACCTTCCATCAGCAGTTGCCGATAGTATTCCTCCGATTTCTGAATCTCGTTGTGACTACTCGACTTCTGCAGATCATTCTTTCCTCTCGAGTCCCTCGTTGGTTTGGACGGCGGTTTTTTCTTATCCTTTTTGTCCCTGTTCAAACTTTCCATTCCATTCAGTATGAACTGCTCGTCCTGAACAACTTCAATATCTCTCCTTTCAAGTAATTCGCTGATATTTTGCTCGATTTGCCTTAAAGGTGATATTTCCGTGCTAGGTTGGGAACTTTCTGCTTCTTCTTCCTCTTCTACTGTTACGTCTAGTTCACGTCTGGGTGTTAAGTCTTCAGCATTCAGGCTTGGGAGGGAGACCTGTAACCAGACACAATGCATCAGAATATCATTCAAATGATATTTAGATAAAACGATTTTCTTAAACTCGTATTGAAAAGATTGATCCACATGGATTACGCTGCTGATTTAAGATACAATTTATCCATACATGTTTTGTAATCAATGAAGCTGGAACATTGAACAATGTAATGACCATACAAGTACATATACTCATATATGTTGTACATGTCACGATATACATATTTATACACATTCTTTAAAAATTGCTAAATACAAAACTTAAAAAATATCTCATATAAATATAAGATGCACACATTTAAAAAATACCAGTGGTAAAGGAGTATCTATTAGACACGACCGCTAAGGACTCAACTTATGTGCTATATATATATATATATATATATATATATATATATATATAAAGTGTATTGTCCGCAAATATTTGAATTTTGCAGTGTTCTAAAATGTCAGAGATATCATTTATATAAATAATAAATAGTAACGGCCCTAATTTACTCCCCTGTGGCACTCCTACTGATATATTTTGAACACTTGACATAATATCTCCAACTTTAGTTTTTTGATTTCTATTTATTAAATAATTTTGTAAAATGTGCAATACTGATCCTTTAAAGCCATAGTGACGCAATTTCATTAACAATTTTTCCCTATCTATAGTCTCAAATGCCCTCTTGAAGTCTAAAAATATTGTTACAATATATTCTTTCTCATCTATATTTCTTCTCCAGTCTTCCACCACCATTTGGATTGCCATTTCTGTGGAACATTTTTTTCTAAATCCAGCTTGATTTTTTATCAAAATTTTGGTTTCTTCAATAAATCCTATGATTTGTTCGTATATTATCCCATCGAACAGCTTCTCGACATCGGGCAAGACATTAGTCGGTCGCATATTTGTATACAGCTGAGAATTTTGAACTTTTGGCACAGGAGTAATTTAATTTTGATGGGAATTCACCATGCACTAAACAATGATTTACCAATAATAATTTATCTCCACTTATATTGAAACAATCATTTAGAATATTTTTTGAGAGATCCTCACTTGGATTATTATCAGATTTCAATTTTGAGATAGCCGTTCTTAAGATTGTTGATGTGAATGTCCTAAATTGCTTCATTCATGAATTCTGACATACTTGTAATGGACATAAGTTTGGATCACCGTCATCAATCGTCTTCACTATTTGATTTACACTTTCTATAAAATAAGTGTTCTTTCTTTCTGCTATCATTAATTTGTCGGTCAATACCCCATCTTCTAAACGTATTTTAGATAATTCAGTATTTCCTGGTTTAATGTAATTTTCAGTTACATGATAGATGAAAAGTTAAGTATGTGTGGAAAAATAACGTATACTTACTACTCTAACTATAGGCGACAAAGGTGTGTTCAGATCCATCGCTGTTTCCATTTTTGGAGAGTCATGAATCAGTCCTTCCCTAACTAATGATTTAATATTATCAAAGGTTGTGCTATGTCTCTTGATTTCATTGTTGTGCTTGCTCGGAGTACTCGATCTGCTACTCGATAGATCTACGCTTAGTCTGCAAAAATATAAAAGTGAAAATATGTGTGAATATTAAAGAAATAATGAAGTGATGCCTGATAACAATTAAAATGATATAAATCCGTACGTCATACCTTGATGGTGAGCTGCTCAAGTCTTGACTCATCAACCTAGAGTTATTGAGATCCAAGCTGTATCTTGATTTCGGTGAATTTAATTCTTGACTCAACCTCGAGTGAGGTGTACTTAAATCTATGCTATACCTGGAACATCCATATAATTAGACGGGGTTTTGAAAAGTGAGATTAAACGTGGAAATAATAATTTTTTGACCTTCCTTCTGCAAACGCCTCAAAATGGCGATCGTTTTGAAGCTAAACTATTATGAAAAATAGAGCATATTTTCAACATGAACAATTTCAGAGCTCAGTGTGCATATTTTTTGAATAAAGATAAAAAATAGCGAGTTATAAATATTTTGAAAGCTAGCATGTCACATGCATAAACTTATCCATCACAGCTCTTGTTTCATTATGTACCTTTTCGTCCATAACCAGTTGATATTTTCATTGGATGCAACTAGTTATATTTTAAGGATAAAAAATTCTACCCAAATTTTTCAAGCTCGATAATAACAATTTAATAATTACCTGGAGTTAGGAGTTTGCAACTCTCGACTCAACCTTGAGTTCATATCACTACTGAAGCGGGTGTTTGAGATGCTTAGTTCTGAGCTAAGTCGGGAGTTAAGTGAGGAATTTGACGTTAAAGAGCTACCCAGGTTTCCTATATTCTTACGATCCTTTTTACCTGAAAAAAAATATAATTTCCGATAAAATTCACATTGTTATTTAAATACTGAAGCGTTGGATATGTTTATTGTTGGATTTTTTAAACCTATTTTGCTATATTTTGCAACAAATATAGGGTGTGATAGTGAACTACACAAAACTGAATATAGCCGAACAAAAAATATATTACTCCATAAGTACTTGAAATATACATGGATAAATCACCAGGATGTTTATTTCAATGTTATCTAGCGTGGATTAACTGAAGACCCCTTATACATACTTGAGTTTAAAGACGTTAATTCATATAATATTTTGACATTTGGATTAGGGATTTTATAGTCTTTTCACTGGCTTCCTTAGAAAGATGGTTATGTTTTTCGCGCATGGATATGTGTGTAGATAATAGTTCGAATTTATGGTCTACATGCCAAACGGCATGATAACATATGAGGTGAATCTAAATTTTTTTTGACAGTGCGAGTGACACTCATAAAGTCAAAATGGTAGATTTTGATAAGAAAATTCAATATTGAAATTCGGTGGTGTTTCGATAATTGTTTTGCCACTGTGCATGATACTGGGTATACTAAGATTTTATAAAGTCTAATGGCGGATTTTGAGTGAAATGTCTACAGCCCAAATAGTTTGACGGCTTTTGACATTTGATGTGTCCTTAGATTTGTCTTGATAGTACAATTGTACAATTAAATAATCATCCTTTTCAATTACTGTAGTCAAGTTGTTTGTATTTAAAAAAATCTACTTATTAAAACACCGAGATATGGACTTGCTTACAGTAAAACCCAATTCAGACATTTAAAACAACCCTAGCAGATGCAGTATTTATAACAAGTTAGTTTATTACAAATTACTGTAAATTGTATGTCATTGAATATAACTTTTCTATTTTCAAATTGATGATTGTGGCAGATCTGTCATTTTGCACGAAGGACAAACAATAGGCTAGTTGTCACTTTTTCTAAGTAGGTCTTGAATATGTTGTTATATTGAACTAAAAAATTAATACTTCATTTTTTCAGACTTAAAAGACCATACCGAACTTCAATTTAAAAATATATTTCTGTTACAGAGGCGAAACGCTCTCTGCCATGTTTGGCTCATATTAATGTGTTCTGATGTCATACCATTTGTAAACAGCAGCTGACAGCAACATAACCTCTCAAAATTTTACACATACCAACATAACTTATACTAGTTTACATGAAAAATATAGTAATTATCGTTATTGTATCGTCCCAGAATGTAAAACGCATCGATAAAGATCCCAGGAAAGCTGTGGATAAGGTTGCCAGGGAAATAAATATACGCAACACTGTGTATTGCTTATGTTCGGAACATTTTACACTTTACTGTGCAGATTTTATCGTCTCGTACAAGTTGTCAAGGTTATGACGCATGAGTTTAGTTTTGAATAACTTCTGAAATACACTGAACTTACATAGAAGTCTTGCTGATTCTCAGCTCAGTAGAAGAGAAGTCTAGGTTGAAGGCAAAAAATTACCAACCATCAATGTGTCAATTTTTGACAGATTTGTGCTTTCTGCTTTTACAAATCCAACATCCATGATTGTTTTTTCAATAAAATGAGAGAACGATCCCTTTTTACGTTGATTAGGAGTTTTTAAGGATATTTAAAGAAGAAAACTTTAGTCCATGCGTGGCATACGCATAACGTTTTTTTATTTACAATTTCTATGACGTCTACTTACGGCCAATAATGTTTTCACCATTTCGTATTAAAAATGATTTTTTTTTCAAATTGGACCTACATATATATCCCACTTACACTTTCAAAATTGAAATTGACATATTTCGTTTTCCTAAGGCAAACACTGTAAGAAATAATCATTTATTCATTGAAACTAGATATGAGTCAACTACTCTGTTCTGAGCTGAGGTATAACTTAATATGTTTAACTGACAGTCTATCAGTTGAGGTATCGGAATGAGTAAGTAAAACCATGGAAACTAGATAAGGTGTGACATTAAATCTATTGAATTAGTATTGATATATCAAAAAGCTATCAATAAAATTTAGGCAAATATTATCCGGGATGATTTTATCAATAAATGATGTCTATGATTAAATATATTTTTATATTCTCGTTACATATTTAATTCTATAACTTAATAAAACATATGAACATCAATCACACTTATTGGGGACTGGTGGAATCAATCATGCACAACCATTTACCGTGGCATTATTTAGTAATAGAGTACTAGTAATAGTAATAATGTAAATAAAAAACACATAAAAAAGTGCTTGCACTTGAATTTATAAGCACATACACTTAAACAGATAAATGAAAAAATTATAAACGTGAAAGTACCAGGAAACTTATTCAGGCTATTATGATAAATTTTGTTTTACCAATGCAATAATACACACTTGTGAAAATAATGACGTAAGCGTTGCTTCAAATTCAATCGAATCGAGCTTCAGCAACTTGATAAGCCTTTTTTGAAGCATCATCGATACTGGTTTCAAATACGATAAACGACTTTTCAAAGAACTTACCTTTACCTCTTCTAATAATATAAGTACTATTTCCAGACAAGTTGGCTGAGTTCAGCTCAGGCGGTAACATGATGTGGTCATCAGAATCCGAGAACGGTGACGTAACTTCATCTTCAGTGGTACATGGAGGAGGATCAGGCCAATCATCCAGCTCTTTCAGTCGGTTCGGAATAGAACTCGTGCTGGAGTAAGACCCTGATTTCCTTCTCCGCCTGCCAATCACTTTCGTACTGCCTGGAACAACTTTTGAAGATTAGTGATAACCTGTTATTAGGAAAATATCAAACAGCAACATATGAAACAAGACTCGAAAAATTCAAGCTTCAGCAGAGAGAAGACTTCGTGGGGGCCTCATAGAAACGCAGTAGACATTTTGTTGATGCTGAGAAGTTTTCCATAAACGTCACGAAATTAGAGTTTTAAAAATCCGTAACGTTATCGTGTACCGAGCCCAGGATACGTTGTTCAGATAGCCCAACTTGGGGGCCATGTATCTCGGAAAGTACCCGCGAAACCATGGCTAATTGTTCTACGTGCTGAAATGTTCAACCAGTCCAGTTTTATTGAATTTATATGTTAACGATGTTGCAGAATCAACACCAAATAGCAGTTACTCGATTTTTGCAGATGATCTTAAATTATTCAGAGCAGTGAGAAATATCCACGATGCGGAAATCTTACAGATCTGATAAATCTTACTCGGTGGTGTAGTACTAATAAGGAAAACATCAATTTGAATAATTGCTACCAGATAAGCTTCAGCCGTAGTTCAAATTCTCTCATGCTTGAATATAAACATGAAAAACCGGTAGGGATTTGGGTATAACTTTTGATACAAAATTAACTTATAAAACACAGAGTAGAGAAATTACTTCTAAATTGGGATATATTTCTAGATCTGCCAAACATTTTTTCTGTAGAATTTTTTCAAATTCTATACTGATTTTGGAGTATATCACAGTGATATGGTGACCATATTTAATAGGCGACATTAACAGACCAAGGCAAATTTTCAAAACAGGCAGATATTAAAATGGGTCGTAGTCAGAGCGCTTCAGAACAAATTAGTACGTTGA
Organism: Acanthoscelides obtectus; assembly: GCA_963669975.1. Taxonomy (NCBI): domain Eukaryota; kingdom Metazoa; phylum Arthropoda; class Insecta; order Coleoptera; family Chrysomelidae; genus Acanthoscelides; species Acanthoscelides obtectus. The sequence continues at coordinate 21,255,955 of CAVLJG010000010.1, read as the reverse complement.
ACATATACTCATTGAAACACCACAGGAAAATTTTTGATTTATGTTTAAAATAGTTAATGGTGTCATAGTATGCCCAGTGTGCTTGGAAAAATAAATGTTAACGTTAATGAACGATGAACTTGCAATACAGAACTGTTTACGATTTCACATCATTCTACCAATTATGGTATGAATGAACCAGTTACTAGACAGTTACTGACAACGCCGCTGGAAGCTACAATATAGATATTTACAGTAGCATTATTTAGCACATCATTAAGCACATGAAAAATGTTTCTATTTAACATAAGTTTGCTAAGCTTTAAATATAGGTAGGTTGGGTATCACATGAATCTTTAGTTATTCTTTAGTTTAATAATTACATCGCATTTGTATATGATAAAGCAACTATCTAGAAGTACTTTATAGAAAAAATAACAAAGTAAAACCTTATTTGTACATGCAGTAAAGACCACAGACGAAAAAGTTCGTTTTTTTAAAACTTAAGAAAAAAATTCAATATCTCAGAAACGGTGACACTATATAGGCAAAGCCTACCTTCTCCTTAAGTTTGTCGTGGTACTTATTGGACACCCTGTATAAAGCTATTGTAATCTGTCACATGGTATGTAATGGGTAACCGTAAATAAATAGATAAATAAATAAACATACTGCTAGAGTGGGCAAATCACCAAAAGGTTCGGTATTTTATCATTGATTTGTTGAGCTGCTAACACTGCAGCCTTTATAGATGACACACATTGTTACTGAAACCCACTCACCCGAGCAGATGAATTGCAGATGGATATCGAAACAATGGTAAATTGGAAAACATCCTGGCAGATGCCACTTAAACTACCCTTCCTATAACCCTCAGCATTCATACTATGTTGGTCAAAATGAGGTCAGCACTGTAACTAATCATAGGGATTTGGGACTAATGATGACAAGTGATTTGAAGTAGGAGATGCATATAATAATAATAATAATAATAATAATAATAGCCTTTATTTAACCTGGCGGGTGTCAGCTAAAAGCTGTTTTTCATACCAAAATTATAATACAAAATCTGGGAGACATAAACATTGTTGAGTAACAATAATGAAAAATCTATTATGCCAAGAATAGGCATTTTTTTTTAATTTAAAGAAAAAATCATATATACAGTTAACAGTTACACCATTACATAAGTTAAAAACTAAATAATATAAGGAATTATGACATGAATTTGATACATAGTTAAAAAGGCCAACACTCAAATTTTCATATTTTCTTGAGCATTTACGTATTCAAAAATCGAAAACAGGTAAACTCATTTATCTATATCAAGTTTCTGAAATCATTGGAAACGCTTATCCGAAAGCATTTACACAGAAAATATCACAAAAGGATTTTCCGTGACTGGCATTTATCCCTTTAATCCAGATGTATTTGGAAATGATGAATTCTTGAGTGCCTTTGTTACATAGCGGCCAAATCCTAACACAGAGATTGGAGATAATCACGAAAGAACGAGCTAGAAGCAGAATACCTTAAAAAAAGATAAGAAAATCCAAGGTTAAAGTTGAAAAAGTGACCAAAAAAGTTTTTCCTGAAGAAAGTTCCGAAGACGAGATATCTGAAATACCAACGGCAGATTCAAGCAGTGAAGATGACAATTACTTTCAAAAACTTTTAGAAGATTCGAACAATGAAATGGAGATCGAAGATGTTGAAAATACTGCATTATTAGGAGATTTTGTACTTGTGGAACTGAAAGGCAAAAAATCTGTTCGGCATTATATAGCAGAAATTAAAAGAATGTAGAGGAAGACACATTTGAAATTGTGTATCCAAAAGTTATGAATAGTAACAAGTTTGTGAAGACCGAAGAAATATATGAAATCTGCACCAGTCAGCAAGTTGACATTTTTTCGTTTTTTTGAAAATATATAGGTTTTCACGTAATAACCCTGCGAAGCCGCATACACGAGATTAATTTACCAAAACCGTCAGGGATGGTCTTTACATAGACGCAGAAACTACTTCAGGGGTTTTCAAGCGCTACGTCACTGAAAGAGCACAGAAAACATAAATTTTAAAACAGAAATTAAAGTTACCTGGCGTTAAAAGAGCCTCATCATCAAGAGGTACCTCCCATGCGATGCTGGCCCTTTTGTTACACACTGGCGGTGGAGGAGGTGGCAGTGCCTCTTCCAAAGAGTCATCGGAAAAATGCTCATCGTCCGCTAGTTCACTCAGCGGGCGCAGAACACCTGGACCGTCGTCCAAGTCGCTAGAAAGATTGTCTTCGCTACCATGTCTGAAACATCAAGGAAAATATTATAAAACCTTCATTACGTATAGGGTATACACTTTTCCAATTTTGTTATGGCTCTAGCGTAATCATAGGTTGGTTACTATGCATGGATTGTCGTTCAGCCATGAGGCTTAGTGTAAACCTACACATAGTCTAATCATATTAGACGAAAATACCCCTGGTTTTATTGCTGCAAGTTGTTCAAAGGGGTATTCAAAACATGGACGCATAAAATGGGTACGCCAATTTTTGTGGGAATACTTTTTATTCGACAACAAAGGAAAAACGTCTTTTTGGATTCAATCGAAAGTGTTGACAGGAACGAAAAAACTTTTCATATAAGATTTTTAGGTATTTATGAGACCTACAAAATGAGACCACACCTAAAAACATCCGACTAATAGCAAAAAAGTTATGGCTGAAAACCGAGGCAAACTGCAGGTTCTGGCACTTGTTGGTAATGCGACGATGGTTTCTCGCAGATATTTGAAATTCTTCAAATTCGTAGGACTCGTACTTCTAAATAACTACAACAAAATTGGAGTAGATTGGTCAAGTAGTTTTTGAGAATTTCCAATTGTTTATCGCAAAACACCTGTTTTCCGGCCATCACTACTAATTTATTGAGCAATATAATATACAATGTTAGTTCAAAAGGTATTTTATAGCAAAATACACTAGTTTACCTTGCCGATATAGATCGCAAACCATTCCGGAAGATAAATGTTATGTTTATGCGAAAAACAAAGGCTACGTTTTTTTTCTTCTAAACAAATTCAAAGATTTCGTATTTGTGAGTAATTGAACAAATGCACTACGATATTCGAAAAACATACGTCACTATACACATTTTAAAATAAATCGCATGTATATCATCTTTTGGACTATGTTGTGTCGATGTGACATGCACAGAACGATGCATGACCAGCAAAATTACATGATGCGTTACTAGGTTTTGCACGTACGGAATAGTGGGCGGAAGCCTTTAACCTTCAAAAGAGTTGAACAGGTACTCACCTCTTGACCTCGCGATGCCTCTCTGCAGCCGTAGTGGGCACCGTTCTAGGAGGCAGCCTTGTTGGTGATGTGATAGGGAATCCAGGTCCAGTGGCGTGCTGTTGGAACGGTAAACTACCGAAACGGTACCCTGGAGGTGGGGGTGGGGCACGTAAAACGAATTCGCCGCCACTGTTGTTGGACCATCCGTAAGGGCGTTGGTGCTTGGTTTTTGGCTGCAAGAAAAATATATCAACAACAATTACTATGGATTATTACTCATAAACAAATACATTTGGGAAAATCTATTTATGGCATGTTATACATGACATTTATAATATATTGGCAATTATACAGGGTGTCCCAATTTTGACCTACACATCAAAGTTGTGATTATTTAAATGGAATGCCTCAAATTTTATAGCATATTTGGAAAAACCAATTCAAAAGAAGAAAATTGATAAAACATACTATGGGGTTTTGGTAATTAGCTACTGAGTTGTAAGGTGTTTTGTCCAGAAAAACCGTTCACTTCGGCAACCCCTCAATCCGCCATTTTGAAATTTGGAGTGCTGAGTTTTGTATAAAAAAAAACTTGCACATCTCAGCTTTTATCTTATTTGTTACTTTTTGCTCATACAGGGTGGTCAAAAACGCGAATTGTACTTTTTCTCAGAAATTTCAAATGGATCACCCTGTATATTGGTGCAAGTTTGGATTCAATTTTTCATAAGCTTTTTTTGGTATAAGGTTTGATTCAGATAAAATCACTAGATTTTGAGTTAGCTTTTAATAGAACACACCAAACTCACGGAAAAAAATCACATCATCCATGGAAACAAAAGACAAACAGTGGGCTAGTTCCTAACTCGCGCAAATATATAGGGTGATGCATTTGAAATTTTTGAGAAAAACTGCAATTAGCGTTTTTGACCACAATTAAAACTCGAAAAAGTAACAAATAAGATGAGGTGTGTAAGGTTTTTCTTGATACAAAATTCAGCACTCCAAATTTCAAAATGGCGGATTAAGGGGTTGCCGAAGTGGATGGTTTTTCTGGACAAAACACCTTACATCTCAGTAGCTTATTACCAAAACCCCATAGTATGCTATATCAATCTTCTTCTTTTGAATTGAGTTATCCAAATATGCAATAAAATTTGAGGCATTCCATTTGAAAAATCACAACTTGGATATGTAGGTCGAAATTGGGACACCTTGTATAATGGCCAATAATTTAGAAATGTGCCCTCAAATATCGTGTATAGCATCCCATAAATAGATTTTTCCAAAATGTATTTGTTTATGAGTGATATACCGTCCACACATGATGGACCACCTTGTATAAGATGTCCTCAAAGTTGGGACTTTCCTTTACACGCTGTATATATCTTGGAATAATAAACAGTTTTTTCTAGCAACATATTCACCAAAGTCTGAAGATTACCGATATATCCATATTATTTTAAAATATGCTGAGTGTCTTCGAAATGCTACCGAGGCCTCGCGACTGCATGCAGATCGCTTTTTAAGATACCTAAGTTTTCTTCTTTTGTTTGGGGCGAAACGTTTAGCGCATAAAACTGAGGTGATCACGGTTGACAAATTATGTGTGCGGATTTAGCAATATGTTGCATTCATTTGGGAAATAAAGTCAAAGTCTCTATTCTTTGGACAATACTATAAATTTCTTTTCGATGAACGTAGTTGTTTATGAAAAGGAAAGTCCTAACTGTCAGGGCACCCTGTATGTTAGCCTAGGGGAGTGTGTATGTAATGGAAAATTTTTCAAATTACAGAAGGTTTCAAATACCGGGAATAGAGCTTAAGCTCCGAATGTAATCAACCAATTGCTCAAAAAATGGATGAGTTTCAGAAACAATAAAAGATACAAATGTTTGACACGTTATGGTATAACTCAAATATTCTTTAGATATGCTTACAACAATCTACAACTTCGAAAACATTTTTGTATTTATACATACTACTTCGAAGTTGAGTCATTTATTTTAACAGTGAGTAGATCTGATCAAAATAAATGTTTTTTTCCTTTACCATTTTTCTGGTAAAATTAAAGTAACAAAGTTATAGCCCTTTGGAAGTTTGAGTACCGCCCTGTCTCAATAATAATATTATGTGCTCGTGTTTGGCAACAACGGATATAATCCGCCTTATCGGTTCATCGCATCGGAAACAAAAAAGCGAAAGAATTTGGAACGATGTTTTTACAATTATTTTATTCAGTTGTATACAGTCAGTGTCAGTCGGTAACGCGTGAGTGAATAGTGGTGTCTGTTGCGTGGCTCAAACGAAATCAAAAATGGCACATGTTAACGAAAATGCTGAACTTGTGGACATGATTCTTATTTACGTGGCATCACGGATTTATGCGGATTTGTTTCCCAATCGAGTGCAACCAGCCCCTCGTGCCTTTGTTAATGTAGTACAAAGGGCTCGTGAATCAGGTGACTTAAGACCTCACAGGGGACGGCATGCCGGTGCTCCAAGACCGCACGATCAAATACAGGTCCGCACTGAAATACTTGTCGGGAGGATACTTTATAAGACAAGGTAACATTTTTTTTTAATTATTTTTTATTTTTACACACATATTTTGGTTTATCTTCCTTCTACAATCATTATCTGAAAATTAATGACTCAACTTCAAAGTATAATACGCTCCTTTTTCATTTTTCGTATTTTTGCTGAAACCTCGTTTTATCGTAGAATCTACTAATAAAAAAAAAAAATAAACAATACTTAGTGAACATGTGGGTTGACCGATGGTAAAGCTGGGGCAGACCGCAGAATATCTTAAATACAGATTGTAAAATGATTCATAAAATGTTCAAGTCCTTACCAGGGTTGTTTGGGTGGCAGTGTGCGTTTGATCTTGAACGGCCATTCCGTTGAAATTTTGAAAATTGTGTGGAGGTGGGATGCATTCAGAACGAGGCGACAATTGAGTCAAAGGAAACGACCTGTTTTGTCCATATCGACCAATGTTTTGCAACTTCGGTCTATGCGAAGGTGATACCCTGAAAAAGAAAAAGTGTTAGTAGGCTGTGAATTTTTAGACATCGCTTCATTATTTTTCATACGATTTAATGCGCATTGCCAGGTCAATTCTTGAGATCAAACGTGGAAGAAACATTAAAGACATAACAGTAACATAGATGTCGTCAACATTCAATATAGTTTGTTTGGTACCTAACAAAGCATAAATACAGAGCAGAACAATAAATTATGGTACTTTCTTTGGAAAGTACAGAGAAAACTGAACCTGGCGCATAGCTTTTCATCTCCCGCACCATCAAGCAGTTGAAGATTTTTGTACGAGGTCTGAAAGCTAAGTGATGAGACTGGCAACGTAGCGTTCGATATGGCAACACTGGAGACGCCGAACAGGAACATGTGATCCGCCACCAGTACACGTTTGAACTCGTCAGAGTGAAAAATGAGTGACATTAATTTCGACCTACGATGTGAGATCAGGTTTTGTTTCAGATCTAGGCACAGTGCAACGCTGGCATCAGCAAGCAAGCCTACGAAGATAGTGTTTAGTCAAGTATTTTCGGTAGTTTAAGGCATTTTCAGGAGGGAGATAGTCCATTGAAGATGAAACACGAAGCGGAAGGGTTTCATCGTCAAGAGCCGATGAAAATATCGACAGAATCCGGGATCTTGCGCGGACAGATCGACGGTTGACAGAATGAAAAAAAATTTGGTATTGCATCAGGATAATGCTCCTTGTCACGAGTAAAAACATTCCCTTGTCTCCTCAGCCTCCTGACGAGGCCTTTTTCATCTTCCCGAAGTTGTAAAGTCACCTCACGAGAACTTATTTTAGGACAGTCCAAAACATTTAAACGGCTGTAACCGATCAGCTGAAGGCTACTCCAGTTTTGGAATTCCAGAACTGCTAAGAGGAGTGGAAGAACCGTCTCCAGCGCTGTGTGGCTTCAGAAGGAAGTTATTACGAAGGGACAATATAAAATTATATTTGTTTGGATAAAAAAAAACTTGCCTGCTCGGCAATCTTCGGATTCTCTGTTCTCTGTCTGGATGAAATATTATTAGCTTCTAGGTTACTTCTATGGTAAGGATAGGGCTTTGACAAATACGTCAAAGAAAAAAGTTGTGAGAAAAGCCCCAAGCTTGTTTTTGTACGAGCTCCTTCCCACTTTAGTTGGCCCAACTATTGAAATCTTAGTTTTTTTCTTATCAAACACAAATAATAAAAATGTAGCAGGGTTTTATATGTTTAAAATATTAACAATGAATATTTTGATAATATATAGTAGAAAACACCAACTTTATCACTTCCTAATCATATTTTCAGCATAAAAATAACACATGTTGCAATTAAAGCATGGCAACCTATTTTCATTTCAATGCAAAATAAGTCTATAATGCATAGGTGGCTGCGAAAAATAAAAGCCATGACAATTGTTTTTATTAATCACAGCTGTCAGAATTCGTTTAAAATAGTTTTGGGTAGTTAAGGTTTTCAAAATGGGTAGAGGAAAGGTTATTAGTGAGAAAATTCGATTACTGATAATTAAATTTTTTAGTTCTGGGAAATCAAACTCAGAAATTGCAACTTTGTTAGACTTATCGCGGTACAGTGTGAGAAATATTGTTAGAAGATATAACGTATCTGGTTCAGTTAATATTAAGCCACAATTTGTGAAAAAAAGTAGTATCACTAATGCCGACCGAAGAGCATTAAGAAGAATAATCGTGAAAAACAGGCGTGCCAATTATTTACAATTAAGTGCTCTGTGGAGTGACCCTGTTGGAAGGAGAATTTCGAGGTCCACAACTCATAGAGAGGGGGATTTAGCACTTGCAAGGTAAGTTTTCTTATAAAAAAAGTGAAGTAAAAACCCTAAAGTTGCACAACTTGTTTATAGGCCAAAGAAAAGCCACTATTAACTCGACTGCAAAAGAAAAATCGGCTTAGATGGGCTAAAGAACATAGACAATGGACACCTGAACAATGGTGTGCAATACAATGGAGTGATGAGGCCCGATTCGAAGTTTGTGTTGGTGACAGTCGCAGTAGAGTTATTCGCAAAAAAAATTAAGCATTCCATGTTGACTGTCTGAAGAGAAAAGTGAAATTTCCAGCATCCATTATGGTCTGGGGCAGTATGTCATCAAAAGGAGTAGGAAAACTTCATTTTATTGATGGAAATGTGGATACAAATAAATATTTGGCAATTTAAGAAGAATCGCTTTTACCAGTGATGGAAGAATGTTTGACATCCGGCCAAGAGCGTGTGTTTCAGCAAGATGGGACAGCGTGCCATACCTCAAAAAAGGCTATAAAATGGATGGAAGAAAATAATGTAGCACTTTTGAAATGGATTTCTAGCAGTCCAGATCTGTCACCTATTGAAACTTTGTGGCACGAGATAAAAAAGGTTCTACGACAACATCCTGCTTGTACAATCACCGAACTGAGACAAAAGCTTCAAGAAATATGGGATTGTTTTACACCAAATTTTTGCCAAAACTTGGTTAACACTATGCCGCAAAGAATTTCAGCCGTAATAAAAAATAAAGGTGATGTTACCCAATGGTAATCTTTCAATTGTTGCTTTGTTAACTTCGCGCATTTATTCGCACATTGTTTATTTTGTTCAAATGTTCTATTAGTTATAGGTCTAAGTGATTTCAAATATGTATTTTTTTCGACTAGAGTGTATCTAAAATGTTTTTGAGAAAACAAATTGTTAAGGAAGTAAATAGTTTAGTTTATAAAGGCATATTTTGGTATAAATCTTGAAGTGGGCCAACTGAACTGGAAAGGGGCTCGTATATCTTCGAGCTTGACACATTTGCTTGTAGTCGGGAGATCTTTTTGTTTTTTTTTTGTGAGGAGTCAAAGTATTTGAAAAATCCAGTTTGTTTTTCAGCGATTTTAGCCTTCGAAAGTTTCATGAAATCTGTCAATTTGGCTCTGCATCAATAACGCTTCAGCAAATCACATTAATATCGCTCAAAAATATCGTAAAAATTAATCTATCACTGATCAACAGCCAAAAAATATCCTAAATAAAATCAACAAAATATTACTATTTTTAATGTGCTAAAACCGGAATGAAACTTATTTTTTCAATATTAGTTCAAGTTTTAGAGATACGGTAATTATATGTGTTCCTGCTGTGACAGTGTTAATATACTGTAATTCACAAGAATGCACGTGCTACATTTTTATATTCGGCAAGGAAAGATGATGTAATCGGCATGATTGTGTTACGTTATACATACGTGTACATTATATTGATTTATATTAGCCATTTTTTCCTCAGTTGGCTGACAGCGTTCATGCAAGATGTCTCGAAAGTGTGTAAACAATCCAGATCAGTTTTGTTACGTGTGTGGCGATGTGACTTTTGCGTCTCAGAGATGGTCTATTACTCCACTAATAACAAAGGCATATCAGCTTTATTTCGGTTGTAAACTAGGTGATCAAGACAAACAGGGGGCACCCCACATCTGCTGTAATACATGTGCTTCAAGTCTGAGGAGCTGGTTAAATGGCAAAAAACGGTCTATGCGCTTTGCTGTCCCAATGGTTTGGAGAGAGCCTACAAATCATATTAATGATTGTTACTTTTGCATGGTACCTTGTGTTGGACAAGCCACAGGTATGTCCAAGAAAAAAAAATCGGTTATTAACTATCCAGACATACCATCTGCGATGAGACTTGTGCCTCACAGTGACGAAAATCCTATTCCAAAACCCCCAGAATCCTACACTTGCGAATCAGAAAACGAATCAGATCATGGCGATCGAGTGATTCGTCAGGAAGAAGATATGCCATCAACGTTAAGAGATCCTGATTTTATACCGAGCACGTCATGCCACCAACCGCACAAAATAACACAGTCAGAATTAAATGATCTTGTAAGAGATTTAGAACTTCCAAAATGTAAGGCAGAGTTACTTGGATCAAGACTGCAGCAGTGGAACTTGTTAGAAGACGATGTTTCGGTAGGTGTTTTTCGTAAACGCCACAAAGACTTAGAACCATTTTTCAATATGGAGAATAACTTGGTTTTCTGTAGTAACATTAACGGCTTACTGGCGGCTTTAAATATAAACTATAACCCAGAAGAATGGAGATTGTTTATAGACAGTTCAACATTGAGTTTAAAGGCAGTGTTATTGCATATTGGACATATTTTACCATCTCTTCCTGTAGGGTATGCAGTTCACATGAAAGAATCATATGACAATATGAAGTACCTATTGACATGCATAAAATACGATGAGCACCAATGGCATATTTGTGGCGATTTGAAAGTTGTTGCACTTTTACTTGGGCTGCAGCTAGGCTACACAAAGTTTTGCTGTTTTTTTGTGTGAATAGGACAGTCGGGCAAAGGCACTTCATTACACCAGACAAAACTGGCCTGTTCGTCAATTCGTAGAGCCAGGTCAAAAAAATGTACAGCAATGCCATTAGTAGATTCGAAAAAAAATTATTACCACCACTGCATATCAAGTTGGGCCTAATGAAAAACTTTGTCAAGGCATTAGATAGAGATGGGTCAGCTTTTCAATACCTGCGTCAGAAATTTCCAAGACTAAGTGAGGCAAAGGTTAAAGAAGGTATTTTTGTTGGGCCACAGATTCGAAATATTTTGAAAGATACACAGTTTGAAAACACTTTAACAGGTATTGAAAAAACTGCTTGGAATGATTTCCTTCTGGTGGTCACTAAGTTCTTGGGAAATAGAAAAGCTAACAACTATAAAACCCTTGTCAAAAATATGCTCTCATCGTATCAAAAGATGGGCTGTAATATGTCTCTTAAGATACATTTCCTACACTCACACCTGGACTTTTTTCCTGACAATTCCGGAGCCGTAAGTGATGAGCACGGCGAACGTGTTCATCAGGATATTTCAACAATGGAAAGAAGGTACCAGGGAAAGTGGAATCCTTCCATGCTTGCAGACTACTGTTGGACTCTTGGTAGAGATGCTCCAGAAACGATCCATAAAAGAACATCAAAAATACAGCGCATATAGTGATTCTTATAAGTATATGAATCTTGTTACCTTTTTTTAATATATCCTTAAAAATAAAAAGTTTTTTTCTAAACCGCAACTAATTTTTTTATATCATTGTCATTTTTGGATTCAGCGCCCCAAAATTAACAAAGAAGTGCACTTTTCCCACAAGATACAATTAAAAAACTAAAATGTGTTGTCCAGTGAATAATACGTGGAAAGAGACAACTGGCTTGACATTTTCCATTTGTAAGACAATGGATTCGCCAACAATGAAATGGCATAACTGCTATATAACAGGGCAAGTTAAAATACACAAGATATAGAGATATCATACAGAATTTAAATGACAAAATTGAAATCGTTTTTCACGGAATACGAAATGCAACTCAGCAGTTCGAGAGATCCAAATTGAATTTAGATCTACATACTTATTCGCTGAAATGGATGCGCCAATTTATGTGGGAAAACTTTTTATTTGACAACAAAGAATGAGAAAACGTGTTTTTTGGGATTCAATCGAAGGTGGTGGCAGGAACGAAAAAACTTTTCATATAAGATTTTTAGGTATTTATGAGACCTACAGAATGAGATCACACGTAAAAAGATCCGACTAATAGCAAACATGTTATGGCCGAAAAACGAGGTAAAATTCAGGTTTTGGCTCTTGTTGGTAATGCGACGATAATTTCACGCAACTACTTCTACATTCTTCAAATCCATAGGAGTCGTAATTCTAAATAACAACAACAACATTGGAGAATATTGGTCACGTAGTTTTTTGAGAATTTCTAATTGTCTGTCCCAAAACACCTGTTTTCCGACCATCACTACTAGTTTACTGAGCTATACAGGGTGACTTTGAAGTTGAGTCATTAATTTTCAGATAATAATTGTAGAAGGAAGATAAACCAAAATATGTGTGTGTAAAAATAAAAAAAAAAATAAAAAAATGTTACCTTGTTTTATAAAGTATCCTCCCGACAAGAATTTGTTTAGAAGAAAAAAAGTAACCCAGCCTTTTTTGCATCAAAACAACATTTATCTTCCGGAATGGTTTGCAATTCATATCGACAAGGTAAACTAGTGTATTTTGCTATAAAATGCCCTTTGAACTATCCCTGTATATTGCTCAATAAACTAGTAGTGATTGCCGGAAAACAGGTGTTTTGAGATAAACAATTAGAAATTGTCAAAAACTACTTGACCAATCTACTCCAATTTTGTTGTGGTTATTTAGAAGTACGAATCCTACGAATTTGAAGGATTTCAAATATCAAAAAGGTTGATGTAATCCAAAAATTAATTCTAAAATTGATCCTCCATAGGGAGATTACTTATTCAAGTGATTTTCTATATGTGGAGGCTCAGCTATTAGATTGCAGACAAATTTATTTTTATTGTGGTCTAATACATTATTTCAAATATTCAAAATACTTTAATCGTACCATTCATAACTACCCAACAAGATTCAATCAAAATTCAATGTGTATTCCACAAACAACAAAAACCATTACACAACGATCTCTGCTTTTCTTGGGACCAAAATTCTATAACTTCATACCAGAGTCATTAAAAGTAATTAAATCAAATAAATCATTTAAAAAGAACTAAAAAAATGGATTTTACAACAACCAAGGTACTCCATCCACGAAATTGTAGATCTGAAAAATCATTATCAAATTCAATAATATTTTACTTACACTAACATCCATACTTTTACTTTAGTTCTAATTGTCTGGATATTTTTCCTGACACTACCATAATAATTCACCAAATTATACAGTATTAACGGGTTTTTTTTTCATACACTGACTGTACTATTAGTTTTTATTTTGTACAAACCCAAACACAAGTGCAAACTTTTTTTGGGTGCTTTATGTTTATTGGGCACAATATTTGATATTTACCTGTATTTTGTGACAATAAACATTATTATTATCTGCGAGAAACCATCAACAAGTTCCAAAATCTGCAGTTTGCCACGGTTTTCGGCCACAACTGTTTTGCTATTAGTCGGACCTTTTTTACGTGTGGTCTTATTTCGTAAATACCTACAGATCTTACAGGAAGAGTATTTTAGTTTCTGTTAACACTTTCGAAAAAAAGTTTTCCTACAAAAATTGGTGTACCCATTTTCGTCTGATATGATTAGACTATAACCCTAATCGTTATCCCATGATAATCTGATAGAAAAATCGTTCAGCGTACTGGCAGCTGTCTGTATTACTTTTCGGCATAATTGGATTGTATTCGCAATATGTGGAAATAATCGCCATTATGGAAAAGCGCAGGAAAAAGGGAGAGTGACTGGCAGTGTGCACGTTTTTATCTATATTTCGAATTCAGTGGTCAGCTGGTTTAATATGTTTTCATAGACAGTGAAATTGTTGATTGTGCAGAATAATAATCTGTGCAACGTAGCGGAATTTTGATATATCCCTCGAAAAATGGATTTTGTCATGCATTTCTATTTAATGTTGTATCGAAACTTATATTACGTACAATGTTATTTTGTTTGTTGAATATTTATTTTACATTAGTGCTACAATGTCAATTTTGTATAATTATTAGCTTACATATTTTTCTTCAATGCATTTTCTCTAATTTTACATTCTTGTTTATTAAAATTACATCACTATGCATTTTGAGTATCCATAAAGTGATTTTTTATTTCACCTTAAATATTTTTAAAATCGAACACTGTTTAATATCATTACTCAACTTATTAAATTCAAATACTCCGTTTTGAAATATAGATTTTCTAGTTAGCTACTATTACAATTTTGCAGATGATAATATATACCGCCTCTAGTTTCGTAATTATGATAATGACTATTTAATTTTGTGGAGTTTTCTGAATGTGGTGGTAATAAATGATTTTTTAATGTGAATATGAAAACGAGAACTAAATAACATATGAAATTTTTCACATTCAACCACTGTAGTTCTTCTAAGATAAACTTAATCCTAGCATATTTGTTTTTATTTAAAGTGATTCTCATAGCCTTATTTTGTGGAATTTGTAATTTTGAAAATATGTTTTCCAATACATTCTTCCTCATCTATACTTCTTCTCCAGTCTTCCACCATCTGATTACAGGTTCAAATATACTTTATACACGTTACTAAATATATCAACTATTGATTTGACAGGCTTCAGTATGCAACACTAAACATTGTAAAGTCCATAAAAAGAATTTCATCTCAAAAGCATTGCAGTTTCAGTAAACATAATCAATTCATTAAAACGATTATACCCACATCGTATATTATTGCAAAATTCACACACGTCTAGAAGGGAGATTTTTTTCTATAGAACCACCCGCTTGAATATTTTATAATACTCAAGTATCTGAGATTGTATAAAAATAACGGTAAAACGAGTTGAAGGTACCTGTTCACCACGAAATCCTATTTCAGGGTATATCAAATCTCGTTCAGGAAATAGAATAAATGCTGTAAGGATATAGCCATGACTATAAAATATCTCGAAATTTGCCTGTAAAACTTTATAGATGTCTTCTTATGAGTTCAATATAAGTTAGATATTCGAAAAGTGGCGAATTTTACAAAAACGTACCAAAATTGCGAACCTTGGGCTTTTAAAGAATAACCATGCATTAAAATAAAAAATAATTATAAAAGACTAAAATGCATATATGTATTATGGAACATTTCAATACAAAAATTTCATGGTTGCGATCAACATGATAGTTGGGTTATTTTGAGCGAAAAAAAACTCTCTTATGGACTCTGATTAGAAGTCAGTGTCACGAGCATAAAAATCAGAAAAAATACGAAGCTGCCTTGTTTACTCTTTTTCGCAATAGTTTTCTATCCGATCTGAGTGTTCTAAAATTTATTTTGTAGGCCAAGAAAATAAGTCGCATTCTGTTAGCAATAAAATATCTACACAAAAAAATACTACAGATATTTTTAGCTAATAAAAAGTGGATACGACACTTTATATACGTTTTCAGTACGTATTTTATCCCTTTAAAACATTGATTCCCAAAGTGGATATTATCGACCCCTAGGGGTCAGCGAAAAAAAATTTGGGGGTCCACGATAGTGGATCTCAACACATACACTGATAGTACCTATTTACTTACATCATACTATCTTATAATATCAAAACATATACATTATTTATAAAAGTACCTATGAAGTAAAAAAATTATTATATATGTTTATAAAATTGTGTAAGTTTTAGGATGTTGGTATTCGCTTTGTGGTCGTAATACATTTTGAACTTGTAAAAACCTGAGAGTAGCAGTCTCAGAGCTTCGCTACCTTGCACTGACTTGTTCAATTCGTCACTCTATAAATACGAATGTGGGACAAATACGTTTATTCGTTTCCTGAATCTTGAAAAGGAAAGTGCTAAGAAAATATTTTAAAAAATATAAACAGATAGTATATCACACAAATTATAGTGAGTCAGTGTTATTTTGTTTGAGAGTGCTTGTTTGTACTCGTAGTTAGCAAAGATAGATAAATTACGCCAATCATGACTTTAGTTATTAGTAGTTAAATATTCAATCATGCAAAATTACACGAGTACTCCTCAATAGTTTCTTTTTGAAAGTTTTAGCAATCGGTAATATAATTAGAGTGCAATCTCCGTAATTCGAGCTAATTGTTGCAAGAAGATGTTCGAATTATGGAATGTTTTCGGAAAAATCAAAAAATATTTTTAATATACAGCTGCTGGATTTTCTGTCTTATTTAAACAATTTAATTTTGCCCACAGATGACTGATGCCATGTCCGAATCTAAAAAGAAATGTAGACAGTACAGTGTTGATTATTTGAAATTTGGCTTCATTCCATCATTGCCGGACAAACAATCGCCTATGTGCCTTTTATGCAACAAAGTTTTGGGCAATGACGCTATGAAACCATCAAAACTGCAAGATCATCTGAGAAGATGCCACCCTCATAAATGAGTGAAAGATTTGAAATACTTTTAAACACTCAAAGATAAATTTCAGAAGAGACCTACACTGGACAGAATGTTCGCTTCGACGTCACAAAGAAATGATGATGGTTTGCGGGCGTCTTACAGTATCTCGTTACTTATAGCAAAATCCGGAAAACCGCATACTATCGGAGAGAAGTTAATTTTGCCAGCCGATGAAGAGGTTTTAAAAACTGTTTTACACAAACATGCATCTGATATCATTAAAAGAATTCCCTTAAGCAACAATACTGTTGAAAGACGTATTGATGAAATGAGTTCTGATATTGAAAGCTTCTTATGTAATTATTTGCAAACGAGCCATTTCTCTATACAACTGGACGAGTCAACTTTACCTGATAATGCAGCATTATTATTTTCATATGTTCGTTTTATTATGAATCAAGAAATCTACGAAGAACTGCTCTTCGCAAGAACTTTGATAACCGACACTAAAGGTGAATCAATATTTCATGTTTTGAAGGATTACTTCATTGAAAAAGCAATTCCTTTATCAAATATAATATCAGTAGCTACAGATGGAGCACCTGCCATGGTTGGACGTTATCGTGGATTTATAAGCTATTTAAAACAAAATGTGTCAGGGGTGTTAGCAATACATTGTGTCATCCATCGACAACATTTAGTTGCTAAAAATTTGAGTGTTAGATTGAATGAATCACTTCATTTAGTCATTGATGCAGTAAACCGAATCCGAAGCAACGCGTTGAATGCGCGGTTATTTACGCAGTTGTGAATAAAATGAACACTTTCATCAATTACTCCTTCACACTGAAGTACGCTGGCTGTCGAAAGGCTTATGTTTGACAAGATTTTTGAGACTATTTTAGAATTTCTGGATACTAAAGATAAAATTTTAAAAGAAATTTAAATGAAGAGGAAAACAGACATCGCCTATTTAACAGATTTTTTTACAAAATTTAATATGGTTAATTTGCAATTACAAGGCGACGGTTTAAATTTGATTAAAACAAAGTCCATCTTATCAGCGTTTCTTGCCAGAGTTAAACTAATGAAGCAAAATATTGGACGGGGCGAATTTTCTCAGTTCCCCAATTTGTCAGAGACAAGCTGCCAGGAAGACGACGTTTCAACTTACGTTCAACATTTATATGCCCTCTATTCAGATTTTGAATCTAGATTTGAGGATATTTTGACTATGGTAATACCACTGTGGATAATTAATCCATATGGTGACATAGAAGAAACGAATGTCATAATACAAGAGGAACTGGCTGAACTAAGTACAAACGAAGAACTTAAGGTTCAGTTCAAAAACGAATATCATCAATTCTGGCTGCAAAACAACATACCCGTTACTTATTCCGTATTATGGAATATAGCGAGGAAATTTTTAATTTTCCTTTCCTTTCCTCTTATTTTTTTTTCACTGCGGGCACCTATTGGTCAGACACCTGTTTATTTAATGTTACGTATATTTTACATAACAGATACAAAATTTTATTTTGAGTAGTTTTAATTTAAATTCAATTAATAAATGTATAAATTAACATGTGTTTTTACTTTAAGTTTTTAACACTAAACTTCACTACAGTTAGAAATTTACAGAAAATCAATATCAGGTAAGTAGGGGGTCTACCCAACACGGAAAAACATGGCAAGGGGTCTACGACACAAAAAAGTTTGGGGAACTCTGCTTTAAAATTACCCCTGAAATATTTTCTATGTAAAACCTCTGTCAAATGACTTGGACTACATTCTACAGATTTCAAGCTTTTTTATTTTCCATAGACCATTCCAAGGAGAACTTTCTTGTTTTTTACTTAAGGGTACTCACTTGGGGAGCAGTGTGGCGATAAGTCTCTGTGCTTCTTCCGGTGGCGGGGGGAAGTCATCGTCAACTTCGTCTCGTCCTCTAATTATGGCTTCCTGGTGTTCTTGCACAGCTCCGAACCCAGCTGCTGCTGCCGCCGCTGCGTATTTGTGTCTGTCCCTCTATAATTTAAAAATTATTGGAAATATTTCAACCACTCGATAAAAGAAATCTCAATTTGTCCACTGCGGTGGTGGAGAACGTATAACGTTGAAAAACAATGTCAATGTCGATTGCAAAACGTGCTTATAAATATACTAAGTGACATATAAATCCGAACACCCAGTTTAAATGGTTTTATTTTAATAAAATTTTGTATAAGTACTTAATGAAGCATAATAAGTAAATGATAAAAATTTCAAAATGATTGCACTGCTTTAAAGCCGTTTGGCCTTTAATAATGTGTGGATGCACCCTGATGTGCTACGCATTTTCCAACGCGCCTAGGCATGCTTCTGATCAGGTGGTCAATGTCCTCCTGTGGCATCTCATTCCAGGCAACCACCAACTCCTCTCGGAGTGCTTCTAGAGTCTGAGGAGGACGTTGCAAATTGAGCAATCGCCTACTCATCATATCCCACACGTGCTCAATTGGGGATAAGTCGGGAGATCTTGGTGGCCATGGTAACAATGTGAGATCATTATGTTGAAAGAAGTCTATTGTGACTCTTGCAACATGTGGTCGGGCATTATCTTGTTGGAAAGTTGGATCTGACAGGGTGTCAAGATAGGGTAAAAGATGGGTTCTAGAACTTCGTGGATATAATGCTGCGCGTTCATGTTACCTCTGATGAAGATTAAAGGTGACCTGGAACCATAAGCTATAGCACCCCAAACCATAACTCCAACAGTGTGATGAACATATCTTTCAACAAAAAACTGTGGATTCCTCCTTTCACCACGTCGCCTTCTAACCCTGGCACGACCATCGTGCATGCCTAAACAAAATCGAGACTCGTCACTAAAGACAATACTGTTCCATTCCTGATCCCAGAGTGACCGTTGTCTGCACCACTCAAGGCGATTACGTCGGTGTTCTCGAGTTAAAGGGAGGACCCAGTGTGGCCGGTATGAAAACCAGCCAAAACTTTTCATTCGTCGGTAAACACTTCGCATGCCAATAGGTCTTTCGTGTTCTGCAAACCATTCATTTGCAATGGACCTGGTAGTGGCCAATAATCTTAGGCGGCGATCTTCACGGTCTGTTGTTCTACGGCGGCGTCCAGTGCCCCTTGCTCTTTGCGTACGGCCTTCTCGAAGCCATGCCTGACAACACCTAACCACAGTGTCTATACTTCTTTGCACTCTAACTGCAATTGCCCGAAAAGAAAGTCCAGCTTCCCGAAGTCCCACTATACGGCCCCTATCAAACTCACTAAGTTGACGAAATCGTACAGGTCTCCGTACTCTAGGCATCGTAACCAATCGTAAAGGATGTCAAGAACCAAAAGCCGCCAACGTTGATTCTTTACTGCGGCTAAAATATTCATTTTTAGAGCGTTAGTGAATTAAAAAAAAGCAGTATAAAAACCGGAATGTCCAACTGATAAAGCTGAAAATTTTTTCACTTGTAATTTACAGTAAGATAAATACATTCACCAACTTTTATTAAAATAAAACCATTTAAACTGGGTGTTCGGATTTATATGTCACTTAGTATATTTTAAACCTTTAACACCCTGCTACATTTTTATTATTTGAGTTTGATAAGAAAAAAACTACGATTTCAATAGTTGGCCCAACTGAAGTAGGAAGGGGCTCGTATGACGTCAAACTAACACATATCAAATAAATCGCTCTTTTTTGGTAGAAAACTTTCAAATACATTTTATTGCCCGCAATACATGTATGTCTATCTTTCGACACTTTAGTCTTTATAGAAAACTTTGGACCTAAAAAAATCCCCGCAGATCGCAGAGGAGATTTTCACCACATTTGTAGTTCATACGGTTTAACTTTAGAGTGTCTTGATGATATTCTGGACAATATTTGATGTCGTCCGATTCCCTGATCACCAGCTTCCACCCCTTGCACCCAAGAATACAAGGCAGTATTACCCAGATGCTCTGCTAAACTGCCCGCGAGAACGATGAAAGGTTGTATTAGTAGCTTGAAGTCAATACCGAAAAATACACGCCAGTAGTCGGCCATGTTTCTAAGTAGAGCAAAGAAGCATAATTTGATCCATATAATAGAGCCCAATTTCGGTTTCCTCCAGCGGGTTACGCTTATGAAGGTTTCATAAAGATAGTTATTCGGATATCTAGCAATATTCTCCAGAAACCGGTCTTTCAACGTACCGGCAAAATCAGACAAAGCAATTTTCTCTTCAAAATAATTGCTAATTCATGTTTATGCGAAATAATGTGCAGAGAAGTTTGCTGTAGAGAGAATTTCACGGTAGACTTTCTCTTCCTTAATTAATTTATAAGTTTGTGAGAAGCATGATGCAATTATGTTATTCCTCTTGGATAGTTTCAAGCTTTATGTAGAATTAAAATTCCGAAACATTCATTCCATCCCGAAAATCTTCACAATTCTCATTTAAAAAATGAACTCATTCCAGATAGTTGGTTAATTCGTTGTATTTTTATGTTTCAAGTTACAGCAATCTGGAGATATTTCCTTAAGTTTGTAACCACGTTGCTGTTACTAATTTGGCCAGGGTGGCGCATCGAAAACGAAACAGACGCATTTACTGGTAGCTCAGTTTTTTTTTGAAAAACGCTCAGAACCGTCGATTTTGTTTTCGAGGGGGACATAAGTTTGGCAAAAAATCACGTTAGCACGTGCCGTCCCCTAAGCGGGGGTGACACCACCCCCAAAATCTTAAATGGAAAGGGGGGTCGAGTGATACCTCATTTTAAAGGTCTTTCAATTCCCTTTATAAAGATATAAAATTAATGTACTTGGGTTCAGTAGTTTTGAAGATTTATTGATTTAAAGCTTAAATAAAATTAATATACTAAGTGACATATAAATCCGAACACCCAGTTTAAATGGTTTTATTTTAATAAAAGTTGGTGTATGTATTAATCTTACTGTAAATAACAAGTGAAAAAATTTTCAGCCTTATCAGTTGGACATTCCGGTTTTTATACTGCTTTTTTTTAATTCACTAACGCTCTAAAAATGAATATTTCAGCCGCAGTAAAGAATCAAAGTTGGCGGATTTTGGTTCTTGACATCCTTTACGATCGGTTACGACGCCTAGAGTACGGAGACCTGTACGATTTCGTTAACTTAGTGAGTTTAATAGGGGCCGTATAGTGGGACTTCGGGAAGCTGGACTTTATTTTCGGGCAATTGCAGTTAGAGTGCAAAGCAGTGTAGACACTGTGGTTAGGTGTTGTCAGGCATGGCTTCGAGAAGGCCGTACGCAAAGAGCAAGAGGCACTGGACGCCGCCGTAGAACAACAGACCGTGAAGATCGCCGCCTAAGATTATTGGCCTTAAGGGACCGTTTCTCCACTACCAGGTCCATTGCAAATTAATGGTTTGCAGAACACGGAAGACCTATCGGCATGCGAAGTGTTTACCGACGAATGAGAAGTTTTGGCTTGTTTTCATACCGGCCACACTGGGTCTTCCCTTTAACTCGAGAACACCGACGTAATCGCCTTGAGTGGTGCAGACAACGGTCACTCTGGGATCAGGAATGGAACAGTATTGTCTTTAGTGACGAGTCTCGATTTTGTTTAGGCATGCACGATGGTCGTGTTAGGGTTAGAAGGCGACATGGTGAAAGGAGGAATCCACAGTTTTTTGTTGAAAGACATGTTCATCACACTGTTGGAGTTATGGTTTGGGGTGCTATAGCTTATGGTTCCAGGTTATCTTTAATCTTCATCAGAGGTAACATGAACGCGCAGCGTTATATCCACGAAGTTCTAGAACCCCATCTTTTACCCTATCTTGACACCCTGGCAGATCCAATTTCCCAACAAGATAATGCCCGACCACATGTTGCAAGAGTCACAATAGACTTCTTTCAACATAATGATGTCACATTGTTACGATGGCTACCAAGATCTCCCGACTTATGCCCAATTAAGCACGTGTGGGATATGATGGGTAGGAGATTGCTCAATTTGCAACGTCCTCCTCAGACTCTAGAAGCACTTCGAGAGGAGTTGGTGGTTGCCTGGAATGAGATACCACAGGAGGACATTGACCACCTGATCAGAAGCATGCCTAGGCGCGTTGGAGAATGCGTAGCACATCAGGGTGCATCCACACATTATTAAAGGTCAAAGGGCTTTAAAGCAGTGCAATCATTTTGAAATTTTTATCATTTACTTATTATGCTTCATTAAGTACTTATACAACATTTTATTAAAATAAAACCATTTAAACTGGGTGTTCGGATTTACATGTCACTTAGTATACATCATCATTAGTGGAGATCAATACATTTGGCAGCAAAGTAATTTAAAAATGAAGAATGAACTGACCCGTTAGGCAAGTAAATGTTGAAAATGGCCACCATGACTCTCCATGCAATAATAAAGATTTTGCTCAAATCGCTGCCGCACATTTTGCAATATGTGAGGAGTAATTTGAAGGCACTCATTCACAATTCTTTGTCGCAGGTCTTCTAATGATGCTGGCTGAGTACCATAGATTTTGCTTTTTAAATGACCCCACATAAAGAAATCTAAAGGTGATAAATCTGGCGATCTTGGGGGCCATTCAATGGCACCTCTTCTACCAATCCATCGATCTGGAAACGTCTGATCTAAATATTGTCTAACACATAATGCGTAATGTGGTGGGGCACCATCCTGTTGGAACATCAACCTATTCGCAATGTACCGCCGATCATTCTGATTTTCAATTATGGATGTTAATGCAGGATCTATGGCATCTTCCAGTAATTCCAAATACATTTCACCGTTTGAAATAGTAATTTGAGATTTTACAAAGGGTCATGCTTTTATAAGTTCTTTTCAGAAAAGGAAATCTAGCCCGATATGAGTTATGACCCGCCCTCCAGCATCATGGAAATGACCAATTTTGGTTCAAAATATCGAAAATAGGATCCTATCCCACAAATTTAAAGGCCTAAAATCGCATTTATATAGGGGATAGACTGCCCCATATTTCTTTGAAATATCTACTGAACTACTTATCATACCGCAATTTGGACTTCCTTGAACAATTTTATTTTGGAATAGTGATATGAGTCCTAATGTTTTCTAATGACAGCGAGCCGAAATTTCTAACTTTGAGCGCGTCTGTAGCCCGAACCGTTCGACCTAGGACCCTGAAATTTCACAAAGCCCCATGCCTCCATAGGTACTCTCCAGGAAATTGAAATCGATGTCAGAGATGACCCACCAAGCCAGGTAGCGGATTTTCAGTGATAGCCCCTATGCATTTCTTAGAAATCGATCAAAATCACATAGCACATCAACAACACCATCATGATCTTACCTGCCTTCTCCCATTCATACTCATGTATCCGTCGTCCTCCGACTGGTGTCCGGCACCCAAGGCACCGCCCACTCCAGGCGGCGAATCTTCGTCGGCAGAGGGCGTGGCCGCGTTAGAACCACCCACTGTAGGGGCGGCGCTCACGCACGTGGAGGCGGTCGATCGGATATGAGGGCTGGAAGTGGACGTGCTGATCTGGTGGATCTGGAATTTCAGGATGATCAAGTTCACTCTTATTTTATGGAACGCAAAATATGACAAGAGACTATCTTTTAGGTTGGTGTTCGTTCATGTTCATCCTTAGACTTTTATTCGTAAATAATAAATGATAAACAAAAGACTTTCACAGTTCATGCTGGCACAATAGATGTCAGATGGCTTGATAACTGAGGAAAAGTGTAGCAATCTGAGGAAAAATTGTTACGGTATCCTTTACCGGGAAGATTCAAATGCAAAATTCCGGGTACTTTTTTTACATAATGTATATTGGTATACTGAATTTTGGATATGGTATGAGTGTATCAATGTACACAGGGTGTAAACATTATTGAAATGGGTAATAGAGGGGGGTCATAACAAGTCAAAAAGTTCATATGACCGATGGTCCAAAAGTTAATAGATTTTTGTCTAAATGGCTTTATAGTTTACAACTTTAAGAGCTTTATATCGACCACAATCACCGCAATCTTACTAATTTTTATAATCTAATCTAAAACATTTTTAAAATGTGTAATTAATAAATAAATGGCATAAAGTTTTTCTAAGTTAAGTCAAAATTTGTAGTCAGTAAGTAAATTTCATTGAATTAAATGTTAAAAACACACATAACAACAGCGCGTCGTCATCACTCTTATCGGACCGGCAATCGATCGCAAACGGTAACAGTGGTTAGTTATCGGGCATCGGGCGTGTTTTGTTTTTGTTCGCGTACGTCGTCGTGTTTGTTTACAATGTTCTCGAATCAAGAGTTCGCAGACATGTTGTTAGTTTACGGTAAAGCTCAGAATTCAAATCTTGCAGCTCAAATTTATCGCGAGAGATTTCGCCAACGGGTACACCCAGACTTTTGGAACAGACCTTAGACAACATGCCATTACAAAGGATACAGAATTCTTCATGACGGGGCACCAACACACATTTTTAGAGGCATCATTGTGAATTTGAATGAACATTATCCAAATCGCTGGATTGGTCGAAATGCTTCTGATCCTCGAAACTGGTCAGCAAAGTCTCCTGACCTCAACCCGATGGATTTCTGGTATTGGGGAGAATTTAAAGGGATGGTTTATGGGGCTGGTCCAATAACAACTGAAGTACGACTTCGCGAAAAAAAATTTAATGCGGGTGAAATAAAAAATGGACAACTTCGAGGACCTAGAGTAAGAAGAAACTGGGTTCGTCGTAATGAAGCTTGTGTGGAAAGTGGAGGATTACATTTTGAACACCTTCTTTAAATACAACAAAAGTGCAGTGTGGGTTTTAGAAAGAAAAACAATGTATGTATCAAAATTGTGTTTCCTATTTATAAGTGGATTTTTTTAATACGTTCAATAAACTTTCACACACCAGGTGAAGCGCTGAGACAGTAGTGGTAAGTCCGTTTTTTTTAATTGTTTGCATTTTACGAGTACGAGCCAAAAATAACAAACTCCATCTTTATTTACACTGCATTCCGCCGTAATTTGCGTCTGGCATTGCGGCGTTGTCAGATTTTATTTTAGTTTAAAGACGCTTTTCTCTAAAAAAAAAAAAAATGCCGTTTTGACCCCCATGTTATATGAAACTTTTTGCTTCTTTTAGCCTCCTATATCACCCATTTAAATAATGACTATCATAACGTTTACACCCTGTATATATAACCTAGCTATGGATTTTTAGAGAGTTTGAAAACTATGATATCTTAAAAGCTAATATAATTTATAAAAAAACTTGTTGCATTACTATTTAGTGCCTCCAGCTTTAGTATTATAGCTGCGCAGTTCTCATACCAAAGTTGTTTGTTTTAAAACGAGAATAATAGGAAACACATATTTTTCGGGCGTCTTTTCCGGAAAATCACTTTACTTTGGTGGTGGATGCGTTTATACCCATCTGGTGCGTTTCATGATTCT
Organism: Acanthoscelides obtectus; assembly: GCA_963669975.1. NCBI lineage: Eukaryota > Metazoa > Arthropoda > Insecta > Coleoptera > Chrysomelidae > Acanthoscelides > Acanthoscelides obtectus. Next base: position 21,230,286 of record CAVLJG010000010.1, on the reverse strand, counting down.
TCAACTCGAATTGACAGCAGGTTCTCTCGAAAAATGGTTTCTAAGAAAAAAACCTGGGTTGTACTGTATAGAAGAGTGAAGTACTGAAATTTGTATTGACAAACAATTCCGCGTCAGCAGATTCGCATTACCAATGGATTTCCCGGAATTTATATATGTATATTTCTGTAAAAGAGGATGGAAATACCTTAAAACACGAGCATTAATTACGTAGGAAAACGGAGAGATTATACTTTTTCAGCGGATTTTGACGATGGGACATTTCCATATTATGATTTTCCCGCCAAAGACTGCGATTTATACCCTAACCATCCTTATGGATATGTATTGTATCCTCACTACGTTGTTGCTTCGGTATACAGGGTGATTCACAAGTCGTGACCAACACAGGACCGCATTTTAAGGGGTCTTCTATTTAACATTTTTTCCTCGAGGGTTCATTAAAAAGATACGGGGTCTTGAAGTTTGAAAATAAAAAACATTTTTTTTAAAATCTTCAAAACCGTCAACTGGATTGTACTGAAATTTGATATGTGGATTTACCTAAGTATTGTCCACATTCAAAAGTCTTTATTTAAAATTAACATGCGCCAGTGGCGGAGATACAGGCGATTAGTGGCATTATTTTTCCAGATAAAAATAGAAATAGTACGTCACTGTTTTTTTAAAAACGCACAATTTTTATAATTTTGCCTTCAATGTTCTACAAATAGTTACTCGTGTTTTTTCCTAGAGTGCATTGTTTTCGTAAAAATATAAAAATAAAAACAAATTCCACCATGATATTGTCATTACAGCAACTACAAAGTTGTAATTTGTAGCATTTTGCAAGTATTACGACTTCAACGAATTTTTCAGTTTTTAGTAAAAAGAACCTACATATATTATACTATTTTTGAAAGAGCATTCAATAGCTATTTTTAAGGTCATTTGCTGATTCAGTCTGGTACATTATTAAAACTTTAGTAAAGGTTTTCGCATTGAAACGAAATGTAATAATTTGTTTTTTAGCATACCGTGCTAGTTTTCAACGAAATAAATACTAGGTGGCAATATCTCGAAAACTAGTAAAATTTTAATAAAGACATGTTGATTTTATCTGACTGGTCTGAAGCCAACCTACCTCCCGTGTCACTCTGACGTGTTATTTCTAAGATACCATATAAGCTGTTTCAGAAGTTATAATTTTTCAGTTGATCTTTCATTTGATTTGATCTTAAAGAAGGTAGTACTTGTCTGAGACTTTTACTTTTACGTCTCTCAAACTAATGTAATAACATATATTTCTCCGAAGTCAAACAACTTTTCTTTATGCAAGAGTCAATCCCACTAACAATTACATGAGGCTTTATTTTATACTTTTATTATTTGCAAGCACCTACATGTATACGTATAGGTATGTTTAAAAGCTGATCACATAAAATTGAAAGAGCATCAGAAGGTTACTGTAAAACCTGAAAAAACTTTAATAATCTCTGAAACATTTGGCAGAAATATCATAAATCCGCAGTTTACATGTATCGTGTTCTGCATGGAAGTGTGATTTACCGATTATATACTAAGTGACATATAAATCCGAACACCCTGTTTAAATGGTTTTATTTTAATAAAATTTTGTATAAGTACTTAATGAAGCATAATAAGTAAATGATAAAAATTTCAAAATGATTGCACTGCTTTAAAGCCCGTTGACCTTTAATAATGTGTGGATGCACCCTGATGTGCTACGCATTCTCCAACGCGCCTAGGCATGCTTCTGATCAGGTGGTCAATGTCCTCCTGTGGTATCTCATTCCAGGCAACCACCAACTCCTCTCGAAGTGCTTCTAGAGTCTGAGGAGGACGTTGCAAATTGAGCAATCTCCTACCCATCATATCCCACACGTGCTCAATTGCGGATAAGTTGGGAGATCTTGGTGGTCATGGTAACAATGTGACATCATTATGTTGAAAGAAGTCTATTGTGACTCTTGCAACATGTGGTCGGGCATTATCTTGTTGGAAAGTTGGATCTGCCAGGGTGTCAAGGTAGGGTAAAAGATGGGGTTCTAGAACTTCGTGGATATAACGCTTCGCGTTCATGTTACCTCTGATGAAGATTAAAGGTGACCTGGATCCATAAGCTATAGCACCCCAAACCATAACTCCAACAACGTGATGAACATGTCTTTCAACAAAAAACTGTGGATTCCTCCTTTCACCACGTCGCCTTCTAACCCTGGCACGACCATCGTGCATGCCTAAACCAAAATCGAGACTCGTCACTAAAGACAATACTGTTCCATTCCTGATCCCAGAGTGACCATTGTCTGCACCACTGAAGGCGATTACGTCGGTGTTCTCGAGTTAAAGGGAGGACCCAGTGTGGCCGGTATGAAAACAAGCCAAAACTTCTCATTCGTCGGTAAATACTTCGCATGCCAATAGGTCTTCCGTGTTCTGCAAACCATTCATTTGCAATGGACCTGGTAGTGGAGAAACGGTCCCTTAAGGCCAATAATCTTAGGCGGCGATCTTCACGGTCTGTTGTTCTACGGCGGCGTCCAGTGCCCCTTGCTCTTTGCGTACGGCCTTCTCGAAGCCATGCCTGACAACACCTAACCACAGTGTCTACATTTCTTTGCACTCTAACTGCAATTGCCCGAAAAGAAAGTCCAGCTTCACGAAGTCCCACTATACGGCCCCTATCAAACTCACTAAGTTGACGAAATCGTACAGGTCTCCGTACTCTAGGCATCGTAACCGATCGTAAAGGATGTCAAGAACCAAAATCCGCCAACGTTGATTCTTTACTGCGGCTGAAATATTCATTTTTAGAGCGTTGGTGAATTAAAAAAAAAGCAGTATAAAAACAGGAATGTCCAACTGATAAGGCTGAAAATTTTTTCACTTGTTATTTACAGTAAGATTAAATACATTCACCAACTTTTATTAAAATAAAACCATTTAAACTGGGTGTTTGGATTTATATGTCACTTAGTATATTTATTTGCGAAAATCTATTATCGCTCACCACCTTGTACAAGTGATTAAATCTCGAACCTATTTTAGGCTAGTACGTGGTAAGAACAGCTAACTGCATTCAAAAAGCCATTAGTTGAAGATTTCCGCAATACCGAGTACACAGACCGCTCCTACATTATCCAGCAGCAAATCGCAACTGAAACAAAACCTAAAAGCAAACACCGGAATAATGACAACGCACAACGGCACGGCGGTATAACATGACAAACATGACAGCGCAGCACACGCATGCATTCCCCGTCTAATAACAGTGTATCACGAATCACGGCCGGAAACCATAATCGATAGCGATATCATACTCACGTTCTGCACTTGATTGGCATTTTCCACATCGTCGAACTCCGAGAGCACCCTATCCAGTAATTCGATTGAGCGTTGGACATCGTCTCCAGCGCCGCTGCTGCAACAACAATAAAAAACAAGTTAGAAAAATTGCATTTTTCTCGCGTATCAACATATACCAATTTGGAATTGAAATTCAAATGCAATGCTATTAATTGTACCAAAAAACCTAACGCCCCCCCCTAGACGAGGTTTCGGTATGACCTGGCGGACACAGCGCTGAAAACAAAATTCCAAACATCCTTTGTTATGCAGATCATCCAAATTGAGTTTGATGAACAAAGCTCCACTATACAAAATAAGTATTAGACCAGCTATTACTTATGCATGTGCGTCTTGATGTTTTTTTGCACACACCTGCAAAGGCTTCAAGTACTGCAAAGCAGGACCTTACGAACAATTTATTTATTTTAGATCTGTTTTTTCTTCAATCTTGATTTTTTTTTAATAAGCCTTTAGTATCTAGTGGTTTATCGAATGTTGATTCGTATTTTTTCAACATCTTCTCCAAGCCATCGTCCTTTCTCATTTTTATTTTTGGAACTTGTGACTTGCAAAATAATGGGATCAACGGCAATTCCATCTGCGATGAACTGCAGGTCGTTGCCATTATTTTCTATAGTTTCATCATCACGGGGATGTCATGCTTATCAATTTGATAAAAAACTGTATCCAGTAAAAATACGGAACGGTCTGTGTAAGCTCTGGAGTACAACTGTCTGTGATGCTGAGTGAACGAACTCCCACGTCAACTACAAGCTGGAACAAGTCAGGACATGTCGCTCAAGATACAAATACCAGTCAACCTTTTACTTCTTCTTGGAGGATATCCTCGCGAGTATAAGGTAATCATTATGAATATGAAAACAAGGATATGCTTCTACTTCTACCGTTTTCTCCGAAGCAAGACCTTATATTTTTACCTTATGCTTCCGAGGATATGCTTCTCTTTTATGAATCCGGCTCATTATGATAATCAACTGTTACTTATAGCATGATAATTTGCAGTCTTCCTGGTATGCATACAGGGTACCCAGAATGAGGTAGCAATCTCTTAGATGCATGTAGGAAACAAAAAATAATGACATCAATTCATGCATAAAAATGATCTACGGCGCTAAAGAGCGCTACTGAGAAACTCTTTTTCGCAAATAACTTTTGAATAACGATGTTGATGTTGACAAACATTTTGACAGCGTAGTAACCAATTGGGCTTCAAATGAAAAAATAATCTCATTTACATCTAAACAGACGGACTAGCCTTGACGTAATGTTTATGATTTTTTTACGCCCTGTATGTATAAAGGTCCAAAAACAAATACTTCCTTAAAATGGAGAAACGAATCCCCGTTTCATTTAAATAAAAACAGTCTTCTTTTTGAGAAAATCCAGGATATTAGGATACTCTGCAAAAAATGCGTGTAAAATCACATTCTATGTCATGTAAATATTTCCCTTACATATTTATAATATTTTGTTTTTACAAGTGTATTGTGCTAATGGCTCATAGCAACAAAGCAATGCTTTGGTTTGGCTTTCACCTTTTTTTCAATTGCTTGCTTTTATTACTGTCACTGAGCTTCAAAATAAAGTTTTTTCCATGTACTGCGACTGATTTTATTCCTATTAAAATTCAATAGCGACAACGCCTGTTCAGTATACCCATTTGGAGGCAAATTCGTATTGTAGTAATTTGAGGGAAGGTTTTTAATTGTTTTTCTATTTTATACGGTCATTATATGGTGCTCGTGTTAGTTCAGTTATCTTTTGTAGTACAAAGGCATTTCATATAGGAGTTTGTTAGAAAAAGCTATAAAACTTACCCCTATAAACTGCAACAGCTAGAATTACTTATACTAGAGTGGACACACGTTATAATGTAATTCCTAACAAGCAATTAAAGGAGCTTTTTAATGATATGAACTACCTTTTGGACCTGGGATGTCCTGTACAATAAACTGCAAACTGCATAACATTATATAAATAGATAATCAAGATATATATAATATGATGACATATCAAGTAAAAACGAAATAATATATTATGGGATATCACGAATCATGACTGCAATCGCATAACATGTACTTGAATACATAACGAATTCTGGATAGTTCATATTACGTATAATATATATATATATATATTTTGGTTATAAAATTACCTACGATAAGTTATGTATTATTTTTTCCAGAGTACCCATAATATCATTGTTTTTTGAAAGCCGTGATCACGTCACAGTTATAAATCACTGATATCTAAAAATAACGATATCATTTATCATAGATAGATATTCAAAAATATCAATATCGGCCATCTGTACCGAGGGGGAACTGAATCGATCACCGCGTACGCTATGGGGTGTTTTGAGATCCCATGTATATCAGATGTAGACCAACAACCAGAAAAAATTGCAAACATAAGGCCTTTTATGCTGGCAAGAATTATGACCAGCGCCACACAAATCGCTCTAGGCAGAAAATGGGGACATCACATATCTGATTTGATCTTCAAACCGACGTAACACAAAATTTTAGGCACGAGTCTACATTATAGCAAAGCAAATGTTTTGATTTATACAATTCATTCTATTAAGTTTTGAAAAAAGGAGGTTATGCTACCGCATCACGTATGTAAGAAATCCATAGGCCACGCTTCCACCATTTTTGGCATATGTATTTTCTATAGCACATTCACCATTCTTTATAATCTGTCGATCCGACCGGCGAGCGCTGATCATTATTTAATAAAAAAAAAAGATTAATAAAAGCTCCTCAGAATATCAATTAGGCATTTAATCATGAGAAAAAAAATTAAGTCGAGGTATTGAGAGATGGATTTTTCGACACAAGAGTTTTTTTTTGCGTAATCACAAAATTACCAAGCTTAAAATATTCAACATGATGTTTCTCTATCGAAATCTTATAAATTGAAAAAATAGATCTATACAGATCTATACAGATATATTTTTCCACTAAGATTCATCTTCTCTACTGATTTTTCTGAGACCCATTGTCGTTTAAGAACTTCAGTAATCGTAACCGTCTGATATACAGCGATTTCTACTTATTTTATGAACAGGTCAAGTTAGCAAGCTGTATTTTGCGAAGCATGAATACTACGAGCCCTGTCTCAGTGAAGTTGGCCCAAAGTCCCAAAACACGATATTTAATTAAAATTTTATTTCAAATATAATCATTTTGGTTTCTTTAAATGTTTATGGAAATATAACAAGACCAACGCTTCTATTTTTAAGCATTTTTATTTTGAAATTGTCTTCTTTGCAAAACGATTTGTGTATAGCAAAATACATGATGGAGACAACTTAAGCTTAATGGTCTGTTTATTGGCTTCGATAACATAAAGGTACGCTTTGAAAAACAAATTATAACATTTTACGTTGCTAAGAAGCTGATTTTCGACGTTTAAATCAACGTTCAATGCATTGGTGTTGTTGTTAACAATTAAAAATGGCTCGTGATAAAGCTACTCCTGACGAAATAAGAAAAGTGATCATTCACTTGCATTTAAAAGGCCAAAATGCTCTCAAAATCATTGACAGTGTTAACAAATCGAGGTATACAGTTCGAAATATTATTAAATTGTACAAAACACCGAGATCTGTGGCTCAAAAACCCAGAACTGGAAGTCGCCCGCGTTATTTCAATATCAACTTAAGAGCCTTAAAACCGATTATGAAGGAAAAGTGGCATGCTAATTACAGCGAATTGAAAATATTATGGAATCACGCAACTTTAGAAAAGTTTTCAAGAGCAATTTTCCAGAGAGCTGCCTAAAAACTGGGATGTAGAACCTACAAGGTAGGCTTAAATTATTTTTTTATTATTCGTTTTTAATTAAGTATTACCACACTAGAATTTCATATCGCGTTACTGGACCTATATTTGTATGTTTTTTTTTTTAGAATTATATCCTGAAGGTTGGCTAGGTACTTAATCAACACCCTGTATATCCTTTCAATTACTCAGCTAGAGCACGATTCATATGTGTTACAATAAGGAATGTTTCGTGAATATCATTTTATGAACTTATTTAGTTCAATTGTATAAATAATCGTTTGTTTATTATACGAACATCGCTAAACAAAAGCGTGACAAGAATGATGAGACTGCTAACGAATTCTCAAGGTATTCATTTCACGAATCACACATTTACTCATGTTTACTGCTCATTTGAATAGAAGTGCTAATAGTATGTATGGAGAGACATGTCTACGTGAAACTGTTTGCATATTTAAAAAATTAAACAATACACAATTCTCGCTGCCGTATTTCACAATAATGGGAGAAGAAATCCGTACCCTATCATTATAAATCTCGGTAATTTGACACTATCACGAAAACATACAAGAACGAAAGTAATGCGAATATGAAATAAAGACAAAAGAAAGCGATTCAAAATATGAGGTTTCATTTCTTTCATATGATTGTATAATTTGAATGGCGTGACGTCTGGTCATTTCCCTTGGTTTTAATACCGTTATTAGAATGATGGTACCAGGGCACGATCTTATTAAGACTTCTGCAGTAAATATGAGACTGTCTATAACCTTGAATTAATGTGTTACTTACACAGGGTGCTTCAGTTTATTGTTGCATAACTTTAAGATTCGTAGGAACTTTAGAAATTAATGCATAAAGTCTATATAAACATGGGTAGAAAAATGCGTGGCTTCCGAAATACAGGGTGTTTAAATTTACTTTCTAAAATAGTTTTTTTTAAATATTTCGAACAATATTTGATGTATAACAGTGAAAATTGGTATACAAGGGTTTTTTGGTACGACAAAACGAACGCATAGTTTTACTGTAGCCGCTAGAGGGCGCTCTCTACTGTACCTGTAGTGTATTAAAATGACCGAAAAAATTTTCTTAGTGCAATTTTTTGCTTTTTGAATAAAAAAACTGATTCTTCGCAATTTTCAACATAAAAAAGCTTTCTTGTGATTTTTCGTTATAGTTAGCCGTTTTTGAGATATTTCGATTTTTAAGGTTTACCCGTATGATTCTGCGCGAGTTTGATAGAGATCCGACCACAAGTGTTTCTGGTGCCTTGGGAATTTCAGCTAGCCATGTTCACCGTGTTCTTAGAAATAACCATAGACGTCCTTACCATTTGCAACCTGTACAAGGACTACAGCCAGGGGACGGAGAACGAAGAATCACATTTTGTCAGTGGATTCTTGATAGAACTGATAATAATAGGGAGTTTTTAAGTAACGTTTTATGGACCGATGAGTAATGCTTCACTAGACGTGGAGTGGTAAATTTTCATAATCAACATATTTGGTAGCATGAAAATCCGCCTGCAGTTCGGGAAAGAAATTTCCAGCATGAATTAAGTGTGAACGTGTGGATTGGTATCTACCGTAATCGACTATTTGGACCCTACCTTTTGCCTGCAAGGTTAAATGCTGTGACCTTCTTGGAATTTTTAAAGGCTGAACATGCAAATATGTGGGATGATGTTATGTTAGATTTACGAAGATTGGCCTGGTTCCAGCTTGATGGTTGTCCAGCTCATTATTCGAGAATAGTTAGAAACTGGCTGGACGAAAATTATCTAGAAAGATGGATCGGCCGTGGAGGACCAGTCGCCTGGCCTCCACGATCCCCTGACCTAAATCCATTAGATTTCCTTGTGTGGAGATTTCTAAAAGAAAAAGTGTACCAGACTCCCGTAACCACAAGAGATATGCTAATAGACAGAATCAGGAATGCATGTGATGAAATAAGGCCTTATTTGAATAATGCTATACCACGTTCGATCATTCGTAGATGTGAATTGCGTATTGAACAATTGGGTTTACATTTCGAGCAACTACTATAGATTTTGTATGTTTGTCCTAACTATCCAATAGCATTTGAGTTGTAAATAATTAATTTAATTTGTTAAAAATAATATTGGAAAATTAAACAAATTAATATTCTGTTTTTTTGTGTTTATTTGGAGTTAGGAATTATTGCTCTGTTTAAAAACACAATCTAAACGATCATCTTAGTTACTTGTAATGCCCAAATCGAAAATGTAAAAAAAATATTATTTTCCCATAAATAATTAAAAATGCACCGAACCTCAAAAATCGAAATATCTCAAAAACGGCTAACTATAACGAAAACTCAAAGGAGAGCTTTTTTATGTTGAAAAGTGCGAAGAATCAGTTTTTTTATTCAAAAAGCAAAAAATTGCACTAAGAAAATTTTTTCGGTCATTTTAATACACTACAGGTTCAGTAGAGAGCGCCCTCTAGCGGCTACAATAAAACTATGCCCATGGTTCGTTTTGTCGTACCAAAAAACCCTTGTATACCAATTTTCACTGTTATACATCAAATATTTAAAAAAAACTATTTTAGAAAGTAAATTTAAACACCCTGTATTTCGGAAGCCACGCATTTTTCGACCCATGTTTATATAGACTTTATGCATTAATTTTAAAAGTTATGCAACAATAAACTGAAACACCCTGTAGAAATGCCTGGCATTTTTGTATCTTGGATGTACTGTGTCGACACGTGTTTTTCTGAAGTTTGAGTGAAATCCCTGTAACAACCATATAAGATCCTATTACAGTTTTCCTGGGAAACTTAATATATGTGTTCAGAAATTAAACATATGAAATATGAATGTGAGAATTTTCAATAAAATTGAAAAGTTGTTCATTAAATGTGAGATATAAAAATTTTATTGTTTTATATCACTGCGTTTGAATTCGAAACCGATTCACTTCCCGCATTAAAATACGTAAGGAAACTAATGGTATTAGAAATACTCGTAGATATCGGAATATTATGCGGTGGTGGGCGAAAAATCTGGCGAAACTACAGATGCATACATTAAGCTCATGAAAATCGAATCCAGCCTGTGAAGAAATACCTAGTGTCAAGTAGGTTAACTCTATATTTCACATAGGCTTTTTTCAACGCTAACCGTTTTGTCGTGAGTTCTATTTCATGTACCTTTATGAACTGATGAAACCTGCAGGTCAGGTATTCGTATTGTCACACCATGTATAATGTGCTCTCAGTTTGACAAATTATACAAATTGTAGGCTAGGTATGTTGTCAGTTAGTTGTCAGTAGTAGATTGGGCGTTTTGTCGACATTATGTAAATTTGCTAAATTTCAAAAATGAGATAGATGAATAATTATATTGAACATAACCTGTCTTCAGAAAAGACAACATATAAATAACGCGTCGTGCACAGCTAATAGATATACTTCATTGGCAGCACATTCAGTAATGATTTTCTCACGTGGCATTTTATATACATGCAGACGAATACACGTAATCATCCAGATGCGATCTTGCTATTCAACCAAAGACGAAAACTACAGACTACTCGGCTTCACAAAACAGGTGCAACCAACAAACCAACAATGCGTTTAGTTGAGCTATTCCTCCATAGATGGACGCTGACATCGATCCTAGTGAGCAAACGTGTAATGTCTGTTTGCACCCTAAAAACTACCTAGCCTTCAAGGTGACATTTTATAGGTTTTTTTGACGTTTTACCCGGGCTGGTTATCATAATGCGTAATTGCCCTGCTTAGCCATATTTAACCCACATATCTTGTTCAGAGTCAGAATGGAATCAGTCGAGAAACCTCTAAAAAATAAATTTATCTTTTCTGGTACGATATGCATGGTTTTGAATTAAACTGTGGAGGCTGTTAAACGGAATACAAAACTCATTTGTCGGCAGGCTAATAATGAAATAGGGAAGCTCCTTTTGCTCAACAGCAATAGAACGAGGTATACTCCAACTCAGTATAATGCAATTTTTCTTCTTCCAGCTCAGTAACACAATTGTATAACTAAATTATCGCTTATTTTGTTTCTCTACGTGCCTTCTTTGCCTCCCCAAGGAAACGAATTGCAAAAAGTAGGCTATGCACGAGGCAAATTAAGATGGCGTTAATTGCAAGATGAAGGTCGTGTTGTGAGTTCGCTTTTTCTGACTTTAACTTGGGATTTCTCATGGCCAAATATATTAAGCTGAAAAATACTTTTTTGTAGTCAAAAACCCGTAAAAACGCAATCTGATGCATAAAGCATCCCACAAACCGGCGCGAAATAATCGCGGCGAAGTATTCGCAACGAAATTCAGAGCGAAATTCGCTATCTGTTTCGCCTGTTTATTCATACCAAAGCGTCTTATTCGCTCCGCGAACGTGAAGGTTTCGACAGGTTGCGTACATTTTATTTTTGCTTTTTGCAATGAGCTCGTCTTCAGAAGAAGAGGAGGCACTTCTATTTCTTGCTTTAGAAGAGGAACAAAATGCACGGTAAGTTATGTTTATTTAACGCCATTTGATAGTTGGGTATGTATTAACGAAGTACATAAAACAAATATTTTCGAATACGAAAACTTCAGGGATCCTGAAATAAATATTTTATTGTAATAATTGGACTACATGTTGCCACTAGGATTAAATGTTGCTAAATAATTCGAGGCAGAATTTGCCTCCTCTGTTGGGTATATTATTGGAGTAAACCCAGTGCCGCTTGGGAAGGACGACATACTACTATCATACATACTTGCAGAATTTTGGGTAGACGCTGAAGACATTTCTTCAATATGTTCAAATTCTTCGTGCGCTATTAATTCGGCTATTTTTAGTTTTATTCGGGCTTGACGCTTTAAGGGAAGTGTTTTCAAAGTCTGTGCATGTGCCAAGAAAAGTGAATCAATGGCCTCGTTCTCTTTTTTAGGTTTTTTACCTTCAAAATAATTAATGAGCTGTTGTACAGACGAAGATGGTGGTTCATAGCGTTTTCTGCTCGTTTTATATTTTGGTGTAGTTGCAGTCTGCGGAAAGGTGTGCCCTGGAGTAGTCACTGCTGTAGTGTTCAATGAAGAAGGTGGTGCTGTCTGTGTTGCCGAGGCGTTCTGTGCATCTCCTGCATCTACATCAGCATTTTCATCTTCTCCATGGCCGCGGTCTTCCAAATTTTCGGTTTCTACATTTCCAGCCCTTTCCTGATATATATTTGAGTTAAATTCAGCAGTCTCATAATGTATGACGTCAATATCTTTCACATTAGACGACGTTTTGGCAAATGCCAAAAAAGGACGGAAAAATTCCATGTAGTCAGCCCAATGCCATTTCTTTATGTTGCCCACTGCTTGGCCGGTCTTTGGTTTGGTAGATTTTATATATTTTGCAAATGTGTCTCTGATATTCTTCCACCTTTTTTTTACTTCATCACCTAAAAACGATTTTTTTTATAGATTCCTTGCCACTGGTGACACCTTCTATACCATTGGGCATAGCTTTCGAGTTGGCTTTACAACAGTGAGTGCAATCGTAACCGAAGTCTGTGAAGCGATATGCAGACATATGGAACATATATATTTACCAGAACCAACAGAGAATATATGGAAAAAATGTGCTGAAGAATTTGAAAATAGATGGGGATTTCTCAATTACATTGGCAGCGTGGACGGTAAACATGTAACAATCAAGAGACCTAACAACAGTGGCTCCAATTACGGTGCTATTTACATAAATATTCAATAGTACTTATGGCCATTGTTGGCCCGGACTATAAATTTATATGTGTTGATATTGGTGGTTTCGGAAAAAATAGTGATGGGGGTATTTTCGAAACCTCAAACATGGGAAAACGATTTGAACAAAATTTAATGAGTGTCCCTGTACCTAGATTTCTCCCTGGGCAAAATGAAATCTGCTCGTACGTCTTAATTGGTGATGAAGCATTTGCTTTAAAACCATACCTTATGAGACCGTTTCCTTATAAGCAGACTTTAACAGACGTCAGAAAAGAGAAATACAATGTAAGACTTTGTCGAGCTAGAAGGGTCGTGGAAAATGCGTTTGGTATTTTGTCTCAAAAATGGCGAATATTTTACAGGCCATTAGAAACTAAAGTAGATACTACTATTCTAATTGTACGTACGGGCATGTGTTTTACACAATTTTTTACGAAGTAAAAGTGGCGATGACAAATATTTTCAATTCTTAGATCCCCCAGAACCCGTGCTTGGAGCTTTTACTGATATAGCAAATGATCCTCGGCGGGCAGCAAGGCTAGCATTTTCTACTCGTGACAATTTCGTAAATTATTTTAATTCCGATATGCCTATGCCCAATATATAGAATGTTCGTTTTCACATTTGTGTAGACTGTAAATTATTTAACAAGTTAATAAAAAATATTAGGTACATACCATTTGTATTTAATTCTTTTCCTATTTCCATCCAAATCTTATCTTTCTTTCTCACATTCCTGTATTCATCGTTCGACAAATCATACAAACAAGGATACTTTTTCACTATTTCTATCAATAATTCCGTTTTTGCCATTGCGAATTTTTGAAGAACGGTGTCAAAAACGCGGTCAAAGGCGAACTGAAATACGCCGCTATAAAAACGCTGGAACAATCGCATTCGCTTCGCACAAGTCTGAGCCTGTCCGTAAACCGCCGCGTTTTAATCTGATCGCGAATTCATCGCCGCGAAATTTTCGCAGCCAAAGCGAATATTTCGCGCCGGTTTGTGGGATGCTTAAAATTAAAAAAAAATTGTTTATTTTTGATAACTTTCCACATCATACGTGAAGCTTATTGATCTACAAAAAAGTGTTAAATAATTATTCTAAAATGCAAAGTCCAAATCATTCCCTCATTCACCGCCATATTTGAAAGAATACACCCAAGTCGTTTAAATATTGAGTTAGGTTCAATGATTTCAGTATGCAATGATTAAAAACTTGCATAGAGGATTGAACTGAGAGGAAAATCATATTGAAAAGGTAAACGCACCAGGAATCACCATCAACAGTAACTGCTATCAACGCTGATTTGCTAATTCTATACTACCATTGATTAATGTCTTCTACGTGGAGATAGCCAGCCTACTACTATATTTCCACGACCAACAAAAATTAACCGAGATAAAATGACATACCGTAGCGTCATCTATTTGTCTCACCTGTTTCTCTTCTACGTGCTAACTATAAATATACTTTGAAAAGGTTAGCGTCTTATAGATGGCGTTGTAGCCAAATATATTCTACATGCTACTATAGTTGGCTATAGCGCCATCTACGAGATATTAACCTTTTCAAAGTAGATGTCTTCAAAATAATTTGTAAATTATCAATTGTGTTCCTCGAACCCCCTCATACTAAATGTATCAAAATGTAAAGTAGGAAGCAACATGTTATGCTTTACGATGACTGCAGTATTAATCAGGTTATGTTAGGAGTAACAGTTATAAAAACCTAGGTGTTACATTTTATACTAATTTTACTTTTAATGATTATATATATATACAGGGTGGCCCATCCATGTGTGGACGGAATATTACTCATAAACAAATACCTGTATATTTTGGGTACATCTATTTATGGCATGTTATACCTGACATTTTAGGCCACATTTCTAAAATAGTGGCAATTATACAAGGTGTCCCGATTCGTCGCTGGAAAGACAAAGAGGCGTAACTCCAATTCATCTATTTTACAGGAGACGCGATATACGCCCGTTTGTTCTTTTAGCACTAGTAAGAATATGAGATCCGTCCACATACTGATTTGCCATATTACGTTAACTATAAGATGGAGCGATGCGCCACTTCGTCATATAACATTGATATCCACTCTTAGAGATTTCTGGTGGTGCATCCAAATGGGCATTTTCCGACTTACGCCTCTTTGTCTTTCCAGCGACGAATTTTGACCTACATATCATAGATGTGATTTTTTAAATGGAATGCCCCAAATTTTATTGCATATTTGGATAAACCAATTAAAAAGAAGAAGATTGATGTAATATACTATGGGGTTTTGGTAATTAGCTACTGAGATGTAAGGTGTTTTGTCCAGAAATACCGTCCACTTCGGCAACCCCTCAATCCGCCATTTTGAAATTTGCAGAGATGAATTTTGTATAAAAAAAACTTACACACCTCAGTTTTTATCTTACTTGTTACCTTTTCGAATTTTCATGTTTGCTCGTACAGGGTGGTCAAAAACGCGAATTGTAGTGTTTCTCAAAAATTTCAAATGCGTCACCCTGTATATTTGTACAAGTTTGGATTCAATTTTTTATGAGCTTTTTTTTGGTATAAAGTTTGATTCAGATAAAATCACTAGATTTTGAATTATTAAGCTTTTAGTAGAACAACACACGAAAATTACGGAAAAAATCACATCCACCATGGAAACAAAAGACAAACAGTGGGCTAGTTCCATGTCTAGTATTAAAAAAAAAGATTATAAAAAAGTGAATCTAAACTTGCACAAATATACAGGGTGATGCATATGAAATTTTTGAGAAAAACTACAATTTGCGTTTTTGACCACCCTGTATGAGCAAAAGTTAAAATTCGAAAAAGTTACAAATAAGATAAAAGCTGAGGTGTGTGAGTTTTCTTTGATACAAAATTCAGCACTCCAAATTTCAAAATGGCGGACTCAGGGGTTGCCGAAGTGGGGGGTTTTTCTAGACAAAACACCTTATTTCTCAGTAGCTAATTACCAAAAAGCCCATAGTATATTATATCAATATTCTTCTTTTGAATTGGTTTATCCAAATATGTAATAAAATTCTATTTGAAAAATCACAATATTGATACGTAGGTCGAAATAGGGACACCCTGTATAATGGCCAATATTTTAGAAATGTGCCCTCAAATGTCATGTATAACATCCTATAAATAGATTTTCCCAAAATGTATTTGTTTATGAGTAATATTCCGTTCACACATGGATGTGCCACCCTGTATATATAACACTATACCGTCTGCTTCCCGAAAGCTAGGATACTGTGATAGAAACTGGTCAGGTTTCTCGAATGTTGAAACAGTCAACCTTCTATACCTCACATACGACATAAAGCAAGCTTGAATATTCTTCGCTTATCTGCTTTTGATTATAAACCGCTTGAAGTACGTCGCCTTTTTCCAGCTGATTCCACAATATTCCATTTATTTTAAGTAACGTATATTTTAATGTTCCTCCCTTAGGTAAGCGTTTTTGTGCTACATTTTACTGTGACTTCTGTCACAGCAATGTTTTTTCCAAGTCTCTCGTTCATAGGATGTGTATGCGAAATATTTATTAACACTTAATCTCGCGTCATCGAACTTTACCTTGATGAAGTTGTAAGCTAGTATATTTATTATTGTTGTTAATTTACTTATTTATTGTTATTTTATCTATGTATTTGTTTACTGTGCTTTATTGATATTTATTGATATATCCTGCAATTGGGCATACCTGCCTGTTCGAAATAAAAGTATTATTATCTCAAATGAATTGTATTTCATATTTTGAAAACTGCATTAGGGTCTAGGAAGCTTTTGGCAAGGTTGGTCCTGCATTCGTTAACTTTGGATCAAAAATTAATTCTAGTAAGACTTTTCCAACAACGCCTGGATCAATTTGCAAGCAGTAAAATTGATTTTATGATTGATGAACAACGGCAAATGCTCGAAGCCTATTATGACGCCAATTTTAACCTATTATAAGGAAACAATAATTTAACTATACCACAAAAAAATTGTAGGATTTACCTTATTCAAGATCTTGGCTACGCAATAACAGTCTATTTCGATTTTCACACGGCTTTACGTCAACACTGTAAACCGGTAAATAACAGTATGTATATTTCGGTCCAGGATTTGAGCAGAAAACATTTATTTGCTATCGGCCGTAACGTACAATTTCCACATTCTGCTGCAATATGTTTCCTCGGCAGTTAATTTTGTTTATCCGTCCGTCATATTTATATTCTGTCAAAGAAATATTAACTGCAATCTATTGGGAAAACAATATATTTTGAATGCATAAATATTCATTCATGTGTACAGCAGACTGACAAGTCGCTATTTCATAAAAAAACTGAAATTCGTCGGTCAGTTGTTTAAGCTTTGGATGCTCAATGGTTCGGTATATCAGTTACTAATTTTACTTCAAACGACTAGGGGGTGAGATGAATTGTAATAGTGGAAATTTTTCAACTTGATTATACATGCCTTGAATGATTTTTTTTTTCTAGTTTATTTGTTTATTGAGTTTTAGAGCCGACTATCTGTTCGTAAAATGCTTAGATAATCTGAAATCAAGGGATATTAGAAAGCAGTTCCTTACTTTTTTACTCATTATATATACTAAGTGACATATAAAGCCGAACACCCAGTTTAAATGGTTTTATTTTAATAAAATTGTGTATAAGTACTTAATGAAGCATAATAAGTAAATGATAAAAATTTCAAGATGATTGCACTGCTTTAAAGCTCTTTGACCTTTAATAATGTGTGGATGCACCCTGATGTGCTACGCATTCTCCAACGCGCCTAGGTATGCTTCTGATCAGGTGGTCAATGTCCTCCTGTGGTATCTCATTCCAGGCAACCACCAACTCCTCTCGAAGTGCTTCTAGAGTCTGAGGAGGACGTTGCAAATTGAGCCATCTCCTACCCATCATATCCCACACGTGCTCAATTGGGGATAAGTCGGGAGATCTTGATGGCCATGGTAACAATGTGACATCATTATGTTGAAAGAAGTCTATTGTGACACTTGCAACATGTGGTCGGGCATTATCTTGTTGGAAAGTTGGATCTGCCAGGGTGTCAAGATAGGGTAAAAGATGGGGTTCTAGAACTTCGTGGATATAACGCTGCGCGTTCATGTTACCTCTGATGAAGATTAAAGGTGACCTGGAACCATAAGCTATAGCACCCCAAACCATAACTCCAACAGTGTGATGAACATGTCTTTCAACAAAAAACTGTGGATTCCCCCTTTCACCACGTCGCCTTCTAACCCTGGCACGACTATCGTGCATGCCCAAACAAAATCGAGACTCGTCACTAAAGACAATACTGTTCCATTCCTGATCCCAGAGTGACCGTTGTCTGCACCACTCAAGGCGATTACGTCGGTGTTCTCGAGTTAAAGGGAGGACCCAGTGTGGCCGGAATGAAAACAAGCCAAAACTTTTCACTCGTCGGTAAACACTTCGCATGCCAATAGGTCTTCCGTGTTCTGCAAACCATTCATTTGCAATGGACCTGGTAGTGGAGAAACGGTCCCTTAACGCCAATGATCTTAGGCGGCGATCTTCTCGGTCTGTTGTTCTACGGCGGCGTCCAGTGCCCCTTGCTCTTTGCGTACGGCCTTCTCGAAGCCATGCCTGACAACACCTACCCACAGTGTCTACACTTCTTTGCACTCTAACTGCAATTGTCCGAAAAGAAAGTCCAGCTTCCCGAAGTCCCACTATACGGCCCCTATCAAACTCACTAAGTTGACGAAATCGTACAGGTCTCCGTACTCTAGGCATCGTAACCGATTGTAAAGGATGTCAAGAACCAAAATCTGCCAACGTTGATTCTTTACTGCGGCTGAAATATTCATTTTTAGAGCGTTAGTGAATTAAAAAAAAGCAGTATAAAAACCGGAATGTCCAACTGATAAACCAAAATCTGCCAACGTTGATTCTTTACTGCGGCTGAAATATTCATTTTTAGAGCGTTAGTGAATTAAAAAAAAGCAGTATAAAAACCGGAATGTCCAACTGATAAGGCAGAAAATTTTTTCACTTGTTATTTACAGTAAGATAAATACATTCACCAACTTTTATTAAAATAAAACCATTATACTGGGTGTTCGGATTTATATGTCACTTAGTATAGTACTTATCAAGCACATACAACATGTCATATATTTTGAGTCAAAACGTTACTAAAGCCAGATATGTAAAAGATGACCCATGCGCGTGCTTGATGATCGATCTTGAAATTATTTCCAGTCGAAGCTTAATAAACACAATATCACAAAAGCTGATCAAAAATAATATTCTCATTTCCATCTCTAGTTGAATATTTAGGCAAACATATTTTTTAAATCCATAACATTCAAACATTATCGGAATGATGTTAACAGTCGCGTGCCATTACATCTCAAATGAGATTTACGAATAAAAACGAAACATGATTTCGTTATGATTGAACATACAGGGACATACTCCAGTACCAAATTCAAGTTGAAACGTTCATATAAAAACGTTTCCTAAAAAGTCTGGTTTTCAAGATACAGGCTGTCACAGTTTTATAAAAAAAATTGTTATTTATCATCATCTCTGTGCCAATTTTAATGAATTGTCGAAGCGTTGTTAATTGTAATGGGACGCTAATTCAACAATTACCAGGAGGTAATTATGAATTCGAGTGGTGTCTTGTGGGTCAGTCCCACAAATGATATTGACAAAAAAGAACGCCACTTGCTATTTTCCACAAAAAATTTTTATTTCGGTTTAAGCAGCTAATCATACGACTTTTTTGTCTCTTGGTCCTTTGCATGTTAAGATTAAATCAATGTGATCGATGCACAATATTTATTTATAAGCCATGTAAGGAATGAAAAGTAACAACAATATTGAAAAATGTTGGAAACGATCACCTATCGCTTTTATGCCTTTTATGCCCCCGAGACGCCACTGGAATTCATAACTGTCCTGTAGTTAGTGCTAAATTAGCGTCTTATTGCATTGAAGAACACTGCCAAAATTCAAAAAAAAATCGACTAGATGTTTTAGGCCACATGCTTATATAAACTTTTCTACACAAACTTGGTACAGAAATGCGTCATTGTAATAACGGCCTATCATTAAGTAACACTCTGTATATGATCATTTGTTTATTTTTCTGTAGATGATATTGTGTATGTATGTTATTTGAAAGAACTAAAGATAGTTTTGCCATAATAAAAATGAGCTAGTTCATGCCTGGACACAGGGTTAAATAGTAATGATCCGCGAAAAACATGGAATACCCTACTTTATTTTTTTATTTCTTTGATCTATAGTTTGTCTTCACGCTTGGAGGTTTACTTGTTGATATGCAGAATCAACATTCAGGTAGAGCCAAAGATATCATTCAGTCTTGTTCCAAGTTTTCAATGAAATGTGGAATCATTTGGACTACGTCTCTTCACTTGATTTGTCAAGTAGAGAGTCCTATCAGTCAGAGCAGGAGATCTGAACATATACTAAGTGACTATAAATCCGAACACCCAGTTTAAATGGTTTTATTTTAATAAAATTTGGTGAATGTATTTATCTTACTGTAAATAACAAGTGAAAAAATTTTCAGCCTTATCAGTTGGACATTCCGGTTTTTATACTGCTTTTTTTTAATTCACTAACGCTCTAAAAATGAATATTTCAGCCGCAGTAAAGAATCAACGTTGGCGGATTTTGGTTCTTGACATCCTTTACGATCGGTTACGATGCCTAGAGTACGGAGACCTGTACGATTACGTCAACTTAGTGAGTTTGATAGGGGCCGTATAGTGGGACTTCGGGAAGCTGGACTTTCTTTTCGGGCAATTGCAGTTAGAGTGCAAAGAAGTGTAGACACTGTGGTTAGGTGTTGTCATGCATGGCTTCGAGAAGGCCGTACGCAAAGAGCAAGGGGCACTGGACGCCGCCGTAGAACAACAGACCGTGAAGATCGCCGCCTAAGATTATTGGCCTTAAGGGACCGTTTCTCCACTACCAGGTCCATTGCACATGAATGGTTTGCAGAACACGGAAGACCTATTGGCATGCGAAGTGTTTACCGACGAATGAGAAGTTTTGGCTTGTTTTCATACCGGCCACACTGGGTCCTCCCTTTAACTCGAGAACACCGACGTAATCGCCTTGAGTGGTGCAGACAACGGTCACTCTGGGATCAAGAATAGAACAGTATTGTCTTTAGTGACGAGTCTCGATTTGGTTTAGGCATGCACGATGGTCGTGCCAGGGTTAGAAGGCGACGTGGTGAAAGGAGGAATCCACAGTTTTTTGTTGAAAGGCATGTTCATCACACTGTTGGAGTTATGGTTTGGGATGCTATAGCTTATGGTTCCAGGTCACCTTTAATCTTCATCAGAGGTAACATGAACGCGCAGCGTTATATCCACGAAGTTCTAGAACCCCATCTTTTACCCTATCTTGACACCCTGGCAGATCCAACTTTCCAACAAGATAATGCCAGACCACATGTTGCAAGAGTCACAATAGACTTCTTTCAACATAATGATGTCACATTGTTACCATGGCCACCAAGATCTCCCGACTTATCCCCAATTGAGCACGTGTGGGATATGATGGGTAGGAGATTGCTCAATTTGCAACGTCCTCCTCAGACTCTAGAAGCACTTCGAGAGGAGTTGGTCGTGCCTAGGCGCGTTGGAGAATGCGTAGCACATCAGGGTGCATCCACACATTATTAAAGGTCAAAGGGCATTTTGAAATTTTTATCATTTACTTATTATGCTTCATTAAGTGCAAAATTTTATTAAAATAAAACCATTTAAACTGGGTGTTCGGATTTATATGTCACTTAGTATAATATGCCTTTGATAATTATGGGTTCTATTTTAAAAGAGCACCATTCAATGATACGACATTATACGACCATTTGGGAATTAGATAGAGTGATAGAGATATCTTGAATTGTGAAAGGAAAGGAAGAAAGTAAAGCAAAGAAGTAGCTGGAGGTTTCCAAATTCTGATTTTTATTGAACGCAGGCTAGAAAAAACCGTAGTTAGATTAATAGCAAATTGCATATGACAAGTCATAAAATTATTATTAAATTTCACAGCCTCTATTTATCAAGTACGTATATGTTAAGAATTTAAAGTTGAAAACATAAGCGTCACTTTGAATGACTAATGGTATGATTTATGTTCTTGCAAAGGTTGCGAACAAGAAACACTGCGTTAATGTGACAACAGTAGCAAATTGCAGAAGTAATAGCACAATGGTGATAACGTTATAAATCTTATCGTAAAGGTGTGACTTATTTTATGGCCAGTCGTAGGATGCAATAATTGTATTCATATACATATGAACGGCTAAGAAATGTTAGTGCTGCAACTAAGAGTTGCAGCTATCAGTGTGATCGCCTTTCATAGTGCTCGACTATTCCATTAAAATGAAGTGCTCCTTACTTTATAAAATATGTTTTACGTAGATGTGTATTAATCTTCGTGGAGAATACTTCGAAAACCAATAAAGTCATTTAAAACTACCTACCGTGTTGTTTTACTTCCATATGCAAAGCTTTAAAGACATCCCTCGTATAACCATTTCGATTTAGTGTCGGAATTTTTTTGCTTTCAATGAATCAACTATGCAACTAGCCATAGAAAAAATTAAGTAAATTATATATTTACTGGATATAAAAACAAGGTTTGTATTTAGAAATTTTCGGTAAACACAAAATTAAAATGTGAAATAATGCAATCCAATAAAGTCTATTACAGAAAATTTCCAATTTTTGTTTGGTTTGTATTGGTTCTTGGTGTATTTGTTATCAAGTCATCTGAATTACATTAGATGGCTGCGATTAAACTTAGGTGATGTGCTGGAGGACATTTGTTTATTTATTTATTCATTTATTTACTAGTATATACACTATCCGAACGGTTTATTACACCATTTAACGGATAGCTACGCAGGAACCAGTTTTAAGACATAAAAATATTCTAAAATAAGTTAAACTTACCAAATGACTAAACCTACTGTTATGTAAAACCTTTTTGAGCTGCGCAAATTACAAAAGAACAAATCTACAGCATTTCTTGCACGTTCATAATTGTTACGTACTACGAGCCCCTTCCCACTTCACTTGGCCCAACTATTGAAATCTTAGTTTTTTTTATCAAACACAAATAATAAAAATGTAGCAGGGTAATATAGGTTTAAAATATTAACAATGAATATTTTGATAATATATAGTAGAAAACACCAACGTTATCACTCCCTAATCAAATTTGCAGCATAAAAATAACACATGTTGCAATTACAGCATATCAACCTATTTTCATTTCAATGCAAAATAAGTCTATAACGCATAGGTGGCTGTGAAAAATAAAAGCCATGACAATTGTTTTTATTAATCACAGCTGTGAGAATACGTTTAAAATAGTTGTGGGTAGTTAAGGTTTTCAAAATGGGTAGAGGAAAGGTTATTAGTGAGAAAATTCGGTTACTGATAATTAAATTTTTTAATTCTGGGAAATCAAACTCAGAAATTGTAACTTTGTTAGACTTATCGCAGTACAGTGTGAGAAATATTGTTAGAAGATATAACGGAACTGGTTCAGTTAATATTGAGCCACGATCTGTCAAAAAAAGTAATATCACAAATGCCGACCAAAGAGCATTAAGAAGAATAATCGTGAAAATCAGGCGTGCCAATTATTTACAATTAAGTGCTCTGTGGAGTGACGCTGTTGGAAGGAGAATTTCGAGGTCCACAACTCATAGAGAGGCCCACAAACTGGGATTTAGCACTTGCAAGGTAAGTTTTCTTATAAAAAAAGTGAAACAAAAACCATAAAGTTACACAACTTGTTTATAGGCCAAAGAAAAGCCCGATTCGAAGTTTGTGTTGGTGACAGTCGCAGTAGAGTTATTCGCAAAAAAATGAAGCATTCCATGTTGACTGTCTGAAGAGAAAAGTGAAATTTCCAGCATCTATTATGGTTTGGGGCAGTATGTCATCAAAAGGAGTAGTAAAACTTTATTTTATTGATGGAAATGTGGATACAAACAAATATTTGGCAATTTTAGAAGAATCGCTTTTACCAGCGATGGAAGAATGTTTGACATCCGGCCAAGATTTTGTGTTTCAGCAAGATGGTGCAGCGTGCCGTACCTCAAAAAAGGCTATAAAATGGATGGAAGAAAATAATGTACCACTTTTGAAATGGGTTTCTAGCAGTCCAGATCTGTCACCTATTGAAACTTTGTGGCACGAGATGAAAAAGATTCTACGACAACATCCTGCTCGTACAATCACCGAACTGAAACAAAAGCTTCAAGAAATATGGGATTGTTTTACACCAAATTTTTGCCAAAACTTGGTTAACACTATGCCCCAAAGAATTTCAGCCGTAATAAAAAATAAAGGTGATGTTACCCAATGGTAATCTTACAATTGTTGCTTTGTTAACTTCGCGCATTTATTCGTACATTGTTTATTTGTTCAGATGTTCTATTAGCTATAGGTCTAAGTGATTTCAAATATGTATTTTTTACGATTAGACTGTATCTAAAATGTTTTTGAGAAAATAAATTGTTTTAGAAGTAAATAGTTTCGTCATGTCTAGTTTATAAAGGCATATTTTGGTACAAATCTTGAAGTGGGCCAACTGAAGTGGGAAGGGGCTCGTACATATATTGGGGAGGAAAGCAACGCATTGGTTCTAGCTACGTTTAAGTGAAAGTATTTTGAAGTGGATCGCGTTTTAGCATTAGGCACATGAATAAGAATCTTACTAAGTAAATATTCACAATCTATCGCATTATTAAGCAGTTTATATAAAAATACACAAGCAGCACAGTTTCTGCTCTTCTCGAAGTTACAGAGATTGTATCTGCTAAGTAATACATCATGCCTGAATCCAACTTCTGGATACCTACCATATTCCTTGTAATACAAATATTTCACAAACCGCCTCTGAATACTTTCGATTTTATTAGAGTGAACTTGATGAACAGGATACTATATTATAGAACAGTATTCAATTTTGGATCGAACAAATGAATTATAAAACAAGATCATGGAATTCATTTTATTGAAATCGCTACAGTTCCTGATTACGAATCCCAAACTTTTATAGGTCTTGCTAACGACACCATCAACATGCGAAACAAATGTAAGTCTGGTATCGAATAATACACTTAAGTCATTAAACTCTTTATACATGTTAAGTTTCGAATATCAGTGCTACATATGAATCTGATTGGAACAAGTTTATATGTAATACACATATGGTAGCATTTATCAGCATTAAGGTACAGCTTGTTACAATGACACCATTTATTTAGGTTGTTTAAGTCGCTTTGCAATGTTTCACAGTCGTCCATGGTTTCAATTTTACGAAACATCTTCAAGTCATCTGCAAATATTCATCACAAACTATTGTAATGATGGAACGTCTTAGCTAAAGATCGAAAAAAAATCGATCAATAAACTTTTGTTAGGTATTTTCGATGCAGTTAAAGAAAAAGGGAAAGGCCATGGAAAGAAATCCAAAATAGTGTATATGTTTCCTGAATCTCTGGCATTTTCAACAGGGTTACTCGATTGCCATCTTCTGCCTGAATAATGAGCCCAAACCAATATTTGAATGAATAAAACTGTGCATAAACAGGTGGAGAACTGAAGCCGGTTCTTGCATGAGTCATCAATTGAACTTCCACACTTTTTACTGTGTGTTGCAATATTGCTTTACATCTGCATAACTGGATATACAGACGTATTTATTTTGAATCAAATGTATATAAATAAAGCTAACAACATTAAGGAAACGTCCCGCTATACAGGCTGTTTCAGTTTATTGTTGCATAACTTTAAGATTCGATAGAACTTTTAAAATTAATGCATAAAGTCTATATAAACATGGGTCGAAAAATGAGTGGCTTCCGAAATACAGGGTGTTTAAATTTACTTTCTAAAATAGTTTTTTTTAAATATTTCGAACAATATTTGATGTATAACAGTGAAAATTGGTATATTGGTACGACAAAACGAACCATGGGCATAGTTTTACTGTAGCCGCTAGAGGGCGCTCTCTACTGTACTGTAGTGTATTAAAATGACCGAAAAATGTTTTCTTAGTGCAATTTTTTGCTTTTTGAATAAAAAAACTGATTCTTCGCACTTTTCAACATAAAAAAGCTCTCCTGTGAGTTTTCGTTATATACGTAGTTAGCCGTTTTTGAGATATTTCGATTTTTAAGGTACGATGCATTTTTAATTATTTATGATAAAATAACGTTAAAAAGTCAGTATCTCGATAATTTTTAGAAGTAGGCTGTGCCTGCAAATATTTTTGAAATTGAAAGCAGAATAAGGTTAAACGTCAATTAGTTGACAGTTAGTTTTGTTGTCTGTTGAAACCTGAAACGTTTTTTTGCAATTGTGACTGCACGAAATTTAGTTTCTTTTACCTGTTTTTTTTTTTTGTAAGTTTTATACAAATGCCATTTTTATTCTCCAATCAAGAGTTAGCGGATATTCATTTTGTGTATGGCTTTGTAAATGGAAACGCAGCAGAAGCAGCCAGATAATACGCACGAAGATTTCCAAACAGACGACATCCAACTCGCTCAGTATTTGTAAGAGTGCATCGCCAAATAATTGAAAATGGTTTAGGAAATCTCCAAAGGGATCAAAACATAAATGTTCGTCAGCGCAGATTTACCCGTATGATTCTGCGTGAGTTTGATAGAGATCCGACCACAAGTGTTAGGAGAGTTTCTGGTGCCTTGGGAATTTCAGCAAGCCATGTTCACCGTATTCTTAGAAATGACCATAGACGTCCTTACCATTTGCAACCTGTGCAAGGACTACAGCCAGGGGACGGAGAACGAAGAATCACATTTTGTCAGTGTATTCTTGATAGAACTGATAATAATAGGGTGTTTTTAAGTAACGTTTTATGGACCGATGAGTCATGCTTCACTAGACGTGGAGTGGTAAATTTTCATAATCAACATATTTGGTCGCATGAGAATCCGCATGCAGTTAGGGAAAGAAATTTTCAGCAAGAGTTTAGTGTGAACGTGTGGATTGGTATCTACCGTAATCGACTATTTGGACCCTACCTTTTGCCTGCAAGGTTAAATGCTGCGACCTTCTTGGAATTTTTAAAGGCTGAACATGCAAATATGTGGGATGATATGTTAGATTTAAGAAGATTGGCCTGGTTCAAGCTTGATGGTTGTCCAGCTCATTATTCGAGAATAGTAGAAACTGGCTGGACGAAAATTATCCAGAAAGATGGATCGGCCGTGGAAGGCCAGTCGCCTGGCCTCCACGATCCCCTGACCTAAATCCATTAGATTTCTTTGTGTGGGGATTTCTAAATAAAAAAGTGTACCAGACTCCCGTAACCACAAGAGATATGCTAATAGACCGAATCAGGAATGCATGTGATGAAATAAGGCCTTATTTGAATAATGCTATACCACGTTCGATCATTCGTAGATGTGCATTGTGTATTGAACAATTGGGTTTACTTTTCGAGCAACTACTTTAGATTTTGTATGTTTGTCCTAACTATCCAATAGCATTTTAGTTGTAAATAATTAATTTAATTTGTTAAAAATAATATTGGACAATTAAACAAATTAGTATTTTGTTTTTTGTGTTTATTTGGAGTTAGGAATTATTGCTGTGTTTAAAAACACAATCTAAACGATCATCTTAATTACTTGTAATGCCCAAATCGAAAATGTAAAAAAAATATTATTTTCCCATGAATAATTAAAAATGCATCGAACTTTAAAAATCGAAATATCTCAAAAACGGCTAACTATAACGAAAACTCACAGGAGAGCTTTTTTATGTTGAAAATTGCGAAGAATAATTTTTTTTATTCAAAAAGCAAAAAATTGCATTAAGAAAAATTTTTCGGCCATTTTAATACACTACAGGTATATACGTAGTAGAGAGCGCCCTCTAGCGGCTACAGTAAAACTATGCCCATGGTTCGTTTTGTCGTACCAAAAACCCTTGTATACCAATTATCACTGTTATACATCAAATATTGTTCGAAATATTTAAAAAAAACTATTTTATAAAGTAAATTTAAAAGTTCTATCGAATCTTAAAGTTATGCAACAATAAACTGAAACACCCTGCATAATTCAAGGCTTATTGCTACCGCATCTTTTATATATCTTACATATATTCATGCAGCCTTATAGGACCTTCATACCTATACATTTATAGCAGAAAGTCATTTTTTCATATAAATGCAAATCGAAGCGAACTGTTTCCACCTAACTGCCTTTCGATAGATTTTTCTACGACGCCAACTGTATTATAAAGCAACCGATCAATGTCATCATACATCAGATCCAAAAGGAAAGTGGATACGCCGGGGAATCTGAAGGCGCTTAATATATTATGTGGATTACCTTTTCAGAACGTTATTGAAGTTTCGTCTGCTTAACCTTCCACTAAAAAGATCAGAATACGGTGTTTTCGTGGACTCCATTTTCTTCAGACTGAAGGTATTTATCCATTGTACTATATCACACTAGGATCTATCCATCGTGAAAATATTCTTCCAATTCACCATATTTTGCTATACTGGCTGTGCGCCAGAGGTATTACGTATCCTGAAAATTTGCATTATGTCGTTTTTTTGACATTATAGCTGACGTCGTAAGCTGAACGAGAGAGAAGCGTGCAATATTTGGGTATTTCTCAACAAATTTAGAAAATTCATTTTGCATTTCTTAAAAAAAAGTAATGAAAATATATCCTTTTTTTTGCAGAAATATAAAGTTTCACTTTATTGAGGTTCATTGAAAATGAAGGTCCTCAATATTTTTGTATATAACATGTAGAAAAATGACTTTTATAAAACTATGATATGAGGAATGATAATAATTCATTAATACATGCATTGAGATTTATTTTATACTTTGGAGAGCTTAGATAGTCCTTCTTCCCTGGACACGTGCTCGTATTTTCATCACACTGTTGGAGTTATGGTTTGGGGTGCTATAGCTTATGGTTCCAGGTCACCTTTAATCTTCATCAGAGGTAACATGAACGCGCAGCGTTATATCCACGAAGTTCTAGAACCCCATCTTTTACCCTATCTTGACACCCTGGCAGATCCAACTTTCCAACAAGATAATACCCGACCACATGTTGCAAGAGTCACAATTGACTTCTTTCAACATAATGATGTCACATTGTTACCATGGCCACCAAGATCTCCCGACTTATCCCCAATTGAGCACGTGTGGGCTATGATGGGTAGGAGATTGCTCAATTTGCAACGTCCTCCTCAGACTCTAGAAGCACTTCGAGAGGAGTTGGTGGTTGCCTGGAATGAGATACCACAGGAGGACATTGACCACCTGATCAGAAGCATGCCTAGGCGCGTTGGAGAATGCGTAGCACATCAGGGTGCATCCACACATTATTAAAGGTTAAAGGGCTTTAAAGCAGTGCAATCATTTTGAAATTTTTATCATTTACTTATTATGCTTCATTAAGTACTTATACAAAATTTTATTAAAATAAAACCATATGTCACTTAGTTATATATATATATATATATACTCAAGTATAGGTTTTTTACTGTTCTCAAAATTTCAGATAACTAGGATATATAGATGTTTTTTAATGGCCTGTCAGCAAAAATATGTTAATAACACATGGTGTCTCAGATTTATGGCGATTGACACCGACATAAATCAACCGTGTTGCCCTATGGATAGCACGTGACTAAACCTTCTTAAGCGTATATGTTTTGGGTTCAGTGAGGATTTGTGTGCTAATAATCTGTGTTGAAGATAATTCCCTTGGTTTCTTGTCTCTTATTTGGATGTATGCTTCATCTTGGAAGGTGCATAAATATGCCAATTTGCTGGATTTCAAAAATGAGAGAGATAAAAAAAGAAAATCCCTGGTTGGTGAAATATATTCTTAAAAACTCGCTTAATTAAATTTTTCGGTATAAATATATATAGTAAATAAGTTAAAGTTACAAGGCCCCGAAGAGCATTTTAAGTTTGACGTTTTTAAGCTTTTAGCCCGCAACTGACGAACTTTTGATTTTCCCAGACTGTACGTCGTATGATTCTAGTATGATACGGTGTAGCGGGAAGAGACCTTGATAGTATGGAATATTTGGTGTTTATCATAGAATTTCGTTTTAGTTCAATCATCTGGTGCTAGAAAATTAGTCACCTGGAAGCGAGGTTTTTCCTGAATTTTCATTTGAATATCTCATACTATTTAAAAAATCAGTTTACGACAAAAATAGCTATACAATGGATTAAACCAGTGAAAGGTTTATGATTAATGTATTTTAGCATTACGTACAAGTTTCGGAGTGTGATAGAGGAGACATATATATGTGAATATTTAGCATACACTAATATGTGAATGTCAAAAGCAGTTATAGGACAATATTTCCTTTTCAAGTCATTTGAATGATTTAAATTGAACTAGCAGAAATACACGAACAGATATTCAAACGTGACGCATCCCCACTTCCATATAACTTTCTCTGTAGAAAAATGCATTTAAATGAATGGTTGTTTCCATAGTTGAATAACATGGAAGGTTTAAATAAAATGCTTTAAAAATTCGCATCTTTGCCGATGTTTGATTACATGAAATTTCGCGGGGCTTTTATACCGGAACAATCCAACTCACAAAAAGGATCAGTAGCACCTATATCGTGAAAACTTTTATCAAGCTCAATTGATCATAGAGCTATTTTTTTCGAATGAGGGCTCGGGTCAAACATATTATGACGGCTTGAGCAGCAATGATATGAAGCTACAAGAGTAAAAATCCGGAAAGTGTACGTCGAAATTCATATCAACATCTGAAAACTGTCCCAAAAATATCATGGCGAATCTACCACATAAGAGTGTCAACGTTACAAAAAATGATTTCATGTATCATGAATATTACTCAGATCAGCGAAAAAAGCGGAGCATATACTCACAAATTGTACCACCGGTGAAGGCAGATTTGGCGATCCATAAGCGGGATACACTTACCTGAAACAAAAATTGATACTTAGATTATATGAAATACATTTGTTCAAATATCTTAGATTCTTTGAAACATCAACTATAAGTATGTGTTGCTATCGTCATCCTAGATCACTAGCAATTATGTATCATTTCAAAAAGTCTTAACGCATGCCATCCATTCTATATGACCTAAAAAAATTGTTATATTTTATTATTGCAATTATTTGCAAACGCTGCTGAGGCCATCTTGGATTGAGAAAAACATCATGATCCAAGTTAAGCATGTAAAATGTGGTGTTTTAAGTCATTTTATTTTAATAACATTTTAAGTTAATTTGTAACATACTGGACTTGTGTCTGTCATTTTAACAGTTTTTAATATTTTAAACATACATGTACAACAAAATTTAATTTTGGCCGTTACCTGGGTGTTGTTTATATACTAAGTGACATATAAATCCGAACACCCAGTTTAAATGGTTTTATTTTAATAAAAGTTGGTGAATGTACTTATCTTACTGTAAATAACAAGTGAAAAAATTTTCAGCCTTATCAGTTGGACATTCCGGTTTTTATACTGCTTTTTTTTAATTCACTAACGCTCTAAAAATGAATATTTCAGCCGCAGTAAAGAATCAACGTTGGCGGATTTTGGTTCTTGACATCCTTTACGATCGGTTACGATGCCTAGAGTACGGAGACCTGTACGATTTCGTCAACTTAGTGAGTTTGATAGGGGCCGTATAGTGGGACTTCAGGAAGCTGGACTTTCTTTTCGGACAATTGCAGTTAGAATGCAAAGAAGTGTAGACACTGTGGTTAGGTGTCGTCAGGCATGGCTTCGAGAAGGCCGTACGCAAAGAGCAAGGGGCACTGGACGCCGCCGTAGAACAACAGACCGTGTAGATCGCCGCCTAAGATTATTGGCCTTAAGGGACCGTTTCTCCACTACCAGGTCCATTGCAAATGAATGGTTTGCAGAACACGGAAGACCTATTGGCATGCGAAGTGTTTACCGACGAATAAGAAGTTTTGGCTTGTTTTCATACCGGCCTCCCTTTAACTCGAGAACACCGACGTAATCGCCTTGAGTGGTGCAGACAACGGTCACTCTGGGATCAGGAATGGAACAGTATTGTCTTTAGTGACGAGTCTCGATTCTGTTTAGGCATGCACGATGGTCGTGCCAGGGTTAGAAGGCGACGTGGTGAAAGGAGGAATCCACAGTTTTTTGTTGAAAGACATGTTCATCACACTGTTGGAGTTATGGTTTGGGGTGCTATAGCTTATAGTTCCAGGTCACCTTTAATCTTCATCAGAGGTAACATGAACGCGCAGCGTTATATCCACGAAGTTCTAGAACCCCATCTTTTACCCTATCTTGACACCCTGGCAGATCCAACTTTCCAACAAGATAATGCCCGACCACAAGTTGCAAGAGTCACAATAGACTTCTTTCAACATAATGATGTCACATTGTTACCATGGCCACCAAGATCTCCCGACTTATCCCCAATTAAGCACGTGTGGGATATGATGTGTAGGAGATTGCTCAATTTGCAACGTCCTCCTCAGACTCTAGAAGCACTTCGAGAGGAGTTGGTGGTTGCCTGGAATGAGATACCACAGGAGGACATTGACTACCTGATCAGAAGCATGCCTAGGCGCGTTGGAGAATGCGTAGCACATCAGGGTGCATCCACACATTATTAAAGGTCAAAGGGCTTTAAAGCAGTGCAATCATTTTGAAATTTTTATCATTTACTTATTATGCTTCATTAAGTACTTATACAAAATTTTATTATAATAAAACCTTTTAAACTGGGTGTTCGGATTTATATGTCACTTAGTATATTTCCCGATGGTATTGTACTACACTTTTGCTTTTGTTTAACGTTGCTTATGTTTTTGTTTTAAAATTTTGCTGGCAATAAAGAATATTATTATTATTATTAAATTTGATGTGAATGTGTCATCAAATGTGATGTGAAGAAATTCTGCGAACTTTCGAATGTCCCGCAGAGCCCTTGGATATTTTGAAGTCAATTACTTGCACTCGTCTTGGGACTCTGTCTTTGTAGAATAGGTTTTAGTTAGTTATACCAGAACGCATTTTAAAATAAACAAATTTTATTGATATTTCCAGTATGTAATTATACCCAAAGACGTAAGTTTTTATTTTTGGAGTTATGGCATAATTCGGAAGTGTTACAATGCCAACACACTTGACACTTTTTCCTGCAACCTCAACAATTCCGTATCGTTTTGCCTGATTTTGATCCTAAAGTTATACCAATTTGTCAAAAACAACAAGACAATTTGCTTCACCTGATATGTCTTCAGTTTAAGTTCGAAGCTCTAATGTTTCTCCGAATCAACATACCTGTAGTCAAATAAATAAGGTACACATCTAGTATCCAATCAGATGAAAATACACAAATTCTTAGATTTGGAGACATGTTATTGCATGGTAAGTACAGCGTCAACACATTTGAAGACATCCTTCAAACTTGCGATCTTGATGATTTTAGTGGTCTTGCAATGATTTGAATGCCGCGGATCTTTTGCTTGATATTTTTTCATTTGGAGCGCGGCAACCAAGTGCTAAGAGATGCAATAAAGATCATGCTCTAATCATGACTCCCAGACAGGGCAGACATCCCTACAGCCAAATAAATAAGGAAAAAGTTTTTCCCTAATAAACGTTCGTGGAACGATGCCAGAGCCATCCGGCACTCTTATTCCCCCCGTTATTTGTGCCCCCACTCAAAGGCAGTATTTTATGTGCAGACAATGGACGCTATACGGGATTTATGCCTCTTTATGCAAAAGGTTCAAAGGGGGCCCTGCAAGAGTTTATTGTCAGTCACGTATAATTCTGACGGCATCCTTTAGCTGGATTAGAATATTTTTGAGTACACAATGTGGAGGCAATAATCGTATTTAATTCATTTAGCATAACTGCCGCTGGGATATTCATTTCGTTTCTGGGCAAATAATAACCAAATACGCCGAATAGCGCTAGGTTTGACAACATGTGATTTGAACAATTTAAAACGCATAAATACACTGTTTAAAACTAAATAACGTACATAAACTCAAAGAACCCACATAAAGAGGATTTCCTGTGCGTGGGAAATCAATGATAAATATAAAAATTTTATGTATTACACTGCTATTCTACGCATATACAAACAGTAAGTAAAATGATTAAATACTATTAATTTACTAATCTCTCATAAGAATTAGTTTTGACATATCGTGTCGATTTTTGATCAGTATGATTTCTTTTGTTTCAACTAAGAATTTTTTAGGTATACAGGGTGTTAATAAAGTATGTAGACAAACTTTAACCATCGAATCCTTGGTCAATTTGAAGACTAAATGTTCATATGAACGTGGGTCCGTAACGACTTTCTTTTCCATCTAGAGCACTATCACAAGAATTTACTTAATAAGTAAATGCTTTTCTTTACTATGCACATGGTTTGTTTATCATTTTGTTGTTGAAAATAGCTATTGGAGCGTTTTTTTGTGGCAAAAAAGTTATTTCTTGAAGAAAGATAAGGAAATATACTAAGTGACATATAAATCCGAACACCCAGTTTAAATGGTTTTATTTTAATAAAATTTTGTATAAGTACTTAATGAAGCATAATAAGTAAATGATAAAGATTTCAAAATGATTGCACTGCTTTAAAGCCCTTTGACCTTTAATAATGTGTGGATGCACCCTGATGTGCTACGCATTCTCCAACGCGCCTAGGCATGCTTCTGATTAGGTGGTCAATGTCCTCCTGTGGTATCTCATTCCAGGCAACCACCAACTCCTCTCGAAGTGCTTCTAGAGTCTGAGGAGGACGTTGCAAATTGAGCAATCTCCTACAAATCATATCCCACACGTGCTCAATTGGGGATTAGTCGGGAGATCTTGGTGGCCATGGTAACAATGTGACATCATTATGTTGAAAGAAGTCTATTGTGACTCTTGCAACATGTAGTCGGGCATTATCTTGTTGGAAAGTTGGATCTGCCAGGGTGTCAAGATAGGGTAAAAGATGGGGTTCTAGAACTTCGTGGATATAACGCTGCGCGTTCATGTTATCTCTGATGAGGATTAAAGGTGACCTGGAACCATAAGCTATAGCACCCCAAACCATAACTCCAACAGTGTGATGAACATGTCTATCAACAAAAAACTGTGGATTCCTCCTTTCACCACGTCGCCTTTTAACCCTGGCACGACCATTGTGCATGCCTAAACAAAATCGAGACTCGTCACTAAAGACAATACTGTTCCATTCCTGATCCCAAAGTGACCGTTGTCTGTACCACTCAAGGCGATTACGTCGGTGTTCTCGAGTTAAAGGGAGGACCCAGTGTGGCCGGTATAAAAACAAGCCAAAACTTCTCATTCGTCGGTAAACACTTCGCATGCCAATAGGTCTTCCGTGTTCTGCAAACCATTCATTTGCAATGGACCTGGTAGTGGAGAAACGGTCCCTTAAGGCCAATAATCTTAGGCGGCGATCTTCACGGTCTGTTGTTCTACGGCGGCGTCCAGTGCCGCTTGCTCTTTGCGTACGGCCTTCTCGAAGCCATGCCTGACAACACCTAACCACAGTGTCTACACTTCTTTGCACTCTAACTGCAATTACCCGAAAAGAAAGTCCAGCTTCCCGAAGTCCCACTATACGGCCCCTATCAAACTCACTAAGTTGATGAAATCGTACAGGTCTCCGTACTCTAGGCGTCGTAACCGATCGTAAAGGATGTCAAGAACCAAAATCCGCCAACGTTGATTCTTTACTGCGGCTGAAATATTCATTTTTAGAGCGTTAGTGAATTAAAAAAAAGCAGTATAAAAACTGGAATGTCCAACTGATAAGGCTGAACATTTTTTCACTTATTATTTACAGTAAGATAAATACATTCACCAACTTTTATTAAAATAAAACCATTTAAACTGGGTATTCGGATTTATATGTCACTTAGTATATCTCGTATTTATTTTAAATAGGAATTTAGTACATAGTTTGCGTTTGACTTGACCAAACTTTGTTGCTAAAATAACTTGTAACGCTCTATTACATAAATTAACCATGGTATATTCCACAGCAGAAATAGTTGAAATTATCGAAATATTTTTCGGAAATAATCAGTGCGCTAATAGAACAGCAGAAATATTTAATGAGCGACATGAGAACAGTAACGGGCATCGAAAATATGTTCTAGAACTTGTAGCTAAATTTCGGGAAACTGGGTCAGTCGCCAATAAAAAACGCAACATTGAAAATCCCATAAGGAACGAAGCAATAGAAGTGCGGGTTTTAGGGCAAGTTTATGTAGATCCTACGTTAAGTACCCGCAAATTGGAGACTGTGTGTGGTGTTAGTCGACATACTTTCCAACGGATTCTAAAGGCCCATAGTTTTCATCCGTATAAAATTGATTGATGTATTAGTTTTATCTAAGCTTTAAATAAATAAATCTT
The DNA here is from genome assembly GCA_963669975.1 of Acanthoscelides obtectus. Taxonomy (NCBI): domain Eukaryota; kingdom Metazoa; phylum Arthropoda; class Insecta; order Coleoptera; family Chrysomelidae; genus Acanthoscelides; species Acanthoscelides obtectus. The sequence goes on along the minus strand of CAVLJG010000010.1, from coordinate 21,193,856 downwards.
CAAAACTACTGATTTGAAGTACATTAATTTTCTATCATTATAAAGGGAATTGAAAGACCTTTAAAATAAGGCATCACTCGACCCCCTTTCCATTTAAGATTTTAGGGTTGGTGCCAGCCCCGCCCAGGGGGCTGGCACCAACCAAAGTGATTTTTTAACAAACTTGTGTCCCCCTCGAAAACAAAATCGACGGGTCTGAGCGTTTTTCCAAAAAAAGACTGAGCTGCCAGTAAATGCGTCTGTTTCGTTTTCGATGCGCCACCCTGTATGAGGTACTAGGAAAATTTGCTTATTATCGCCTGATCTAAGCGCCCTCAAAATTCCGTATATACAAATTTCATACAAATATTTGGTATTTAAACTTGCCAGTTTTTACGCTTAGTTTTTACAGCGAAACATTGTATGCCACTGGTTTTCCAAAATAGGTGCCGTTTTTTTAAAGCAACGTTGATTTTGCTTGAAAAGTGTCTCTCAGGAGTTTTTCGTTATGTTTGTATGTCACACAATTCTTGGGGGTTCCAAAAAGAACAATAAAGAACCAAGTCAAATTTATCTCGGGACAATGTCCAAATATAGCTGCGGAGCTGATCTCATTGAGTAGAAACCGTGCAGTTACAGGACTTCTAACAAAATGGCCTGAACGAACACCTGCGCAAAATATGCTGGAGACCTCAGCTGAAGACAATGCGGAAAAGAAACATAATCAGCCCTACATGTCTGAAGTGAGTGCGAGCACTGGATCACAAATAACATCAACTCTTCGGGAAATGAAAACTAGAACCCAGGGAGTTTAGAACAGTATCAAGGCAAGGAAACTGGTACAGGACACCAGACTGCTGGATTGAGTACAGCATATTCCAGAAGGAAGGTACAAAAAGCCCAAAGAGGCTGCAGTGCCGTCGGGGACTCCCGGGAAGGCAAAAAATGACACATGATGCCTAGCAAGCACTGCTACTTAACTACAAAACATAATAGTACTTTACATACCTAGATGGAGGAATTTATCTTCTGACGTGCATTGCGCCGAGTAATATAATGTGTGAGGACAAGGATGACCTTCTACACCGATATGTTAACGTTTTGGTAAAGTCCTGTACCTGCCTTGACTACATTGACGTACGCGACATACCAGAAAGGCGCCGAATGAAGTCGCAATCGTTCTCCAAGTCAGCGTAATCCCAGCTAGATGATTTATTATAGTAGGAACTGTGTACCGTAAGACTGATGGCCCTATTTCCTTTTGCTCTGTTTGCCCTTTTATTTACGGTATGTGCTGCTATAGCTCGCCCATAACTCTCGTAAATTACAAAGGTATAAGAGAGGGTAAAGATATCTTATCTCACTTTAATCTCTGGGGCAGAGTTATGTTTAGGCCCTTGCGCTCACGGAAGGTGATGCACAGAGTGTCACAGGACGTTTCCAGGAAAAATGAAGTGCAGATTTTCCATATTGGAATATGGAAGGCAATAAGTATAGCTCCAAAAGTCAAAGTGTTCGACTTGACCATATATTTGATGGTCTATCTTTCAATGTCATAAACATATGGGTACGTAATAGGAAGGTTCGCCATTTTTTGATTTTTACTCAAATCGAGAGATTTTGTTATTAAAAAACGATAAAAAAATGAGCAAAAAATATTGATCCAAACAGGTACATTTTAGAAGCAAGTCAGTTCAAATCTCGCAAAAACGGAAAGTAATGGATGTTGCTGTATCGCCAATAAGAATTCCTGCGCTTGCTAAACAGTTTTCAGAGCGGCCAAAAAAACGTTTGCAAGTGGAAAGTGAACGGGCAAATCTTGAAAGTCCCGCAATAACAGAAACATCCGAATCTGATTCGTATGAAGCCAGTGGAAGCAGTACTGAAAGTAGTGACAGCGAAGCTGACCAGCTTACTGCCGAGATCGTAATCATTCTAAGCGCAATATTAGTCAACGTTTAGAACCTGACTTCGTTGCCCATCCCCCGAATGCAGCCCTAAACATTGTTATATTTGTAGCTATAAAATTCTATAATGTGACTGCCCCCCCCCCAAATTTAAGTATTAACCAATAGACCCTAAAAAAATAAGATTCCTTCTACATCCCTGGAATTTCTCTCATTGAAAACATATTAGGTACCTCACAAAAAAGCAGAGATAAATAGCCTTCAAAATTACTGTCACGAGCAGGCATTATTATGTCTTAATATTATTAGCTTTTAATAGACTAAAGCAAAGCAGGATCAATTTTTACGAAGAAATACAAAAAATACTACCCATTGGAGCTAAACAAAAAAAATTAGCTTCATATAGGTAGGTACTTACCGAACTATTTTAACACCGCTGCTCTGAGGTTCATTTAAATTTGCATTATTAGCCAAAAACTCGTACACCATTTCCACATTCACATGGGGTAAATTTCGCGAATCAGCTTTCTGACAACCTTGGAGCATTGTGCTAGCACAAATAATTAAAGTACACATACTTCGGTCCCAGATTATATAAATTCATATTCGTATACTCTTCACTCCGTATACAAGACAATACAAGATACAAGTACTCTCTATGAGGGCGACAGCACGTGTCTGGCTACTGACGTCACGCGGTCTAGTCTCGCGAACAGGTACGTTTTCTAGCCTCGCGTCGATCCTTGATTTTAAAATGCCTTCCGTCGACGTAAATATTAATATTTTGCACTCAAATTCCTTTGACCGTTTTTTAATAACAAAATCCTCGATTTTAATTAAAATAAGAGAAATACGAAAAATGTCAAACCTTCCTATTGTTTTTAAAGACACTTACATCAGTGACTTTCGTGCCTTCTTATACCTATGTTTAGCGAAAATACAGTACGCCACTGGTTTTCGCAGGAGAATAGCAGCACTACCTTAAAGTCTGATTGCTCTAAGCCTCTTCAAGCTCCTCAGTCAGATTCATTTTTTCCGAGATAAAATTACATCAACCTGTATAGTAATTGAAAAAAGTTATCGATTGGTGAACTGAAAAATTGCATTCAAACAGTGAAACAGTATAAGATTAGAATAACCGCAGAACCCTAGCGAGAGTCTGCTAGGCGGGCTCAAAAAGTAACAGATCAAAGAGAACAGGTACAGATTCTCTAGGTACAGCGTGCACATGATATTTTTTTGGGGGATGCAGACAAAAATATTTTCTACTCCACTGACCTAAGTTTAGGTCAGTGCTACATCAACAAATAATTTTTGTAAGGGATGATCATCCGATAATATTAAAACATCAGAAGTTCTTCAAAATAACGCGTGATTTTTTAAGAGGTATAGGATTTGATTTTCAAAAAAAAAACACAAAAAATTTGAAAAAACGATTAAATCCTTATTTGAGTCGATAGAACGGTCAATATAATTTAATGTTTAAAGATTATTTCATGTAAATCTGGGCCGCGGCTCCGCTTTAGATGGCCCATGCGCAAGGTCCAATTTTGGCACACTCTCTCCAACATATCGGCCGGTATCTCACGAATAAATGCTTCAATATTGGCTTCCAGTGCGTCAATCGTTGCTGGTTTATCCCTGTAGACATTTGCCTTAACATGGCCCCACAAGAAATAGTCCAACGGCGTTAAATCACACGATCTAGGCGGCCAATTGACGGGCCCCAAACGTGAGATAAACTGTTCACCGAACTCGCCTCTCAATAGGGCCATTGTTTCGTGTGCGGTGTGGCATGTGGCACCGTCTTGTTGAAACCACATGTCAGCCAAGTCCAGCTCTTCCATTTTGGGCAAAAAAAGTTTGTTATCATCGCACGGTAGCGCTCGCCATTCACAGTTACGTTCCGGCCATTGTCGTCTTTGATGATGCCACCGGCCCATAATCCACACCAAACAGTGATTTTTTCGAGACGCATTGGTAGCTCTTGCAATGCTTCTGGCTGGTCTTCACTCCAGATGCGGCAATTTTGCTTGTTAGCGTACCCATTCAACCAGAAATGAGCTTCGTCGCTGAACACAATTTTTCGATAAAAATGTGGATCTTCCTCCAACTTTGCCAGCGCCCATTCACCAAATGGGAAACGTTGTCGGAGGTCGTGTGGCTTCAATTCTTGCACCAGCTGTATCTTATAAGGTTTTACACCCAAATCCTGTTGCAAAATTTTCCACATAGTGGAGTAACAGAGGCCCAATTGCTGCGAACGGCGGCGAATCGACATTTCACGGTCATCACTAACACTGGCGGATACAGCCGCAATATTTTCTTCAGTCCTCACTCTACGTCTGCGTGTTGGTGGTTTGATGTCAAATAATGTAAACTGGGTTCGAAATTTAGTCAGAAGCTTACGAATAGCTCCCTCAGTAGGCCGACCAAATTGCCCATAAATTGGAAGCAGTGCTCGATGCACTCTCTTAACCGAGAATGAATTTTGATAGTAAAATTCACTAATTTGCAAGCGTTGTTCGTTCGTAAGTCGATTCATGGTTAAATTATAGACCAAACTGAACAAGTTTGACAATGACACGCGTCATCTGTCAAAAACAGTGTTGCCAAAAAGATACTAGCAAAAAAATCACCGATTATATATTTTACTAAATATAATTGAGTAACAAGCTCTAGAACCCTTTTGAAATAATTCGGGAAATAATAGTGGAACATCCATTTTGATACTTCCTTAATCATTGCTAAAAAGTTGAAAGTTCAAGCGCGGCAATGCCAAATGAATTTATACCGACTAATTAAACTTTGACGCTCGCTTTGTTAAACTAAAACTTTTCCGCGGAATGATAAGAGAAATAAACGCCGGGTCTTAGGAAAAAGCTCGGAGTAAAGTTACTGTAATCAGAATAGTTTTAATTAGGAAATGCATTTTTCCTTTAGAATGCCATAAAATGCTTACATTATTTCATTTCAAAAACTGGGTCTTATTTCTGTCGCAAGTTACTAAATACCTAAAAAGTGTTTTCCGCCTTTGATAGAAATATGCGGACTCATGAAATAGAGAAAACATTTCGTATCCGCAAAAATGTTTGAACATAACTAACGAGATTTTAAAAAAAATCCTCTACCACGTCTTTACTACGTCTTAGGGCCGATTTCACCAACATTAATATTACGGACCAATGGGAAAATACCTTATCGAAATGCAATTTGACGGAAGCTGTCAGAGGTCTCTGAGTATTAGTGATTTCTATTGAAATATTGAATAAAATCGTGAAAATTCGACTGTATTATAAACAAGACCACTTTTTGATTCCAACATGATGCTTCTGTACAGAAAAAACAGGACAACTTTCATGTATTTTGATATATGTTATAGATTTACATTTAACAATCCGTTATCCCCCTCAGCGAATGGGAATGCGGCAAATAATAGGTCGATTTTCTACGTGTTAAATTTGGCAGCAGATTTGGACGTTTGTTAATGCATGGCACTCTCGAATTTACCAACTTCAATGTACTGAAAGTTATCATTACATACAATAGTGTGGATTTGTCTGTATTTTGCAAGAAAATAGAATATAGAATACTTTCCATCCAATTCCTCATCTTCCTTTACGTCATAATAGTAATCATTTATTAATTTATGGGTGGCCATTGTAATTTCTTCAAAGCAATAAAAACATTATGTTCTCTCCATCCTAAAACACAGATAATATGTGTCAATCCCTACATCTCCCCGATGCATAATGCAATTACTATGGACATAGACAAAAAATTATGAAAAATGTTTCACAAATAATGTCATAAGTCCAAAAATCAAAAAAACTAGTAAGGTTTATTGTTTGTCTATTTTTCTTTTTTGACTGGCGGGGATATATATCTGTCAATCGCAGGGTTGCCAAGTCTAACGACGATCACGTCCCGTGGTGGAGGGTGCGAAATGAATCTTATACAGTTGCTGGTTTTGATTTTTTTCGTGAAAATTTACTAGGTATCATGATTGTAAGCATCTTTGGTAGATTGTTCGATCCGGAATGGGAAAGATCTCCTATTTATGAAAATATTTTTGGTATCATCTAACCGTTGCAATCAGTGCACAAACACTGTGACATGATTTATAGCATAACCCGCTGCCCTGTCAATACAAATTTAACATACAGGTCGCCTAGCCGTGGCGATGCAGTGGTCGGGATGAATATCACCGCAGCAACTGATGATTTGGGCATGTCTGGTAACAACGTATGAAGTGAAACTGGCTAAATTCACAAATTTGAAGATTTTGTACAATTTCTTTGAAAATGATGAAAGATATGTCAGATTTGGCAGGGTAATGTCGCAGCCACATGGCAGTCACTCTTTCTGACACAGTCCGGATCGAAAGATGACGATACTCGTGAAATGTATTGATACTTCTAAATATAGGATCGTATCGAACATCCCTACTGTCAAGATGTATAACCCAAGGTACCGACGTAGTTATTTTGCGGCGTCATGGAAATAATTTAAATTTTAATTTGCATTTTTTCAAGTGTTGTGCAATGATTTTGGGAAAAATGTCACGAATAGTCTTATAAAGCATAGTAGAGTATATTTCAACAATTGGCGGAACTTACTCTACTGGGACCAGGAGGGTGAAGCGGGATATTAATGCACAATCTGGCAACCCTGCCGCACCCTCACAAAATGGCCGCTGACAACCACACCGTGTTGTCATTGAATAGCATTGTATTCAAATAAAGTCTAATATAAATATAACCTAGAATGTGTACTCGTGAAAAAAGAAAAATATGGCAAATTTGTAGTCTTTTTGCAAGTTTTAGGTTTGCTGGTAGCTTTAAGCCATATATTTGGGAATTTCTTAATCGCTGTGAATATAGTGTGGATGTTTGTTCAGTTCCTGAACAACGAAAAATATTCAACTTTATGGATGTATGGATATCAAAAAACCTGAATGGTTTTGTGGGAATATCAATCTAAGGTGCCATAATGGTTCTGATGAACGGCAAGTAATTGAATGAATGTTTGGAAACGAGCAATATCTTTTGGTAGAGCCTGTCATCAAGTAGGTGCTTAATGGGTATCTGCAAGAGGTTTATAGGAAAAAACACCCAGTATCACATATCAATTGAAGAAAGTAATATAAACATGAATAAAAAATCAACAATAGTAATTAAAACATGAATTTAATTCAAAAATCAAACATTTCTTAAAATTTTGACTGAATTATATGTAATTTCTTAATATTCGATAAGCTGGTGATGCTTCAATGACAAGTTGTCATCTCACACTTTGACAGTATTTTGTTTTCAAGATTTCATAGCTATTTGTTGCTAAAATTTGTTTATTGGAACTTAATAACGGACTGTTGTTGGTGAAGTTGGCCCTTAGAATAGCCCAAAAATATGAATTGAAATTTTGATCAATGTTCTCAATGTTGGGATATATTTTTTCAAGAAGCCGTTCAACAACCTATCCCCCAAATGGAGATACATCACTAAGAAACTACTCTATATATACCTCACGTGAACTCATTAACTATCACGCAAGATCACGACCAAAACCTCAATTGATGGACTGATGGGAGCATGGGTGCCTATGGTGACAATAGTATATTTTTAGATATGTACAGTCTTTGTGTATGTGGGGATTTACGCATTATGGGTAGAGCCTGTCATCAAGTAGGTGCTTAATGGCTATCTGCAAGAGGTTTATAGGAAAAAACACCCAGTATCACATATCAATTGAAGAAAATAATATAAAAATGAATAAAAAACAAAAATAGTAATTAAAACATGAATTTAATTCAAAAATCAAACATTTCTTAAAATTTTAACTGAATTATATGTAATTTCTTAATATTCAATAAGCTGGTGATGTTTCAGTGACAAGTTGTCATCTCATACTTTGACAGTATTTTGTTTTTAACATTTCATAGCTATTGGTTGCCATAATTTGTTGATTGGAACTTGAAGCTCATTCGCTGTATCTGACGGTCTGTTACCCTATAGGTGAAGAATAACGGACTGTTTTTGGTTAAATTGGCCCTAAAACTCTCATAAAATTCGTAGCAGACTTTGGATATTTCAAGATGTTTAAACATTCCTAAAGTTGACGATTCCGCAGTATCTTGCTGTCGTACAACCTCAGTTTGTATAGTCTGCTGAAAAACGAGGTAAGTAAATATTTGCCAAAACTGCTTTTTTTGAATGTAATCATCCAGAATCACACAAGGTGTCTCACAAGTAGTTCCTGTAAGTATGTAGGTATAATACGTATGTACTTTCAAATTAGCAAATTTTCCTATAGGATTTCCGGAATTCAAAAAACCTTCGAAATAACCGTACCTCTTGTATAGAGGATAGTTGCGAACCTTTCGTTCGTTGTCCTAGAGACAAGAGACCAAACCTACACCATGCTGATGAGTAGCCAAAAGGCACGAAACAGCTGTCCGCGGGTGGCTGTCTTTTGCTGATGGACGAAAGCATCATGATAAGTTCAAAAAACCTTGTTAAATAAAGAACATTGCAGATATAGGAAGAAAACTTGAAAAAGTCTCAAAAGGGTCACCAGAAGTAGATATATGTATATTCCAAGAAATTAGGATATCTCAAGGTTTACAGCAAAAGTTTTGATAAACGATGAAATGCTACCTAAAATGCCTACAGATTAGTGAAACGTCATGTGGCAGATTTTTATTTTCATTTTCAATTTTTCGCGGGATTAGCAATATTTAGAGATGTCTCTTACCACGGAGTGTTTATCATATGTTAATGGTTCTAAATTTGGCAGATTGTACATGTACATATGTTTATTTTTGAGGATTCAAATAGGAAATATGGTAGAGGTTAGTCCAAATTATCAAATCCATTAGCTACAACTTTAACTGTCAAATCCATAATACTGAAAATGGACTTTGCGAATTTGAATGCTTTATAGGGCGACAAACGAGTATAGATTATTAGTGAATGTAGACAATTTTCCTCATCCCGAATCATCAATCACTACTGGTAGACAGTAATTTCCGGTGTAGATGCTGCTACATGTATACTAAGTGACATATGAATCCGAACACCCAGTTTAAATGGTTTTATTTTAATAAAAGTTGGTGAATGTATTTATCTTTGTGTAAATAACAAGTGAAAAAATTTTCAGCCTTATCAGTTGGACATTCCGGTTTTTATACTGCTTTTTTTTAATTCACTAACGCTCTAAAAATGAATATTTCAGCCGCAGTAAAGAATCAACGTTGGCGGATTTTGGTTCTTGACATCCTTTACGATCGGTTACGATGCCTAGAGTACGGAGACCTGTACGATTTCGTCAACTTAGTGAGTTTGATAGGGGCCGTATAGTGGGACTTCGGGAAGCTGGACTTTTTTTTCGGGCAATTGCAGTTAGAGTGCAAAGAAGTGTAGACACTGTGGTTAGGTGTTGTCAGGCATGGCTTCGAGAAGGCCGTACGCAAAGAGCAAGGAGCACTGGACGCCGCCGTAGAACAACAGATCGTGAAGATCGCCGCCTAAGATTATTGGCCTTAAGGGACCGTTTATCCACTATCCAGGTCCATTGCAAATGAATGGTTTGCAGAACACGGAAGACCTACTGGCATGCGAAGTGTTTACCGACGAATGAGAAGTTTTGGCTTGTTTTCATACCGGCCACACTGGGTCCTCCCTTTAACTCGAGAACACCGACGTAATCGCCTTGAGTGGTGCAGACAACGGTCACTCTGGGATCAGGAATGGAACAGTATTGTCTTTAGTGACGAGTTTGGATTTTGTTTAGGCATGCACGATGGTCGTGCCAGGGTTAGAAGGCGACGTGGTGAAAGGAGGAATCCACAGTTTTTTGTTGAAAGACATGTTCATCACACTGTTGGAGTTATGGTTTGGGGTGCTATAGCTTATGGTTCCAGGTCACCTTAAATCTTCATCAGAGGTAACACGAACCCGCAGCGTTATATCCACGAAGTTCTAGAAGCCCATCTTTTACCCTATCTTGACACCCTGGCAGATGCAACTTTCCAACAAGATAATGCCCGACCACATGTTGCAAGAGTCACAATAGACTTCTTTCAACATAATGATGTCACATTGTTACCATGGCCACCAAGATCTCCCGACTTATCCCCAATTGAGCACGTGTGGGATATGATGGGTAGGAGATTGCTCAATTTGTAACGTCCTCCTCAGACTCTAGAAGCACTTCGAGAGGAATTGGTGGTTGCCTGGAATGAGATACCACAGGAGGACATTGACCACCTGATCAGAAGCATGCCTAGGCGCGTTGGAGAATGCGTAGCACAGCAGGGTGCATCCACACATTATTAAAGGTCAAAGGGCTTTAAAGCAGTGCAATCATTTTGAAATTTTTATCATTTACTTATTATGCTTCATTAAGTACTTATACAAAATTTTATTAAAATGAAACCGTTTAAACTGGGTGTTCGGATTTATATGTCACTTAGTATGTTTTTTTTCGTGAACCTAGGTATTCCGCTTACGGAATGAAACTTGTTACATGTTTGATACTATTAACAATAAGGAAGGATAAATCAGTTGATATTTTTTTCTTTGACGTTTCAAGAAGTGTTATTAGTATTATGAAGTATCCGCAACGTTCTTTGGTAGCACCAGAAGTCCCTGGGTCCTGATTCCTGAATTTCAATCCTTGAAAGCTTCCAGCTGTCGAAATTTAATTAGAATTAGATTTCATAATATGTACGAGGGTAAAGCAACGTAATTGTAAGAGTCAAAATTCAGTAAAAATTAGGCCCCAATAGAACATTTTTGCGTTATCGTCTACTACTTGTCACCTTATTCGTATAGCCAAACATTTTTGCTCGATGGTTACTGGGGAGAAGGGAAAATGGTCTATATTAAAAAATATTAGTTTCTAATCAATGGTTATTGGATGGTATGTACTGAATCAATGTCTTAGTAGGTATTATATTTTCAATTCCACAAAACCATTATACGGGGATACTTTAATACGAAGAAGAAAATAGGAGAACATTGAAAACAAATAGTAATCGGTAATAGTTTCCGATGAAAGTTCTCATCACTTGAGTTCGAGGAGCTCCATCCAATATAACATTTCTCAGCTGTTTATTGCGGGAAGATTGTGAGAGGGAACTCCGCATTAAAAAGGTGTTTTCCCGGAAGATTTTCGAGCGCTTTTCATGCTCAACTTAATGTTCTTACTCCTTTTCCGAGAAAGTACGGCTGGTTATTTTCACGATTACTTTGCTTTCAACAAAGGATAAACGAGCAATCTAATCGAACGATGTGTGAGGAAGGGTGGAGTTACAAACTGTAAACGTTACCCTAGGGAAATATAGATGATATATCTACAAAATATATCCTTTACACGGCGTTGGATTTTTTTCTTTGAAACAACTCCGTGGAGATACCTAAGGTAAAAAAATAGCGTTAGTGGGTTAATTTTGATACGGAACGCTGTCATTAGTTCGTAACGGATTATGTTTTGGCACAAGAATTGAATGGACCAAGTCAGTTAAACAGGCTCATACAATTGATTCATATTCCCCGCCAATTTGACAACGTTGCGACCTAGAAATATCTTCGCTGTATTACCGACAGTAGCGACTATGTGACAACATAAGATAAGATTAACTTTGCGACTCGCTAGCCCACCCACCTATTGGTCAGACGCTGATCAGACCTTGTAGCAGGCATCTCTACGTACGATGAGTTGCGTGTATTGAAAATATTCATTTATTATTTTAAGCGCAAATATATGGGAAAATATGTGATATATGGAATACTCGCATATCTAATAGCGGTGTCGAATTACCGGGATTGGAACCGTATAAATCTATTAACGCCAAAAAATAGTGATATACCCGACCCCAATTCCCAGTAATTAGTTCTACCTGATACGTTGAAAAACCAAGTTTTAGCAATGTTTACGTTTTGCGCTTTGCCGACAGTTCTTTCGCTCTCGGCATGTGTTAAAATTTCATCAAAATACTAGAGGCGCGTTCGAAGTTCGAAGAAGGATTAGTGGACAGACATGACAGACAGAAAGACAGACCATCAGACCGATGGAAATGAGTGACATGGTTGTTTGTGATGTACGTCATATGATGTCACAAAAACATACTTTATCATTGTCGATATGTCTCGCGATTACAATACTTCCTCGCCAGATGGGAAGTAAAAAACTGTTTAAAATAACTACCACCAGTTCAAATACAGCAGGCCTATTTTTTGGTAGATGGATTAGGCAATCACAAATACAGCATATAACGTTAACCTCGTATGACGTCCATCTCATAAAATATTGACTTAAATGTCGATATGCAGTATTTATCATTTTCAAATACTTTTCACATCCAGCAACGCCAATATGGAAGTTTGTCAGCATTTGACAGAAAAGATGCGTAGATCGTTGGACAGGTTGATAAGGTCTTCATTTAGGGCATGCTCGATTTTCCATTTAGGGCATGCTCGATTTTCGGATTTAAACGCCTTAGATTATTCCCTATAACTCATCTAAAAATATTTGTTTACAAGAAAATGCTGATTATCCGAGAAAGTGCGTAACTCAATAAAAAATGTATTTGAAAGAATTCAACTACCTATGAGGAGCAGAGTGAAATCATTTATCGAAGCAAGACGTAGATTAATTTTGAATGGATTTTGTGGATTAAATCTTAGTTAACGACGTATTCTATTTACTGTTTAGATCAAAATTTTAAGTACCTTAGCTTTTAAGACATAGTATCTCAAAGTTGCGTGTCAAGAGTAGTTAGGCAACCCAAAAATGGGATTTGTGGTGCTATTGGAGAGCAAGCTGAATGTAACTATAAAGCTGTTGATCCATTAGAAATAAGCTTCAGTATATCTAAAAAAATATTGGATGATAGAAAATAAAAAAAACTTCTTCTAAAGTATTAAAACCTGTGGTAGCTAGCTGTCAGTGAACTTATTACTCGTATCTTATTTAAATACTAAAATGAATTACTTTTAAAAAATATAATTCCGTTCAGTTGGAGCCGAAATTCACAATGCGTTACAAGCTTTTAGGCTCAAACTACTCGTAGGTACATGAGAGGCATAGGACGTACTCACGTATTTCAGAATAAGACATTCAGTCCTTAATAAAATTGTAGTGAATTTCCGAGGTAAAATTCTATGACTTGTTAACGAAAAAACGTACCCGTTATAAATTTAAAATTGTTTGAAATACAGGGTGTTTCAGTTTATTGTTGCATAACTTTAAGATTCAATAGAACTTTTAAAATTAATGCATAAAGTCTATATAAACATGGGTCGAAAAATGCGTGGCTTCCGAAATACAGGGTGTTTAAATTTACTTTCTAAAATAGTTTTTTTTAAATATTTCGAACAATATTTGATGTATAACAGTAAAAATTGGTATACAAGGTTTTTTGGTACGACAAAACGAACCATGGTAGTTTTACTGTAGCCGCTAGAGGGCGCTCTCTACTGTACCCGTAGTGTATTAAAATGACCGAAAATTTCTTAGTGCAATTTTTTGCCTTTTGAATAAAAAAACTGATTCTTCGCACTTTTCAACATAAAAAAGCTCTCTTGTGAGTTTTCGTTATAGTTAGCCGTTTTTGAGATATTTCGATTTTTAGGGTTCGATGCATTTTTAATAATTTATGATAAAATAACTTTAAAAAGTCAGTGTCTCGATAATTTTTTGAAGTAGGCTGTGCCTGCAAATATTTTTGAAATTGAAAGCAGAATAAGGTTAAACGTCAATTAGTTGACAGTTAGTTTTGTTGTCTGTTGAAACCTGAAACGTTTTTTTGCAATTGTGAATGCACGAAATTTAGTTTCTTTTACCTGTTTTTTTTGTAAGTTTTATAAAAATGCCATTTTTATTCTCCAATCAAGAGTTAGCGGATATTCATTTTGTGTATGGCTTTGTAAATGGAAACGCAGCAGAAGCAGCTAGAGAATACGCACGAAGATTTCCAAACAGACGACATCCAACTCTCTCAGTATTTGTAAGAGTGAATCGCCAAATAATTGAAAATGGTTTTGGAAATCTCCAAAGGGATCAAAACATAAATGTTCGTCAGCACAGATTTACCCGTATGATTCTGCGTGAGTTTGATAGAGATCCGACCACAAGTGTTAGGAGAGTTTCTGGTGACTTGGGAATTTCAGCAAGCCATGTTCACCGTGTTCTTAGAAATGACTATAGACGTCCTTACCATTTGCAACCTGTGCAAGGACTACTGCCAGGGGACGGAGAACGAAGAATCACATTTTGTCAGTGGATTCTTTATATAACTGATAATAATAGGGAGTTTTTAAGTAACGTTTTATGGACCGATGAGTCATGCTTCACTAGACGTGGTAAATTTTCATAATCAACATATTTGGTCGCATGAAAATCCGCATGCAGTTCGGGAAGGAAATTTTCAGCATGAATTTAGTGTGGACGTGTGGATTGGTATCTACCGTAATCGACTATTTGGACCCTTTGCCTGAAAGGTTAAATGCTGCGACCTTCTTGGAATTTTTAAAGGCCGAACATGCAAATATGTGGGATGATGTTATGTTACATTTAAGAAGATTGGCCTGGTTCCAGCTTGATGGTTGTCCAGCTCATTATTCGAGAATAGTTAGAAACTGGCTAGACGAAAATTATCCAGAAAGATTGATCGGCCGTGGAGGACCAGTCGTCTGGCCTCCACGATCCTCTGACCTAAATCCATTAGATTTCTTTGTGTGGGGATTTCTAAAAGAAAAAGTGTACCAGACTCCCGTAACCACAAGAGATATGCTAATAGACAGAATCAGGAATGCATGTGATGAAATAAGGCCTTATTTGAATAATGCTATACCACGCTCGATCATTCGTAGATGTGAATTCTGTCTTGAACAATTGGGTTTACATTTCGAGCAACTACTTTAGATTTTGTATGTTTGTCCGAACTATCCAATAGCATTTTAGTTGTAAATAATTAATTTAATTTGTTAAAAATAATATTGGAAAATTAAACAAATCAATATTCTGTTTTTTTGTGTTTATTTGGAGTTAGGCATTATTGCTGTGTTTAAAAACACAATCTAAACGATCATCTCAATTACTTGTAATGCCCAAATCGAAAATGTAAAAACAAAATATTATTTTCCCATAAATAATTAAAAATGCATCGAACCTTAAAAATCGAAATATCTCAAAAACGGCTAACTATAACGAAAACTCACAGGAGAGCTTTTTTATGTTGAAAATTGCGAAGAATCAGTTTTTTTATTCAAAAAGCAAAAAATTGCACCAAGAAAATTTTTTCGGTCATTTTAATGCACTACAGGTACAGTAGAGAGCGCCCTCTAGCGGCTACAGTAAAACTATGCCCATGTTTCGTTTTGTCGTACCAAAAAACCCTTGTATACCAATTTTCACTGTTATACATCAAATATTGTTCGAAATATTTAAAAAAAAACTATTTTAGAAAGTAAATTTAAACACCCTGTATTTCGGAAGCCACGCATTTTTCGACCCATGTTTATATAGACTTTATGCATTAATTTTAAAAGTTCTATCGAATCTTAAAGTTATGCAACAATAAACTGAAACACCCTGTATATTACGCGAATATTTGAAGAATATTGCTGTTCTCGGTAGAGTACAGTGAATGACATAGGAATTTATAATAGACTGTATCTCGGCAAGGCGGAATTTGAAGACCCGTGTTTGTTATGAAAATAAAAAGACGTCCTTTATGTTGTAGAAATATTGCTGTTTTTTACATACCAGCATTTCACTTATTTCCATCGGTCTGTCTGTCACTCTCTGTCTGTCGGTCTGTCCGTTGATGTTTGGGCCGTCTATAAACGGGAAAGTGATTAACACTGGTGCAGGTTTTTGTGGTATCACATGGTTACAAGAACACCGACAAGTCGGTTCAGAATGACATCATTTTTGCGTGGGAACTACAGACTCAATCTCCTTGTCGCCATTTTTTATGATTCTTGTATATGCTAGCTTTCACTTATTTATTTTTTCACTTGTTATTTTATCTCATCGAAGAAGATAAATAATAACTGACCTATCAAGTTAAAATCAACTCAAACGCTCAATTCAATTTCGTATTACCTCCCAGATTGATAGTACACAGATTCCCTCAAATTTCACCTGATACCCCGTGATAGTATGCAAATCAGATCCTCGGGGGTCTATATTCAGCCAATCTAACTTTTCTGTATCCCGACGGAGATAGAAGAGGCAAGCAATCCAATTCAAACGTCAAAACAGTTCAATCGTTCCGACCCGGATGCCAACGCATAATTAGAGGGCCTTCAACCCTTGAGGATTGGGGATGGTGGCTGTTTCCGGATCCCTTTGATGTTACTGTCGCGATTCGTGGAAGTCCTTCAGTACGGTTTGTAATTCCGGATGGATGCTTTTTATCATTTTCGAAAAAGCTTGAAGGTATACGCATTATTTAAACTCATTAGGGTGTTCCTTAATGATATGCGAATACTTAAGGGTGTGAATCTACATGAAAAATTAATGTTAGTTTGTATGTTTCCTTACAAAAACTCGGGGTGTTGAAGTTTTAGGAAAAAAATGGAAATTTTCAGAACTGCTTCAGATACGTAGTGATACGTAGTGAAAGTTAATAAAGTTGCATATTTTTCAATGCAAAAATAATTTTTAGCTTTAACAGCGGCGTGCGTACGGGTATTGACTTCGATATTTTTTAAGAAAAAAATGGTACGCCAATGTTTTTTTGCCAAATATAAACTATTTTTGAATTCCCCGTTTAAAACAAATGATCTCTCCTGAATTGTTTTCCTACGATGCGCCATTTTTGAGTAAAAAAATAAAAACCGTTCTTTTGCCCGAGAAAACGTAATAATTGAAGAAAGTAATTTAGCCAGAAATATCTAGTTGCTCTGGAATATGTCACGGGCTTTTGACATCTGACAAGTCTCTGTTTTTCAAATCTGTTCGCTGTGACATCTTTTTCATTATTTAGTTTTTACAATCTTGTTAATAATGGTGAATTATTCAAATGCAGAAATGGCGGAAATGCATTACGTATATGGCCTTGCCGACGGTAATGGTGAGCAAGCCAGACGGATTTATCACCAGAGATATCCCGATCGTGCTTTGCCAGATGGTCGAACCTTTTCTAATATTCATCGTCGTCTTCTTGAAACTGGTTCTGTCCGAAAAGGAACATCTGAAGGTAGACCTCTAAGTGTGAGAACGCCTGAAATTGAGGAAGCAGTGCTGCACGAAGTCGAAGAACATCCTGAAACGAGTACGAGGAAAATCGCTAGACACTTAAATATTTGCCATCAAATTGTTTGGAGAATTTTATTGGATTTTTTGTTATATCCTTACCATATTTTAAGAGTACAGACATTACTTCCCATTGATCTTCCAAGGCGCGTGACCTTTTGTCAGTGGTATCTTTAAAAAATTACAGAAGATCCGCAGTAATAAAAAGTTATTGGATTCGTTTTCCTGGCAAAAGAACTTCCATTTGGCAATATTGAGAAATCATTCATTAGTTTTGCACCACTCAAATATGAGTATGTGATGGTGCCCCACTACATTACGCATTACGTGTTCGACAATATTTAGATTAGACTTTTCCAGATCGATGGATTGGTAGAAGAGGTGGCCACTGAATGGCCCCCATGATCGCCACATTTATCACCTTTGGATTTCTGTATGTGAGGTCATTTAAAAAGCAAAATCTATGCTACTCAGCCAACATCATTAGAAGACCTGCTACAAAGAATTGTGAATGAGTGCCTTCAAATTACTCCTCAAATATTGCAAAATGGGCGGCAACGTTTTGAACAAATTCTTTATTATTTCATGGAGAGTCATGGTGGCCATTTTCAACATTTACTTGTCTAACGGGTCAGTTCATTCTTCATTTTTAAATTACTTTGTTCCACTAATGATGATGTATTAGTTTTATTTAAGCTTTAAATCAATAAATCTTCAAAACTACTGAAATGAAGTACATAAATTTTATGTCATTAAATAATAATAATAATAACGTCTTTATTGGATAACCCGGAGGGACATAAACAGCGAAGTTTAGCCAAGGCTACTCTTACACTTAACTGTTTATGTCGGCTACATCTGATGTTCAAAACATGGAAAAAAATAAAAGAACAATGAAAAAAAGAACACATATATACCTAAGTATAAAATACAAATAGACACAATCTATATCTGTAGCAGAAATGCTTATTTAATCAATAGCGAGCAACATGCTTTTAGTATGTTTACGAAAACTTTCCAAATATATCAATTTAATACTGTTGTCCAACTGATTATAAAATAGTGCTGCATTATATGTAAATCCTCGTTGGAATAATGCAGAAGTGTGTGGGGTGGTTCTGATACTATAACGATTCCTAACAGCCCTGTCATGCACTTCGTAATTAAATCTTAACTTGGCTCTTAGATATTCAGGCTTTGATGACAATATTATTTTATGAACTAAAACTAAGAATTTATGTTTAACCAAACTTCCTAACCTAAGCCAGTTCAATTCCCTATATTTATCACTTACGTGATCGTATTTACGCAACCCATAAATAAAGCGAACACAGTTATTTTGGATGATTTGAAGACGATTTTTGATCAATTGATCCAAACATGGATAATAAACGACATCACAGTATAACTGAGCATTGACATCACCAAAGATTCGCACAGTTTTTTCTCAGCTTAAACTTAAGCAAGTAGCGATTGGGATAACGAGCCCTAGAACACAGGTAAGTTTTTTTCATCAAATTAGCTATTTGGCTGCGGAATCTTAATTTTGTGTCAATTTCCACTCCTAGTACCTCAGCTGTTTGAGTATGCTGTAATGTTATGCCATCAATAGTCAGACGGAAAGAATCTTCTACAGTTTTCCTCTTCTGATCAGAACAAAACAATAACACTTGTGTCTTATCTGGATTAATAGCAAGATTATGTTCCATAGGAAACTGATGTACCTTATCTAAATCCAGCTGTAAAATGTCTGATGAATTTTGCGTATCTGAGGCGTCGAAATGGAATATTATTAGAGTATCGTCAGCAAATGTTTGTATCCCTGAATTGTCAACTGCTTTATGCAGGTCACACGTGTAAATCAAAAAGAGCTCAGGTTCCAAAATTGAGCCTTGCGGAACTCCGGACGGAATAGTCGTAATATTGGATTGATCGTTATTGATTGCGACACATTGTGTACGACCGGACAAATAGCTACGGAAAAAACTGACAGCAGCATCATCGAAGCCTATATACCTCAGCTTGGCGCACAAAAGTTTATGATTTATTCGATCGAATGCTTTGGAATAATAATTATAAAGGGAATTGAAAGACCTTTAAAATAACGTATCACTCGACCCCCCTTTCCATTTAACATTTTGGGGGTGGTGTCACCCCCGCTTGGGGGCTGCACGTGCTAACGTGATTTTTTGCTAAATTTGTGTCTCCATCGAACACAAAATCGACGGGTCTGAGCGTTTTCAAAAAAAAAAACTGAGCTGCCAGTAAATGCGTCTGTTTCGCTTTCGATGCGCCACCCTGTATGTATTTTGTAGTATGGTGTTCAAGATGCATATCAGAGAACTGATCCCACTACAGCACAATAAACGTCCCTTGAAGAAAAACTGTTGTTGACATCCCTTAATGATCGCGTAACAAAACCAAGTAGCTTCATTGCCTTATTGGTTATGTATACAATATAATTTATGCAAGGAAGATTATGGTACATAATAACTTCTTTGATTACATCCTCGCCAAGACTTCAGCCTAAAGACGGTAGCTGTTTGACGTGTCCATAAAAGCTAATGACTTTATACATTCTTAGATTTGATTATGCGTAGCTTTTTTCCAACGGTAGGCCAGGTATCACTATTGAGTGGCTTTACAAATAGTTTTGCCAGTACTTCAGACAAAATGTATTTTGTATTGAAATCACTCCTGGTGCTAGGCCATCCTTCTCACACTCTACCGGAGTTACGAGAGCGGGTTGTTGATGAAGTAAACGCTATTCCCCGCGATATGTGTAAACAAGCAGTTTTCTCCAACATATGTTACTACAAAGGTGTCAGCTACCGCGATATTATTAGCGAAACTTAATAAATTCAAAAGGATATGAACTAGTCCTACCATACCTCTTTGAAACAGCTTTGTTGGTTCCTGTATTAATGTCGCATGTTCCGCGTTTCACCTTTAGTATTTCACGCGTCCCAAAAATCATATAATGAACTACTGTTGAATAATTCATTTGTTAAAAGTTCGTCTTTGTTAATCTAATAATTTTCGTACACAGTAAACTATTTGAAGAGTTGAATAGGGCTTATATACACTTCAGCATGTACCCAGTTGATTATCTCAATTAAATCCAGTATGTACCTACCAAAGGAAGGCAGAAGTGCAGGAGCTATTTGTCGACGACATCTACCTTGAAGTAATGCGTTTGCTGTTTGCTTTCATCGCAGGTGTATTTACAAAGCATTTCGTTCAAATTGCTAAGACGTGCTACTATGCAATTGGTAGTGGAGTAGCCGAGCCAGGCCTTGCAGCTCGCAAGAAGGTGTTTATGAGCCACGTTTGTTCTACATCTTAATTAACGTGTGGTTTCCAACGTTGCGAATGTGATTTCTGAATATTTTGTGCAACGTACGAGGGTTGTTTAGAAAATTTTACAGCTAGGTATTCAGGAACTCAACGTTTTCGGATACACAGTTTGTAATAACTGTTTGGCATATATTTATGTTACTATACAGGGTGTCCGCAAAGTTGGGGTTTTCCTTTACACGACGTGTAGATCTTGAAAACATAAGCAATTTTTCTTAGTACCATATACACCAATGTCTTAAGGGAACCGAGATAGAGGGCTCTGCAACGTCAAAAATATCTGAATACCGTCCTGTAGCCGCGACCCGCGACATCACCGATTGGTACAAGGTCACTGGCTCAACCCGACGACAGAACTGGGTCGGGGTCAGTGTGTCAGATCAGTATGCAACCTTCAACCGACGGTTACGGTCACGCGTGTAGAGGTAATCGCGTATACGAGAATCCCTCAACAAGCACTAGACGTGGCTAGAGAAGTGCAAGTATCAAAAACTAAAGTGTGGCAAACGTTGCGTGCAGAGGGGCTGTATCCGTTTCACGTCTAACGTGTACAAGCCCTTCAACCTGACGATTTTCCAGCAATAATGCGGTTTTGTGAATGGTTGTTGCATCAACATGACAATAATCCGGACTTTTTGAAGTGCATATTGTTGACAAATGAATCTACGTTCACGCGTAATGGGGTGAATAACTTTCGCAACACTCATGTTTGGTCAGTAGAAAATACGCATGCTGTCCGTCAGGCACATTTTCAACAAACATTTTCGGTGAATGTTTGGGCTGGCATGGTGAACGGTATGCTCATTGGACCATTTATTCTCCCAAATCGATTGGACGGGATGCAATACCTAGACTTTTTACGCAACATTTTGCCTTCCTTGTTAGAAGATGTGCCATTAAGTGTAAGACAATCAATGTGGTTTCTGCGTCTGCTCGGTAGCGCATCAGCTGATTCCATTTTCTGTTGGAGCGGTATGATTTCGGGCAGAGACGTACTTAGCCCTTCTCGTCAACTGGAGAGTGAGTACTTTTTCCTTTATTTTTTTTCTACTTGGTCGCCCTCGTTTCACTACACATTACCTTTGTTATTTCAAGGGTAGTTGTTTCTGAAAAGGAAAACCCCAACTTTGCGGACACCCTGTATAGACCAACTAGCCAAAAAATAGACCTGAAAAAAATTTCATAAGCGGTTTTCCAACCGAATGATATTCTTGGGCATTTTAGAAAAGACCCCTTGTGTACAGATGATGAAAAACTCTTGCTACCTTTCATTAAGGGACAAATTTGGAATTAAAACTGTGTTGCATATCTTAAAAAACCATGAGGTACTACAGACGCTGGTCCATAAAAGGCTTGTAGACAGTGTGGAACCTTTAAAATAAGAACTTATATGTTCAATTTGACCGACTCTGCACTTCCTCTGCATCGCCGCAATGCCATAAAGGATTAAATTAAGCGGAATTGAAATCATCTGAGAAAAGTCAGTTACGAATATTTACAACAGAGAAATTAAATGGATCAAGTTAGTCAAACAGGCCCATACAATTAGTCCACAGACATTTTTTCCCTGAGCTACGGTAGTAACTGTCCATCTGGCAATGTTGTACCTTCCCACATCTGTGCGGCACCGCTACTGCGAGTTATCGTTCAATCCGTGTATATGTTTTGGACGCTGCAGTACGGATAGTTTGGTCAACTGTATCGGTACGCCAGGCGGTGAGCTTATATAGCAGGCGTGGAGTGGATTGAAACCATTTCTCTATCCAAAGTTTTAAAAGTAAATATACGGGGAAATCTATGATCTGTGAAACATGGCTAATAGATGCATATATTAACCAGTGATCGGAACGTATAAATCATGGTATAATTATACTTACATCGAAAAATTTCATATATACAATCAATTATGCACGCCAAACAGAAATGGTTAACCAGGTTCCGTTTTCCCACAGCTATTGGAGTTATCGACTGCACGCATATTCGTCTTGATGGAAAACCACCCCAATTTGGAGACGAATATGTAAATGGAAAAGGTTTTGCCAGTATTAATGTACAGGTTACATGCGACCAGAATTCTGTTGTAACTAGTATAGATGCAAGTTAGCCTGGATCAGTCCATGATGCTCGTATATGGAAAAATTCGGCAGTGTGTGAAGTCATGAAAAAGGCAAGAAACACTACTCTTCTAGGGGACAGTGGGTATGGTATAATGTCATGTCTTATGACTCCTTACACCGACCCCCACGAGGAATATCAGAGAGTCTTTAACAGGCTGCTTACATCACAGCGAGTTGTGGTTGAGCATACACATTTGGGCAAGTAAAGCGGCGATTTCCTATCCTGAAGTATGGATGCAGAGTAAAACTGGCCAGTATTCCAAAAGTCATAATTGCGTGTGTTGTGTTGCACAATATAGCTAAGCAATTAAGAGATGAAGATTTTCAAGAAAATGACGAAGATGAAGAACAGGACCTGTCATTTATAGAGAATGAAAATGTAGATGCTATAGCTGTATAATTAGGATTCATTTTTCATGTAATGTTATGTATATGTCGTTTACTTCAAACGTACAAAGATGTATTTACTTAAACTAAAAATAATCTTACACGTTTGAACTGGAAAACTTTTTTATAAATGATACATATTACATATACTTCTATTTACAAGTTTTGGTAAATATTATCTCCAACAACAACATACTCTTGCGGGGCTTTTTCGTTTGATCCCTCGTTTAATTTTTTTAGCTTGGCAGAGTAATATTGTTGTTGGGGACGAGCAACTTTCAGTTGTTCAATTAAAACTAATCATTGAAGCTGGGTTGTCGTTAACTGCCTCGTCTCGTCAGACTCTTGTTTGTCCGGAGCAAAGGTAGGCTTCGGAAGAATTTTTTTTGCAGCAACCTGTTCAACCGATGTGTAGGATCGCTTTTGTTAGCTACTACTTGAGGCATAATCATCTGATGAGAGTCATTTTCCACCATAATGTCATCCTTTGAAGTAGGTAAAGAAGGTTGACTTGTCACGCCAATTGCAAGAGCCCCTAATAAAAATATACATGCATGATAATTACCTACAACGTAATAGTAAAGACCTGAATCTATTTCTCACCTGGTACCCGACTTAGTACAGGATTTATGTCCGCAGCCATAGCCTTTAACATAACTTTCTCCCAGGACAAAAGACGAATGGGCTTGTTCCCTGTTTTATTTTTGTCAGTTTTATTTTTCAGTCGCGTTTTCATATTGTTCACTTTTTTCATAAAAACTTTAATATCCATCTCCTTGCCAAATAAAGCAACGTATTCCTTAACGATATCAGTTAATGCAGCAGTTTTCTTCTTTTTCATCGCTGGAACTTGAGATTTCTCGAGAATCTCCGGAAATGCTTGGACTTTTTCAGCGATAAACATCATCACGTTAGGGGCATCTTCGGTAGCTTCCTGTTCACTATCGGTGTCAGACATTTTAAATATTTTATTCACTTTAAAATAGCCGCACAAATAAGTTAGATGGATCTTCTTTACAACAATTGACGTGCGAACGGCTTTCAATTATGAGACAAATAAGATCAACCCCATCAGTTACAGACCACGTACGCGTTGATTGGACGCTGCAAGTCATATCTTGTCGAAATCGCTAATCTTCGTACCGTTTACTTTATTTTCCCGAAGCATTTGCTTGCAACGAAGAGGTAGAGATTATGAATTTGAATTAGAGCAAAACCCTTTACTTCTACCTTTTGCTTGTACCTTTTACTTCAAAGTAAATGCTTCATTTTTATAAATACGGGCTATTGTCTTTGTATGGCTCTGGTGTCGATTACTTTATTACCTTAATTATATCTCAACGCGCTTACAGTCCCGCGGCTGTCCACAATTTAGAGTCATCTTTGCACTTATGAAAGATGTGTATATTTTGGAAATATACATGGTGGTTCTATACGTGACATATAAATCCGAACACCCAGTTTAAATGGTTTTATTTTAATAAAAGTTGGTGAATGTATTTATCTTACTGTAAATAACAAGTGAAAAAATTTTCAGCCTTATCAGTTGGATATTCCGGTTTTTATACTGCTTTTTTTTAATTCACTAACGCTCTAAAAATGAATATTTCAGCCGCAGTAAAGAATCAACGTTAGCGGATTTTGGTTATTGACATCCTTTACGATCGGTTACGATGCCTAGAGTACGGAGACCTGTACGATTTCGTCAACTTAGTGCGTTTGATAGTGGCCGTATAGTGGGACTTCGGGAAGCTGGACTTTCTATTCGGGCAATTGCAGTTAGAGTGCAAAGAAGTGTAGACACTGTGATTAGGTGTTGTCAGGCATGGCTTCGAGAAGGCCGTACGCAAAGAGCAAGGGGCACTGGACGCCGCCGTAGAACAACAGACCATGACGATCGCCGCCTAAGATTATTGGCCTTAAGGGACCGTTTCTCCACTACCAGGTCCATTGCAAATGAATGGTTTGCAGAACACGGAAGACCTATTGGCATGCGAAGTGTTTACCGACGAATGAGAAGTTTAAGCTTGTTTTCATACCGGTCACACTGGGTCCTCCCTTTAACTCGAGAACACCGACGTAATCGCGTTGAGTGGTGCAGACAACGGTCACTCTGGGATCAGGAATGGAACAGTATTGTCTTTAGTGACGAGTCTCGATTTTGTTTAGGCATGCACGATGGTCGTGCCAGGGTTAGAAGGCGACGTGGTGAAAGGAGGAATCCACAGTTTTTTGTTGAAAGACATGTTCATCACACTGTTGGAGTTATGGTTTGGGGTGCTATAGCTTATGGTTCCAGGTCACCTTTAATCTTCATCAGAGGTAACATGAACGCGCAGCGTTATATCCACGAAGTTCTAGAACCCCATCTTTTACCCTATCTTGACACCCTGGCAGATCCAACTTTCCAACAAGATAATTCCCGACCACATGTTGCAAGAGTCACAATAGACTTCTTTCAACATAATGATGTCACATTGTTACCATGGCCACCAAGATCTCCCGACTTATCCCCA
Organism: Acanthoscelides obtectus; assembly: GCA_963669975.1. Classification (NCBI taxonomy): domain Eukaryota; kingdom Metazoa; phylum Arthropoda; class Insecta; order Coleoptera; family Chrysomelidae; genus Acanthoscelides; species Acanthoscelides obtectus. Next base: position 21,168,326 of record CAVLJG010000010.1, on the reverse strand, counting down.
ATTGAGCACGTGTGGGATATGATGGGTAGGAGATTGCTCAATTTGCAACGTCCTCCTCAGACTCTAGAAGCACTTCGAGAGGAGTTGGTGGTTGCCTGGAATGAGATACCATAGGAGGACATTGACCACCTGATCAGAAGCATGCCTAGGCGCGTTGGAGAATGCGTAGCACATCAGGGTGCATCCACACATTATTAAAGGTCATAGGGCTTTAAAGCAGTGGAATCATTTTGAAATTTTTATCATTTACTTATTATGCTTCATTAAGTACTTATACAAAATTTTATTAAAATAAAACCATTTAAACTGGGTGTTCGGATTTATATGTCACTTAGTATATAATAGAGTCCCTGTCACCCCTATTTTATTGCCTCTCTCGATGTTTTTCTCGCCTTCTTTTGGGTTGAATACCTTACTTTGTAAATCATCCCCCAGACTACAATTTATTAACTTACTGCATTAGCATGTATCTAGTATATGACCGAAAACACTTTACCCAACTACCAGCAGGTGCTTATCTAAGCCGGCCGCGTTCGCGTCCAAATAAACCGTAAGCTCTATTGTGTTGAACTTCCTGACTTGCATTGAGAGCCAAGGAGTTAAGTTCCGGCGGAGTTTCGGCCGACCACCATCGTTGTCAACCTGTTTCCGCTGACCCCGTACTTGTGCATGCAACTCCGAACTTCCATTCGGCCGATGCTGCGAGACTAATGATTCCATAGATTAGGCTGGAGTTGTATGCGCAACTCCAGCAGGCTTGGCGGAGGAAAAATGATGGTAATTAGGGGATGTGGAGAGTCATTAAGGGGGATTAAGGGGTGTGATGCAGGTGCGAGCTGCATATACATGTATGTAGAGCTAGTTTAAAAAAGAAGAATTTTTCTTTATGGTTGAGCAATATGTACTTTATGCCGCACGCTTGGCAAACATCCACAAATCTTCGCAAACCCAAACTTCGGGAAGGGTGTTTGACTTAGTTCGGAAGCGCTTGCAGCTGACGCGATCGAGTGTCGGTTTTTGGTCCCAAATCAAAAGTGTTTGGCGCAGTTGCACCTACCAAGATTCACCCTCGGACAGACATATCTTCTAACCCTGAAAGTGAAAGCCAATAGGAACGTTCGAAATGGTGGAGGGTCGTACTTAATGTCATGTTATCGTTTCACTTGGCAGTGACGTGCTTTGAAATTTCTCACGTTGGTCTTATGAATTTGAGAAAGTATCTTCAAACAAAGTGAACCATCTGCTTAATTTAAAAAAAATACTAGTTTTGTTTGCGCTTAGGTCAATAATGAAACACTTGCATCCGCTATATTTATTACTTATATTTTTACATGTATATTATTATTAGATACATATGTACAAAGTAGCGTTATACCCAAAACAGAATGAATACGAATCAAAAAACCATTTACAGAAGTCCGTAGTTTTAAGCATCCCACAAACCGGCGCGAAATAATTGCGGCGAAGTATTCGCAACGAAATTCAGAGCGAAATTCGCAATCTGTTTCGCCTGTATTCATACCAAAGCGTCTTATTCGCTCCGCGAACGTGAAGGTTTCGACAGGTTGCGTACATTTTATTTTTGCCTTTTGCAATGAGCTCGTCTTCAGAAGAAGAGGAGGCACTTCTATTTCTTGCTTTAGAAGAGGAACAAAATGCACGGTAAGTTATGTTTATTTAACGCCACTTGATAGTTGGGTATGTATTAAGTTTAACGAAGTACATAAAACAAATATTTTCAATTTTGTTTAGGAAACGAAGGAAGTGGGTTCATGATATTAACTTGGAACGAAATAAATTTGGGGAATACCATACCTTGATGCCACAACTTCGGCTGGATGAACAGCGCTTTTACGTATATTTTAGAATGACTCCAGAGTGTTTCGATGAAATATTGAACTTGGTGAAAGATGAAATACGAAAATCTGACACAAATTATCGTGAAGCTATTTCGCCAGAAGAACGACTTGCTATTACACTCAGGTAAAAAAATTATATGTATTAAAATTAGTAGGCTTATCGAATACGAAAACTTCAGGGATCGTGAAATAAATATTTTATTGTAATAATTGGACTACATGTTGCCACTAGGATTAAATGTTGCTAAATAATTCGAAGCAGAATTTGCCTCCTCTGTTGGGTATATTATTGGAGTAAACCCAGTGCCGCTTGGGAAGGACGACATACTACTATCATACATACTTGCAGAATGCTGGGTAGACGCTGAAGACATTTCTTCAATATGTTCAAATTCTTCGTGCGCTATTAATTCGGCTATTTTTAGTTTTATTCGGGCTTGACGCTTTAAGGGAAGTATTTTCACAGTCTGTGCATGTGCCAAGAAAAGTGAATCAATGGCCTCGTTCTCTTTTTTAAGTTTTTTACCTTCAAAATAATTAATGAGCTGTTGTACAGACGAAGATGGTGGTTCATAGCGTTTTCTGCTCTTTTTATATTTTGGTGTAGTTGCAGTCTGCGCGGAAAGGTGTGCCCTGGAGTAGTCACTGCTGTAATGTTCAATGAAGAAGGTGGTGCTGTCTGTGTTGCCTAGGCGTTCTGTGCATCTTCTGCATCTACATCAGCATTTTCATCTTCTCCATGGCCGCGGTCTTCCAAATTTTCGGTTTCTACATTTCCAGCCCTTTTCTGAAATATATTTGAGTTAAATTGGGCAGTCTCATAATGTATGACGTCAATATCTTTCACATTAGACGACGTTTTGGCAAATGCCAAAAAAGGACGGAAAAATTCCATGTAGTCAGCCTACTGCCATTTTTTTATGTTGCCCACTGCTTGGCCGGTCTTTGGTTTGGTATATTTTATATATTTTGCAAATGTGTCTCTGATATTCTTCCACCTTTTTTTTACTTCATCACCTAAAAACGATTTTTTTTATAGATTCCTTGCCACTGGTGACACCTTCTATACCGTTGGGCATAGCTTTCGAGTTGGCTTTACAACAGTGAGTGCAATCGTAACCGAAGTCTGTGAAGCGATATGCAGACATATGGAGCATATATATTTACCAGAACCAACAGACAATATATGGAAAAAATGTACTGAAGAATTTGAAAATAGATGGGGATTTCCCAATTGCATTGGCAGCGTAGACGGTAAACATGTAACAATCAAGAGACCTAACAACAGTGGCTCCAATTACTGGCGCTATTTACATAAATATTCAATAGTACTTATGGCCATTGTTGGCCCGGACTATAAATTTATATGTGTTGATATTGGTGGTTTCGGAAAAAATAGTGATGGGGGTATTTTCGAAACCTCAAACATGGGAAAACGATTTGAACAAAATTTAATGAGTGTCCCTGCACCTAGATTTCTCCCTGGGCAAAATGAAATCTGCTCGTACGCCTTAATTGGTGATGAAGCATTTGCTTTAAAACCATACCTTATGAGACCATTTCCTTATAAGCAGACTTTAACAGACGTCAGAAAAGAGAAATACAATGTAAGACTTTGTCGAGCTAGAAGGGTCGTGGAAAATGCGTTTGGTATTTTATCTCAAAAATGGCGAATATTTTACAGGCCATTAGAAACTAAAGTAGATACTACTATTCTAATTGTACGTACGGCATGTGTTTTACACAATTTTTTACGAAGTAAAAGTGGCGATGACAAATATTTTCAATTCTTAGATCCCCCAGAACCCGTGCTTGGAGCTTTTACTGATATAGCAAATGATCCTCGGTGGGCAGCAAGGCTAGCATTTTCTACTCGTGACAAATTCGTAAATTATTCTAATTCTGATATGCCTATGCCCAATATATAGAATGTTCGTTTTCACATTTGTGTAGACTGTAAATTATTTAACAAGTTAATAAAAAATATTAGGTACATACCATTTGTATTTAATTCTTTTCCTATTTCCATCCAAATCTTGTTTTTCTTTCTCACATTCCTGTATTCATCGTTCGACAAATCATACAAACAAGGATACTTTTTCACTATTTCTATCAATAATTTCGTTTTTGCCATTGCGAATTTTTGAAGAACGGCGTCAAAAACGCGGTCAAAGGCGAACTGAAATACGCCGCGATAAAAACGCTGGAACAATCGCATTCGCTTCGCACAAGTTTGAGCCTGTCCGTAAACCGCCGCATTTTAATCTGATCGCGAATTCATCGCCGCGAAAGAACCACCTGGTGAAAAAAATTAAAAAGTGGCTCTATAGCGCCCTGTGGGGTTTTGTTTTCAGCACTCTGTGAAAATTTCATCCAAAAATATCAAAAAATAAAGCGTCAATTTCGAAGCGCGCAAACCTCTACAAATCGTATTTTGGACGAATTTTGTCTACTGTTTCGTGCTGCCAAACCAAGCGTCGCGGGGCAACGTACGGACTAAGAAAGGACGTATTCAGATAATTTGGTGGCCCTATTTCATATAATATCGGGTAGATAAGTCGTTCTGCAAATAGGTACTCATAATCGCGATCGCTGATGCTCCTCGATTTTAAAGCCGTTTTACTTCCCACGTCATTGGCGAGGAAGTATTGTAATCGCGAAAAATTTCTAAAATGAAATGCTATGTTTTATTAAGTCATATGACATCTACTACGAGCACCATCTGCTGAGGTAACGAGGGGGTGAAAAGGAAAGATTGTGGGCTGGTCTTAGACGGTGGTCGGCGCTACTTTAGAAGAGCAAAGGATGACTGCGGGTGCCTACCGAGGTAAATTTTTATAATAACAGATTCGGACTTCGATTAGCGATCTAGCCTGTAAATCGTTGGCTATTTTGGTACTCAGCTAGTGATCATTTAGTATTGTTCTACCCTTGTTACTGTTCGTCGATATTGTGTTGTTGAATTGTTGTGTTGTACTCTTGTTGGTGTGATTGTTCTTGAGTAAATTTTTTTTCAAGGTTGATAATGGACAATAAAAGGTCATATGCGACAATTTTAATTACGAATTCAGTGAGTTTAATTCATGATGAGGACAACAATAGTGTGGAGCAGTTCAACTCTATAATCGCAAAATACATTGGGGTAAGCGAATGAATTATTGCATGAAGAGGTCATACCATGGAAGATGTGCTGCAGCTGTAGTGAGCCACAATACCCAGCGGCCTGTATATGTGGTCTAAATACATTTGCGTTCTAAGCTTAGTCCAACCTCGCTTATCACTAAGATGGAATAAAGACTCAAATGCAAGAATCTTCGAAAGAAAGACAGACCAAAAATAACAATTCGGATAGCAATTCTTAAAAAAATTAAGTGAATATGAATTATTAATAAATTAACAAAAAATTATTTACTTTTACTGTCACTCTAATAAAATAATTTATATTTTACAATAAAACTGTTTAATTCATAATTCAACTAACTGATATATTCTTAACAAAATACACGCTGATACATAGTAATTGTTTTTTTTAAATTATGCGTTTTTTAACCACCTATCCAGATCATATTATTAAAATAAATCATATTGAAAAATAAGGAAGTTATTGTATTGGTATTTTTTAACATCATTTTTAACAACAATTTTGAAACACAGTCAATTTTTTGCATAAATTCTTGAAGTTGAATCCTTCAAGAATCCATTTCAGTTTTGTAAAATATTCTAGGACTATATCTTGGGCAAGAACAGTTGTTTAAATAATTCGTCTCTGGGATAAACGATTAGCTCTTTACATAAACTATTAAACCGATCCAGCTGAAATTTAGCACACTTATTAACACCAACGGTGACCTCATTCTCACATATTTTTAGCTATTTACAATTGTTATTACAATAGTTATGAACATTTATTCAATATTGCTAAAAAGCCCTGTATCTAGCTTAATCGTTTATCGATTTTAATTCTTAAAAAACAAAATTGAAGGCCTTTTTATGCTCTGAGGTCTCCAGTTTACCGCTTATTTATAAAATTCAATTTGAAAATTATACAAGCAAAATACTAAATTTTGGGATTTTCTCATTGTTGATAAAAAAACAACGCACATCTGGCTGCATCTTTTTATTTATTTGTCATTAGACATATCCATATCCATTTACAACTTTCAGATATCTCTGCTAAACTTTTGTTCACCTTTTTTTATCTAGCCTGGACTAATACTATATAATTTGATGAGTTGAATACGGGGTTGTCAGGAAAAATGTTCAGACAATTAAAACTAAAGTAAAGCAAGTACAAGTATTATTTGAGAGTCAGTGATGAGTAAAAGATTATTGACTTTCATATTGATTTTTCATATGTATAAGTTCGTGGAATCACACAGTTTTGTGAAACGACGAAATTTTTTTCGAGAATTATTGCATATGATTACATATATTACTTACACGTACACTCTTCTCATGAAAGACTGTTGAGAGTGTCGATTTTGCAAATTTCTTCTCACTGAATTGATCAGACACGGCTTAGGGACAGGAACTTTAATGTCTAATAATGAATTTTTCCGTTTTTTAGATGTCGGCCCCCATGTACTACATCCAAAAATAATTAGCAAATCCGTAAACTTCAAAATAATTCAGTTTGTTGACATTCTCAAATTTTCCCTTTTTACTTTACTTTGTATCAAAATTATATTCGAATCTGAGCATTAACTTCCGAACTATAAGAATAGGAAACTCGTAGCTTATTTGGTGAAGTACTTTTGAAGACCTTTGTTCAATGCACAGGTTAAGGCAGTCAACAGCACGGAAAATATTGTCCGACTCTGTACCGCTGTGTCGCTGCTACTGGCTGAAGCGAGCGCGTCGAGAGCTCCGTTTATATTCGTGAAAGTGTTGCCGAATCGAAAAAGACGAAATCTGTAGATAGTGACACTACAATTCGGTAGATTCAAGGACAAAGTCGGTAGAAGGAAAAAATCTGGAACGTTGCAAGATCAGCAGTGAATCAAGCACCGTGTATGAAAAAAAGCATACTTTTGTATTGAGCGCACACACGAAACCACACAACACAGGTTTTTTGAGAGCTACGCGTTTTTTGCGAGTTTAAGGTGCTAAAAATCCATTTTTAATATCGATGACTACATGGAAGTGAAGCTTCTCTCAATGAGGTAATTTGGCGCGCTGAATACGAATATCATAGTAAAGAAATTCTAAAGTGTCATCAGACTGAATTTAGGGCGAAAAATTGACAGGAAACTATTTTTTCGGGGTAGTCGTAATGCCTAGCATTGTATCGACATCGAATTTGGAATCTACGCACCAGATTTACTCAGAAAACAAGCTTCCATCTCGATCATAGACGGGCAACGGCTTTTAGATATTTTTTATTAGTCGTTTTTTGACAAAGTTGAATTCTTGCCAGTATCTTGAAAACCAGGCATTTTCGGACTGAATGGGCCATGGATTCAGTTTCAGCGACCCAAAAAGTGTATCATAAGTTTCCTGAAAAAATATTAACTCACTTGTACGATGAACACACTGGTTACTCTCCAAACTCCTTTGTAAACATTCTGGAAACTGCTTTTTCCATTCTCGTTCATAAGATGTGAATAATTTTCTGTTTTACCCCTGAGCTTGGAACCTCATGACCTACGATTTTAATTTAATGTTTAATAAAAACAGTCGAGCTTTGGTTTCATCATTACTTGTCCTGTGATGAGGTAATGACGGTGATCTACCAGCATGTAACTCTTGTAGGCAAACACCGATAGGGAATGTGGGGTAAGGGGTGTGCGTACATAATTATAGGCAACCCAAATCTACGTCCCTCATGCGCCCTACTGCCTAAGTGAACGCATATGAACGATTGATATATAGTGAGTAGATCTGATCAAAAGAAATGTTTTTTTCCTTTAACATTTTTGTGGTAAAATTAAAGTAACAAAGTTATAGCCCTTTAGAAGTTTGAGTACCGACCTGTCTCAATAATAATATTATGTGCTCGTGTTTGGCAACAACGGATATACTCCGCCTTATCGGTTCATCGCATCGGAAACAAAAAAGCGAAAGAATTTGAAACGCTGATCACGATGTTTTTATTCAGTCAATATGTCAGTCGGTAACGCGTGAGTGAATAGTGGTGTTTGCTGCGTGGCTCAAACGAAATAAAAAATGGCACTTGTTTATGCGGATCGGTTTCCCAATCGAGTGCAACCAACCCCTCGTACCTTTGTTAATGTAGTACAAAGGGCTCGTGAATCAGGTGACTTAAGACCTCACAGGGGAGGGCATGCCGGTGCTCCAAGACCTCACGATCAAATACAGGTCCGCACTGAAATACTTGTCGGGAGGATACTTTATAAAACAAGGTAAACAATTTTTTTTAATTCTTTTTTATTTTTACACACATATTTTGGTTTATCTTCCTTCTACAATCATTATCTGAAAATTAATGACTCAACTTCAAAGTCACCCTGTTTAACATGAACCTACACAGACTATGACATAGAATTCATTTTTTTCAAAATGCTGACCGTAATCCTGCAATACGTTGACGACTGCTAGACCTGATACCATCTCCTGCTCAAAGATTAACCCTGAGGCAAAAATGCGCTGACTGAAAATCCAATCCAATTTAACTAATCACACATTAAACTTTTAGCAAATCCCAGAGGTTGTGTAAAAATAACCATTATCTTATCTTACAAAAACATCAAGCCAAAGCTGTTTAATTTATGCGGCACCAACTTTTAATAGCACACACATTGCCTTTAAACTAAAGTTGACACAAAAAGCTTTAATCGGTTTATATTCTAGTGAAATTTGGTAAAGAAGTAGAAAAATTGAAGGTTTCCTATTCATATCCGACCAATCAGTATATGCGGCTTAGCTGTGTCGATATAGACAACAAATATTCGTGAATCTGAAGACGTGTTCCTTTACTCGTTACTCAGTAACAAATAGATTCACTATAAATATATTATTCAAACGTACAAAACCTATTCACCCCAAATTCATAATAGTCTAGGAAATAGCAGACTCTCTGCATTGTGATTTGTTACTTTTCAACCGAGATGCTAACGGACTTTGCTCTGCTGAGCTTTCTTTTACGTTGCTGCCACGCATCATACCTGCCAGACGAGTTCATCATACACGTTGTGGTCTTGTGGAACGATCTGCCAGGATGTTTTTCCAAGCTTCACAAACCTGATACGGTGCAAAAATCGGATCGTCAAATATCTCTATATTTAGCAGTCGTGGTACCTTGGTACTTTGGTTTTGCCTTCGAGGTTGCTTCAGTATATTATCGACACCCACGCTAGTGATGAGGTAACAAAGAAAGCAAAGGTTTCGCACAGCTACTTGTCTTTCTTTATAAATCTCAACGATAATGGTCAGTTTATTTGGAGAAATGGAAAGGTGGGAGGCCGTGGCAGAACTGTGGTAGGAATTACCGCGGCCTAACTCTCAGTACTTTGTGTTTCCGATATTTATTGTTGGTATTTCCAATAACTTGAATTATTCCCGTATTTTTCGGTCTGCAAAAAGTATAAAAAATGCATCGTGGAATATACCAGTTATTTTAAAACGCAAACAGGTCGTCATAGTTGTATTACACACAGCAAAAACAGGACGCATATTGCAATTTGATGTTTCTTTTTCTAGACAGAAAAGCTACTTTTTCCTGTGCACACGAATGCACGCAATAACGTGATTACGTATATTCTGTGCTGCTTTGGTATTATACTAAGTGACATATAAATCCGAACACCCAGTTTAAATGGTTTTATTTTAATAAAATTTTGTATAAGTACTTAATGAAGCATAATAAGTAAATGATAAAAATTTCAAAATGATTGCACTGCTTTAAAGCCCTTTGACCTTTAATAATGTGTGGATGCACCCTGATGTGCTACGCATTCTCCAACGCGCCTAGGCATGCTTCTGATCAGGTGGTCAATGTCCTCCTGTGGTATCTCATTCCAGGAAACCACCAACTCCTCTCGAAGTGCTTCTAGAGTCTGAGGAGGACATTGCAAATTGAGCAATCTCCTACCCATCATATCCCACACGTGCTCAATTGGGGATAAGTCGGGAGATCTTGGTGGCCATGGTAACAATGTGACATCATTATGTTGAAAGAAGTCTATGTGACTCTTGCAACATGTGGTCGGGCATTATCTTGTTGAAAAGTTGGATCTGCCAGGGTGTCAAGATAGGGTAAAAGATGGGGTTCTAGAACTTCGTGGATATAACGCTGCGCGTTCATGTTACCTCTGATGAAGATTAAAGGTGACCTGGAACCATAATCTATAGCACCCCAAACCATAACTCCAACAGTGTGATGAACATGTCTTTCAACAAAAAACTGCGGATTCCTCCTTTCACCACGTCGCCTTCTAACCCTGGCACGACCATCGTGCATGCCTAAACAAAATCGAAACTCGTCACTAAAGACAATACTGTTCCATTCCTGATCCCAGAGTGACCGTTGTCTGAACCACTCAAGGCGATTACGTCGGTGTATTCTCGAGTTAAATGGAGGACCCAGTGTGGCCGGTATGAAAACAAGCCAAAACTTCTCATTCGTCGGTAAACACTTCGCATGCCAATAGGTCTTCCGTGTTCTGCAAACCATTCATTTGCAATAGACCTGGTAGTGGAGAAACGGTCCCTTAAGGCCAATAATCTTAGGCGGCGATCAACACCTAACCACAGTGTCTACACTTCTTTGCACTCTAACTGCAATTGCCCGAAAAGAAAGTCCAGCTTCCCGAAGTCCCACTATACGGCCCCTATCAAACTCACTAAGTTGACGAAATCGTACAGGTCTCCGTACTCTAGGCATCGTAACCGATCGTAAAGGATGTCAAGAACCAAAATCCGCCAACGTTGATTCTTTACTGCGGCTGAAATATTCATCTTTAGAGCGTTAGTGAATTAAAAAAAGCAGTATAAAAACCGGAATGTCCAACTGACAAGGCTGAAAATTTTTTCACTTGTTATTTACAGTAAGATAAATACATTCACCAACTTTTATTAAAATAAAACCATTTAAACTGGGTGTTCGGATTTATATGTCACTTAGTATAGTTCAAATGCCCCAGTTCATTGAAATACGTACACAAACAGGGTGAACTTGATATGTTTGTTCTTACAAACTATACAATAAGCTTTGGTTAAATAATTTTTTGTTAAAATGGTGAAAATTAAGAATCTTAAAAGACAAGTTCATCCGACACAAACGGCCAGCCATGGGTAGCTGTTTCGTGCTTCTTGGCAATTCTTCACCATGGTGTACACTTGGTGGACAACGAACGAACGCTAAGCAACCCTAATCTATTCAGAGTATAAGGCCTATCGAAATAAGACTAGTAGTTTGTTCAATGACGAGTAGATCGTATCAACTATTGCGCCAGAATCGGTGGCATCTAGCGGCCACACTAGTGGCCCGACTGGCAATGCGAACTGGCATACAGTTCCAACTGATAGCTTGCTGTTTTCGCAGTGGTCGATTCTGGTAATAGATAGCGCTTTGTGTTATCTTATTCCGTTAAAAAACTTTGCTCCATGAAGTATACAGGGTGTCCGCAAAGTTGGGGTTTTCCTTTACACGACGTGTAGATCTTGAAAACATAAGCAATTTTTCTTAGTACCATATACACCAATGTCTTAAGGGAACCGAGGTAAAGGGCTCTGCAACATCAAAAATATCTGAATACGGTCCTGTAGCCGCGACATCACCGACTGGTACAAGGTCACTGGCTCAACCCGACGACAGAACTGGGTCGGGGTCAGTGTGTCAGGTCAGTATGCAACCTTCAACCGACGGTTTCGGTCACGCGTGTAGAGGTAATCGCGTAGACGAGAATCCCTCAACAAGCACTAGAGACGTGGCTAGCGAAGTGCAAGTATCAAAAACTAAAGTGTGGCAAACGCTGCGTGAAGAGGGGCTGTATCCGTTTCACGTCCAACGTGTACAAGCCCTTCAACCTGACGATTTTCCAGCAAGAGTGCGGTTTTGTGAGTGGTTGTTGCATCAACATGACAATAATCCGGACTTTTTGAAGTGCATATTGGTCACAGACGAATCTACGTTCACGCGTAATGGGGTGAATAACTTTCGCATCACTCATGTTTGGTCAGTAGAAAATCCGCACGCTGTCCGTCGGGCACATTTTCAACAAACATTTTCGGTGAATGTTTGGGCTGGCATGGTGAACGGTATGCTCATTGGACCATTTATTCTCCCAAATCGATTGGACGGGATGCAATACCTAGACTTTTTACGCAACATTTTGCCTTCCTTGTTAGAAGATGTGCCATTAAGTGTAAGACAATCAATGTGGTTACTGCGTCTGCTCGGTAGCGCATCGGCTGATTTCATTTTCTGTTGGAGCGGTATGATTTCGGGCAGAGACGTACTTAGCCCTTCTCGTCAACTGGAGAGTGAGTACTTTTTCCTTTATTTTTTTTTACTTGGTCGCCCTCGTTTCACTACACATTACCTTTGTTATTTCAAGGGTAGTTGTTTCTGAAAAGGAAAACCCCAACTTTGCGGACACCCTGTATATGCAATTTCAGGTGTGAATCATACTTACTCTAGGACAACTAGATTGATTTGTTGGAAAATTTATTTTAGATAAGGCAAGACAAACGTAGGAATAGGAAATATGCATGTTGTACTTCTTAACTTGTTCAATATTAATTTCTCCGTTGTGGACATCGTAAAAAACGTGGCGATATGCGATACAAACCGCGTTAGCAGCGTTTCTGAAATGAAACGCTGCCAAGGCGATAAACCGCGTGCCACCCCACCGCGCTGGTGTTTTTTGCCGCTCTGAAAACTGAGCACCGCATGGACAGCGCCTTACCGCGTCGGTGTGGGGGATCCTTTAGATTGCTCAGTGGCGGATTCCGCACTTTTTGGAACTGATCAAACTGATAGATTAACAACCAATGACCGCGGCAGATAATTGGCTGTTCACTTGCCGTTATATTTTAAATTTGTCGCGTATTATTTCAATTTTTTATTAATACTGGTAATTGTATAGCGCATAAGTATAAAATAAGGTTGAATGTAGCTTTCTGTAGCAATATAGACTGTATATAAAAATAGATATTTGATATTTGAATCGCATGCATTATTTTCATGTACATAGTAATGACAAATCTAGTTAGAAGACGTAATCGCATAGAGGCACCTTGGTGGCGTACCTGATATTCTGTGAAAAATAGCAGGTGACATGTTTGCAGAGATGCTACATTAGAACTAAAGTCACATACTGATATTCAAAAATGCTAAAGTATTTTCAGATGCCATCGGCATTTTGAAAATCGTCCTTAGCACGAGATAGTCTTAGAATAGCCCAAAAATATGAAATGAAATTTTGATCAATGTTCTCTAGGCCGTTTGGACATATTTTTACAAGAAGCCGTTCAACAATCTATCCCCAAAGTGGAGATACATCACTAAGAAATACTACTCTATGTTTCACCTCACGTTAACTTGAGAGCATGAGTGCCTGTGGTGACAATAGTTTATTTTTAGATATATACAGTCTTTGTGTATGCGGGGATTTACGTATTATGAGTTTAGTTTATAGACTTTGAGCTCGCGTGGAACGTCGTGATACCAAGTACATTATTTTCGTCACTGGGCTATGACCCAGATCGTTACACCAATCATATTTAAAACTCTTACAAATCCCGGCATTCGCGCAAAAAATTGCAGCGCTCTCATATCTCGCGAAAACAGCAAGCTGAAGCTGTTCCGTTTATACACAGCTTTAACATTTAATAGAGAACATCGCATGAACGCATAACGTGATTCAAAAAGGCTTTGCATCTTCAATGCACACAACTCTATTCGACATAAAAACGTGGCAAAAATGGGGCTTGTAATTGTACTTTGTGAATCGAAACACAATCGCGTATTCCATATTGCAATTAGTGGGGATTTTTCGTTTAGCGGGAAAAGCTTAACTTTTTATTCATTTGTTTAGCTGTGGGAAATTATTTCTGCTCTTCGCTCTCTGAGGTAGAGCGCTACAATATTCGCAAATAATAAAGGCGATACAATTTTTAGTCTTTAAATTTCATGTGGCTTCAATGGGCACGTATAGACCAGGCGGATTACGATTTAACGTTGAAGCATTTGCAAGTGACTGTAACAATATATTCTGAACCAACAGACTTTGCACGTTACGGTAATGTATCAAGTAGTCCTAGGAGAAAATTGAATATTTAGAAAAATCAAGGATATTTTTGAGTCTCTGCTTATTCATCGACGATATACCTTATAAATTCCATATAAAGTAAAAAAAAACGTATCATTTATATGTACCAAGTTGCCACCTGCATTGCCTTGTCCTCGAATTGATATCGTTCATTTATTTCGTCATTTTGTGCTTTTGTTATATAGAAAAGGTACAATCCAAGATACAATCTGCATTCAATGAACGTATTTTAACAATAAAAGACCAGTCATGGACTGAAACCAACAACAGCTTTTTGTTTACATCACGACTGTTTTTATGAATCGACAATGAATCTATAATATTTGTGATAAAAGTTACACAATAGACATGTTCCGCGTCAAGCGTGTGACCATAAGTTTTTGAAAAAGCTAATTCATCTAATCTATTTTTTTAATTTGAAGTGTATTCTAGATATACGAGCCCCTTCCCACTTCAGTTGGTCCACTTCAAGATACCAAAATATGCCTTTATAAACTAAACATGACGAAACTATTTACTTCTAAAACAATTTATTTTCTCGAAAACATTTTAGATACACTCTAGTCGTAAAAAATACATATTTGAAATCACTTAGACCTATAACTAATAGAACATCTGAACAAATAAACAATGTGCGAATAAATGCGCGAAGTTAACAAAGCAACAATTGAAAGATTACCACATCACCTTTATTTTTTATTACGGCTGAAATTCTTTGGGGCATAGTGTTAGCCAAGTTTTGGCAAAAATTTGGTGTAAAACAATCACATAGTTCTTGAAGATTTTGTCTCAGTTCGGTGATTGTTCGAGCAGGATGTTGTCGTAGAACCTTTTTCATCTCGTGCCACAAAGTTTCAATAGGTGACAGATCTGGACTGCTAGAAACTCATTTCAAAAGTGGTACATTATTTTCTTCCAACCATTTTATAGCCTTTTTTGAGGTATGGCATGCTGCAGCAACTTGCTGAAACACAAAATCTTGGCCGGATATCAAACATTCTTCCACCACTGGTAAAAGCGATTCTTCTTCTAAAATTTCCAAATAATTGTTTGTATCCACATTTCCATCAATAAAATGAAGTTTTCCTACTCCTGTATGTGATCACTTACTGGCCCAGACCGTAACGCATGCTGGAAATTTCACTTTTCTCTTCAGACAGCCAACATGGAATGCTTCATTTTTTTGCGAATAACTCTACTGCGACTGTCACCAACACAAACTTCGAATCGGGCCTCATCACTCCATTGTATTGCAAACCATTGTTGAGGTGTCCATTGTCTGTATTCTTTAGCCCATCTAAGCCGATTTTTCTTTTGCAGTGGAGTTAATAGTGGCTTTTCTTTGGCCTATAAACAAGTTGTGCAACTTTAGGGTTTTTACTTCACTTTTATTTATAAGAAAGCTTACCTTGCAAGTGCTAAATCCCAGTTTGTGGACCTCTCTATGAGATGTGGACCTCGAAATTCTCCTTCCAACAGCGTCACTCCACAGAGCACTTAATTGTAAATAATTGGCACGCCTGTTTCTCACGATTATTCTTCTTAATGCTCTTCGGTCGGCATTTGTGATATAACTTTTTTTCACATATCGTGGCTTAATATTAACTGAACCAGTTACGTTATATCTTCTAACAATATTTTTCACACTGTACCGAGATAAGTCTAACAAAGTTGCAATTTCTGAGTTTGATTTCCCAGAATTAAAAAATTTAATTATCAGTCACCGAATTTTCTCACTAATAACCTTTCCTCTACACATTTTGAAAACCTTAACTACCCAAAACTATTTTAAACGTATTCTGACAGCTGTGATTAATAAAAACAATTGTCATGGCTTTTATTTTTCACAGCCACCTATGCGACTTATTTTGCATTGAAATGGAAATAGGTTGATATGCTGTAATTGCAACATGTGTTATTTTTATGCTGCAAATTTGATTAAGGAGAGATGAAGTTGGTGTTTTCTACTATATATTATAAAAATATTCATTGTTAATATTTTAAACCTATAACAGCCTGCTACATTTTTATTATTTGTGTTTGATAAGAAAGAAACTAAGATTTCACTATGCCCCAAAGAATTTCAGCCATAATAAAAAATAAAGGTGATGTTACCCAATGGTAATCTTTCAATTGTTGCTTTGTTAACTTCGCGCATTTATTCGCACATTGTTTATTTGTTCAGATGATCTATTAGTTATAGGTCTAAGTGATTTCTAATATGTATTTTTTACGACTATAGTGTATCCAAAATGTTTTTGAGAAAATAAATTGTTTTAGAGGTAAATAGTTTCGTCATGTTCAGTTTATAAAGGCATATTTTGGTACAAATCTTGAAGTGGGCCAACTGAAGTGGAAAGGGGCTCGTAGTCTTATGTTATAGACAGATGGCATGACATACAACCCAACGAATCTTGCATGAACTTGGAAAGTTCGACTGTCATCAGGGTAGCCAACTGAAACGTGCGAAATAACGGTGAACAAAAAAAATGTTCGCGCTGATTAAACGGTAAATGGAGCATCTAATTGTGAGCGTCAATTGCATCAAACAGTTCGTTTTGATCCGCTATCTGGACGCGGACGCTGGCGTTTTTACAATGGATACAACTACATCAGTACACGTCGATCCCACCGCTTAGGAACGGGTCTTCTATGTGGGAGGTACTAGCTGGTTATAGTATAGTTTTCAAATAAACGAGGAATTATTTAAACATTAAGGGTGAACAAAGTGATGTCATATTTGAAGGGGCTGACTATAAAAGTCGTTTTTGTCATTTTTAAAAACTCTAGACGAACTGAAAAATGTATCTCTTAAGTCAACCATTCAGGAAAAATTATATCTCTTTTAAAAAGTGCTTTAATAAGGGTCCTAAATAAACTGAAACAGGAAAATCACCGTATAAGTAGCTGGTATTGAACAAAATGGAGGACAAAATATCATTACTATTACTAAATGAATTTAGTAAAAAATTGAGATTATGAAAACATGATAACTAACTACAAGAATGTATTATAACAAATAAATTAGATAGATCAAGTCAGTCAAATAGGCTTTTACAATTCGTCCCCAGTTCCCGCCCATTTGACAAGCAACGGCAATGAGCAAGAATGGCAATGAGTAAGCCCGATACTACCGAAACATACAGGCGCTCCAGTCACCAGCGCATAACCTCCCTAAATGTTTATTTCATATTCTCAGGCGCCGGTAACGCAAATCTATTAATCAGTCCTAAGAGCAAGTATACAGGAAATGTATGTGTGGAACATGCCTAATAGGCACGTAAGTTAGAAGTGTATAAGTATATTGACGTGCGGACTTGAGTTTTTAATAGATTATGTCAGCAGACCTGAGACAAGCCTCTTTGGTGGATTGTTACACATTCTTCGGTAAGCTAGGAACAAAAAAGGGACTGCTGTCGAGTATTCAGAGTAGTAGACCAGTAGTAGCCTGTCTAGCAGTAGTATCAAGTATCCTTAGTGCCAGATTCTAACAAATTGTAACCGTTCTCAGGCACTATTCTTCGAAATGGTGTACATCTGTATCGTAAATTTTGAGAATTTACGATGTCCATATAACGCACACCAAGAGACTTTGTATTAGAAAACACATGAAGTTTATGAAAAGTACATACAGGGTGGCGCATCGAAAACGAAAATGACGCATTTACTGACAGCTCAGTTTTTTTTTTGAAAATCGCTCAGACCTGCCGGGGGACACAAGTTTGGCAAAAAATCACGTTAGCACGTGCAGCCCCGTAGGCGGGGGTGACACCACCCCCAAAATCTTAAATGGAAAGGGGGGTCGAGTGATACCTTATTTTAAAGGTCAATTCCCTCTATCATGATATAAAATTAATGTATAGTAGTTTTAAAGATTTATTGATTTAAAATTTAAATAAAACTAATACATCATCATTAGTGGAGATCAATACGTTTGGCAGCAAAGTAATTTAAAAATGAAGAATGAACTGACCCGTTAGGCAAGTAAATGTTGAAAGTGGCAACCATGACTCTCCATGCAATAATAAAGATTTTGGTCAAAACGTTGCCGCACATTTTGCAATATTTGAGGAGTAATTTGAAGGCACCGATTCACAATTCTTTGTCGCAGGTCTTCTAATGATGTTGGCTCAGGAGCAAAGATTTTGCTTTTTAAATGACCTCACATACAGAAATCCAAAGGTGATAAATCTGGCGATCGTGGGGGCCATTCAATGGCCACCTCTTCTACCAATCCATCGATCTGGCAACGTCTGATCTAAATATTGTCGAACAAGTAGTGCGTAATGTGGTGGGGCACCATGCTGTTGGAACATCAACCTATTCGCAATGTACCGCCGATCATTCTGATTTTCAATTATGGCTGTTAATGCAGGAATTATGGCGTCTTCCAGTAATTCCAAATACCTACATTTCATCGGTCAAATTTCCAGGTAAGAAAAAAGGACCAACTAAATGATTGCCAAAAATACCAGCCCAAACATTTAATTTTTGTGTCTGCTGTGTACGAACCTCATGATAAATTCTGGGATTAGAATCGCACCAATATCGGCAGTTATGACGATTTACTACGCCATTTAAGAAAAAGGAACATTCGTCGGAAAAGCAAGTGTTGAATAGAAAATGTTCATCGTTTATAATTTGTTCACTCATATCTTCACAAAATTGTAATCGCCGATCAAAATCGTTCTTGTACCAGGTGAATTTTATACGGATGAAAACTATGGGCCTTTAGAATCCGTTGGACAGTAAGTTGACTAACACCACGCACAGTCTCCAATTTGCGGGTACTTAACGTAGGATCTACATAAACTTGTCCTAAAACCCACACTTCTATTGCTTCGTTCCTTATGGGATTTTCAATGTTGCATTTTTAATTGGCGACTGGCCCAGTTTCCCGAAATTTAGCTACAAGTTCTAGAACATATTTTCGATGCGCGTTACTGTTCTCATGTCGTTCATCAAATATTTCTGCTGTTCTATTAGCACACTGGTTAATTTATGTAATAAAGCGTTACAATTACTTTAGCAACAAAGTTTGGTCAAATCAATCGCAAACTATATACTAAATCTCTATTTAGAATAAGTACGAGATATTTCCTTATCTTTCTTCAAGAAATAACTTTTTTGCCACAAAAAAACGCTCCACTAGCTATTTTCAACAGCAAAATGACAAACAAACCATGGACGTAGTGAAGAAAAGCATTTACTTATTAAGTAAATTCTTTTAGTCAAATTTCTTCTGAAAGTAGTACAAATTAACCTGATGTACCTATTAAAGTCTACTTTAAGCTTTAAATCAATAAATCTTCAAAACTACTGAACTGAAGTACATTAATTTTATATCATTATAAAGGGAATTGAAAGACCTTTAAAATAATGTATCACTCCACCCCCCTTTCCATTTAAGATTTTAGGGTTGGTGTCACTCCCGCCCAGGGGGCTGCACGTGTTAATGTGGTTTTTTGCTAAACTTGTGACCCTTCAAAAATAAAATCGACGGGTCTGTGCGTTTTTCCAAAAAAAAAAACTGAGCTGTCAGTAAATGCGTCTGTTTCGTTTTCGATGAGCCACCCTGTATACTGCTCTACCAACAGTTGCAAGAGATTGCTGGAAAATAAATATAGACAAGGGTGAAAAATCGTACAAGCAGTGATAAAACGACAAAGCGCCTACAAGCGGGGTTTTCGGCCCTGAAAATGATCCAAAGAAAAGCGTTCAAGACTTCTGTTTTTATTTTAGTACTTGATTGTTCTTTAAAAGCCCAAAGTTCAAATTCACCCGTTTTCGAATGCTTAATATTTTTGTATAAGTGCATGCTTACACTTCAAATCTATAATAAGACACACACAACATATACAGCGTGTCGCATCGGGACCCCATCGATAGATTTCTCGAAAAGTAGGCATATGATATTTTTGATAATTTGGGAGTATACTGATGTCAATGGGGCAACGGCAGCTAAAATATTTTTAATATGGTGGCATTTCCGGTTATACCGGAAGTTGATGCCAACTTGCTTAGTTTAAATTGGACATATAATTCAATATTCGGATTCTACATAAAATTCTAATCATATTTCATGTATAATCTCCTATACCCAAGTCTTACCGTTTTTGACATATTTCAAATTTTATGTCAAAAATGACGTTTGCAGACCCTAAAATAATTGTTCATCTCCCCTATGTAGAAGACCTTATTGTTTAATGTAGATTGATTTTCTGGTAAACAGGGATATAGATTAATAGACTTCGTATTATATTTCGATAATTACTTATACAGGGTGGTCAAAAAATTAGTATAAAATTACCAAAAGTCGATTTTTTCAAATGAAAACCCCCTATTTTTATAAGTTTATGCATCAAGCATTAAAAATTAGTCCAATTTTTATACCGGGTTATCTATCCCAAAAATGTTTATTTTTCGAGTAATTTGCAATTTATTACTTTTCTATTGTAAAACCCCTATAAGTACAGATTTAGTTTTTTAATTAGTTCGCTGTGACGGCGGGACGCGGCGAACAAACCGACCGTGTTAATCCACTGCCCCACACAACGGAGGGCTGCTGGATCTGTTTGAAGTCATCCATTAATAGTGATATATAAAGATCCCTTAAAGGCTTTGCATTCATATTATACTAAGTGACATATAAATCCGAACACCCAGTTTAAATGGTTTTATTTTAATAAAAGTTGGTGAATGTATTTATCTTACTGTAAATAACAAGTGAAAAAATTGTCAGCCTTATCAGTTGGACATTCCGGTTTTTATACTCATTTTTCTTAATTCACTAACGCTCCAAAAATGAATATTTCAGCCGCAGTAAAGAATCAACGTTGGCGGATTTTGGTTCTTGACATCCTTTACGATCGGTTACGATGCCTATAGTACGATTTCGTCAACTTAGTGAGTTTGATAGGGGCCGTATAGTGGGACTTCGGGAAGCTGGACTTTCTTTTCGGGCAATTGCAGTTAGACTGCAAAGAAGTGTAGACACTTTGGTTAGGTGTTGTCAGGCATGGCTTCGAGAAGGCCGTACGCACTGGACGCCGCAGAAGAACAACAGACCGAGAAGAACGCCGCCTAAGATTATTGACCTTAAGGGACCGTTTCTCCACTACCAGGTCCATTGCAAATGAATGGTTTGCAGAACACGGAAGACCTATTGGCATGCGAAGTGTTTACCGACGAATGAGAAGTTTTGGCTTGTTTTCATACAGGCCACACTGGGTCCTCCCTTTAACTCGAGAACACCGACGTAATCGCCTTGAATGGTGCAGACAACGGTCACTCTGGGATCAGGAATGGAACAGTATTGTATTTAGTGACGAGTGTCGATTTTCTTTAGGCATGCACGATGGTCGTGCCAGGGTTAGAAGGCGACGTGGTGAAAGGAGGAATCCACAGTTTTTTGTTGAAAGACATGTTCATCACACTGTTGGAGTTATGGTTTGGGGTGCTATAGCTTATGGTTCCAGGTCACCTTTAATCTTCATCAAACGTAACATGAACGCGCAGCGTTATATCCACGAAGTTCTAGAACCCCATCTTTTACCCTATCTTGACACCCTGGTAGATCCAACTTTCCAACAAGACCACATGTTGCAAGAGTCACAATAGACTTCTTTCAACATAATGATGTCACATTGTTACCATGGCCACCAAGATCTCCCGACTTATCCCCAATTGAGCACGTGTGGGATATGATGGGTAGGAGATTGCTCAATTTGCAACGTCCTCCTCAGACTCTAGAAGCACTTCGAGAGGAGTTGGTGGTTGCCTGGAATGAGATACCACAGGAGGACATTGACCACCTGATCAGAAGCATGCCTAGGCACGTTGGAGAATGCGTAGCACATCAGGGTGCATCCACACATTATTAAAGGTCAAAGGGCTTTAAAGCAGTGCAATCATTTTGAAATTTTTATCATTTACTTATTATGCTTCATTAAGTACTTATACAAAATTTTATTAAAATAAAACCATTTAAACTGGGTGTTCGGATTTATATGTCACTTAGTATATGTCACTTAGTATATATTATACCAATGGTATTAGTTTCTGTCTACAGAGTTTTCTTGGCAATGGATACATTCACTTCTTAATGCAAATAATTGAAAAAGTTCAGCGAATCTCTGGTCCACCAGACTATAACAAAATATCGGAACTTATTCAGCCAGCCGTGAAGCAAAGGTATTCAATGTGTTTGAAAGTGTGTCTACCGTGAAGATGTATTATTATGTCTCACTTAGGATTGCTCATTTAACAACATGATGATATACTGTGTGCATAACGAGTTCGCTAAGCCGCAAAATATGATGCTTGAAGTTTACGTTACTATATTCATTCGACATGCTCAATTAATAAATATTGGTTTACCGGAAAGTCCTGTTTATTTTTAGGTTAATAATAATAATAATAATAATAAATGTCTTTATTAATCAGCATACATCAGTGAGGCGAAGTTTAGCCAAATGGCTACTCTTACACTTAACCTCACTGTGTACGAAAGAGTAACACAGTTAAACTCGATACACAAACAATAGTAATAATAAGAAAAAGAAACAAATGCACACTTGAACTATTAATATTCCATCAGCTGTTTCTTAACGAGTCTCCTGAAAGGCACTATTGTTTTACTGCGACATATTTTATCTGTAGAGTTGCATAACTTGACAGCATGAAATGTGAAGCTTTTCTGGAAAAGGGCTGTATAGTGGACTGGCATCGCAAAATTTAGGTTGTGTCTGAGATTTCTCTGATTAATGTTACCTCTTGGTACCAGCTTTTCTAAAATGTACGGTGGTTTTTTTGTGCGAACTACTTTATGGACAAACACCTTCATAGCATAAACAAACTGTGATTCCATCTTTAACCAATTTAAATCTTTAATCTTCGAAGAGATATGACTATATTTACGAAGTCCAAACACAAACCTGCAGCAGCCGTTTTGAATTTTTTGTAACCTATACCGATCCGACGAATCCAAATAAGAATAGAATAAAATCAGAGAATGTTGCAGAGATGACAGGATCAAGCTTTCAACTAATTTTTTCCTAGTCTTAAAGTTTAAAATGAAACGGTTGGAATATAAAAGTTTTAATTTGGCATATGTTTTTTGAGACAGGTAACCGATGTGTCTATCAGACTTCAAGTTAGAGTCGAAGATAACACCCAGGTTTTTAGAATGTTCTACCATGGGGATGCGCTCGTTATTTATAATGAGTACAATTGCGTCCTTTATGTTATTATAAAGGGTGTCTCAGAAATATTTTCGTTTTTAGATCAGTCCTCTGGCGGAATACGCATGCTCCGGAGAAACGAGACAGTTGACAAACGTTTGGCAACATTGTTAAATTTTAGTTGCAATGGAGCGTTTTACAGGGCCGCAACGTGCTTTTTGTGTTCGCGAGTTCTATAAAAACAAGGATTCTTATGTGCTTGTACGTCGTTTGTACAGAAATCATTATAACATAGCAAGAATGAGAGATGTCCCAAGCGCAAATTTAATTAAACATTGGGTAAGAAAGTTCGAGAGCACTGGAAACACGTGTATTAGTAAACCGCCTGGACGGCCAAGGTCAGCAAGATCGAACGAAAATATTGAACGTGTGCGCCAGTCCGTTAACGAGGATCCCTGGCAATCATTAAGACTGCGTGGAGCGTCTCTAACTTTGCATAAGTCAACTGTTCATCGCATTATTCGCAAGGATTTGCATTTTCACCCATACAAGATTGTTGTTACACAACAATTAAAACCACAAGATCCCGCTAATCGATTAGAGTTCTGTAGGACAATGAGAGAGCATTTTAACGGTTACAACAACATATGGTTTTCTGATGAATCGAATTTTCACATTAACGGGCATGTTAATAAACAAAACTGCCGATATTGGGCCGAGCAGAACCCGCAAAATCTTCATGAGACGCCATTACACTCGCCTAAAGTTATCGTCTGGGCTGCTATGTCAGGGCAAGGAATCATTGGCCCGTATTTTTTTGAAGACAATCGTGGCCAAGCTCAAACTGTAACATCTGAGCGCTACTGCCACATGATTAGGACTTTTTTAACTCCAGCTATACAGAACCATGGTGGCTACAATAGAAACACGTTTTTACAGCAAGATGGAGCGACTTCTCATGTCACGAATGAATCCTTGGATGCTCTTCATCAGTTATTCCCAGAGAGGGTCATCAGTCGCAGAGGAGACATTAACTGGCCACCGAGAAGTCCCGATTTGACACCAGCAGATTTTTTCTTATGGGGATACCTGAAGAGTAAGGTATACACCCCACCGCCACAAGATTTCAGATAGTTGAAGCAAAAAATAACAGATGAAATAAACGCCATTCCTCGAGCAATGCTTCGGAGAGTGATCGAAAACTTCAGTTCGAGATTAAGAGAGTGTGAAAACATGAACGGTGCTCATTTATCCGATACTCTTTTCCATAAATAAAATTAATGTTTAGGCTTTCGTTTGGTAATAAATTTATCTTTGTAAAAATATTCTAAGTATTTTTATTTATGGCATAAAATAAGAAAATATTTATGAGACACCCTTTACATGTGTTTCGGAGAAAAAAGCATACTTGAACTCTTTTCAAGATTGATCCTGAGACAGTGCTTTTTACAAAAATCCGTAATATTGATTAGGTCAGTATTAATTTTAAACGACACTTCATTTAACTGAGCATATGTGAAGTGAAATGATAATTGTGTGTCATCAGCATACGTTTGTATAGAACAAAATTCCACACATGAATCTAAGTCTATAGTGTAAATTAAATATAGCAGGGGTCCCAGAACTGACCCCTGCGGAACGCCAGACGAAACCACAGTACTAGAAGAGACGCCCCTAACCGTCTTAACTAACTGTTTTCTTTCTGCCAAGTAGCTTTGGAAAAATCTTAGCGGTATATCAGATAATCCAATGTACTTCAGCTTGCTCAACATGATTTTGTGATTAACTGTATCAAAGGCTTTTGAGAAATCAATCATCACTAATATGGTATTAATATGTCTGTCTAAGTTACCTACGATGTTGTCAGTTAGATGGAGCAAAGCTGAAGTAGTGCTATGTCCCGCACGAAATCCTGATTGATGAGGAGAAAACAAGTTATTTTGCTCTAAATATTCCACTAGTTGAATGTACATGCTTTCTCTAATACCTTCGAACAAAAGCTCAGCAAACTAACAGGCCGCAAATGATTATGAGTGGTTGGATTTTTGACTTTGGCTAAAGGGATGATAATAGCTTCCTTCCAAGCCTCAGGAAAAGTCCCGGTCTCAAGGCATATATTAACAATATGTGTTAAATACAATAAAATTTCTGGTAACCAGTATCCTAGCATGTTCAAATTAATTTCATCACTCCCTGTAGCAGGTGACTTGATAGAGGTAACTATGTCCAAAATTTCTTCAGCGGTCATCATTCTAAATGTAAATGGAGTAACATCTTGGCTGCTAAAGCTGTTCTCATAAAACTCTACTGTACTGTCAATCAAACGGGAATTGATATTAAGATTTTGGTAATTTAACATGAAGTGGTTATTGACTTCATTAGGGTCTAACAGATCATAGGGTATTTCAATGTGTTTCTGGGGACAAATATTCAATGCTCTCAGCTGATCCCAAGCTTTTCTAGAATTGAGATTATCAAAGCGAGATAAATATGCCTTTTTCTCACGCTGGATTGAAGCCAGTGAGTAATTTCTTGACTGTTTATACGCTGTCCAATTTTCATCTGATGGATTGTGACGAAATTTAATTAAAGCCTCATCTCTCACCTTAAGAATGTTAAGAAAGTTAACCATGGAGCAGCTTTTTTGGTGACACGAGCCGTCCAAATAGGAGCATGAAAGTTAAAAAGCTCAATAAGCACCCCATAAAGGATTAGAATTTTGGAGTTAATATCGGTAATATACAGCATTTCTTCTAAGCCAGCTGCAGCCAAATCCTGCTTGAATTTGATTACATCAATGTTCTTAAAATCCCTATAGGTTATGAATTTTTCCTCCGATGAAACGGTTTTAATATTTAATTCACAGAATACTAGTTTGTGGTCAGATATCAGATCTGCATTTAAGGTACCAGAGTTGAGAACACTTTCAATATTATTTAAAAATATGACATCAATTAAAGTAGAACTAAAACGAGAAATACGAGTAGGCTCATCGATGACCTGCCTGAAACCATAAAAATCAAGACAACTGCTGAGTACATTAGTGGTATCGAACATATCAATATTCATGTCTCCAAGAAGAATAATGTCATCATATTGAGGTATAAAGAAAGAAACAAGATTGTCTATGTGGTTTATACAATCATTGATAGAACAGTGAGGAGGTCTATAAAGTACCGCAACAAGCAGGCTTACGGAATTGATTCTAGATTTACAACACAATAATTCCAGCGTAATCTTACCCAAAACAATCGATATTAACAGTACTGAATCTCAGATTAGCCTTTGCGTATATGCCAACCCCACCACCTCTGCCAACTCTATCTTTGCAAAAGAAATTATAATCGTGCATACTGATAAGATTATCTGGTATATTGCCTGAAAGCCAAGTTTCAGACACAGCTATAATATCAAATTGATCTTTTACCAGCAAAGAAAACTCATTAAAAGAAGCTGTAAGTGATCGAACATTTATATGGCAAATTTTTAAAACATCATGTTTATTACTTCCCATAGTCCACGCGCTGCTTCAAATTGTCAACATAACCTTGGTACACAGGACATCCAGGAAACTTAGCAGAATGATCTGTGGGCAAGCTCTTTTTATGTGACTTGTTATGATTAACACAGTTAATGCATTGTAGCGCCTCCGACTTGCACTCTTTCAGTTTGTGTTTTCTGCAGCATCTAGGACATGCAAGCTCTGATTTGCAAGCAACATCAGTATGGCCGAATGAACAACATTTGTAACATTTCATCAAGCGCAAATGGTCAGGAATGAAACACCTTTTCCAACCAATGAACAACGAACCTATTTGTAACAGGGATTTTCTTAAATCAGGTGTCCCTTCAATGACAACACTAGTTCCGCTCTTAAGTCTAAGTTTAGTGACAAATTCAATCTGAGATTTTTGCGTAACAGTTAAATTATTCAGGGTAGCAATATTCGTTATAATATCATCTGGCGAATCAATACCATCCAAATTAACATTTATTATTATTAACCTTGGATTTAATTTCTTGGCCTCAGATATTGTATATTTAGATGCCAACTTTGCATCAAGACTAGTTTTCAATGAGTTCAAAGATGCATCGTCTTTACAATGAACCGCCACACCGTTACGGATTTTACGTGTATTACTATATTTACACATATATTCATGCTGGCCAAATTGAAAGATGATTTTATGTCATCTAACACTTTACTTGTGTCGGAGGTGTTGCTATCAACAGATTGAACCGAAAGAACAGATGAGTTGTCCCTATTCTTCTGTTTTACTATATCACTAAAAAGAAGACCAGGTTGATGTACATTGACCTGGCTACTACCACATGCTTGAGATTTTGCAGGTTCACGTTCTTCGTACGACTTCAGCAGGGATTTTTGCAACTGTACAGTGTATTCGAGATTAGTTAAAAGTTTTTTAGTTGAATCCAATTCTCGATTGACGCTTTCCAACTCTTTTCTCAATAATGTTATGTCAGTTTTTGTCTCATTACTGCAAGGAGCATTTACAATCGTCGCAAAGCCAAAATATATTTTCGCATTCTGAAAAGATTTTTAACCAGTTGTCTCTCACAGATACGCATGACGTATGGAATTTAAACTTGCAAAGGCCACACTTTACCATTTTCGTGCACACTATAAAGTTATCACTACATACTATGCATACATCCACATCAGGTGCCATGACTCTAGCATGGACCTAATTGCCTGAACTATATGCAAAAATTGCAACAAAATACCACAAATTCCACAGGCAACTGATAACAATAGGTTATATCAAAATAATTTTTTCTTATACATTGGATGCACTTTAACGAATAATACCGGGTGCGCCATCTTTTATGACGGTATTGAAACATCGAATGACTTTGATATTTACCAACCGAGTGATTTGGTTACACGTGTTTCTGAAACGTCAATTTACTAAAAATTTTAGTCATGAATCGCTTTACAGCGAAACAACGCGCCGAAATAGTCACAATGTACATTGAAAATAGTCGTTCAGTTGTGCGATCGTCGAAAATATCTGACAACACTATCCGTCGTTTGGTTTCGAATTTTCTTGAGTACGGGACAGTGGAAGATCGTCAACACACCGTTCCATCAATGACCAAGACGTTCCAATGAATTGGTTGAAGAGGTCAGACACAGCGTTGCCCAGAACCCAAAAGTGTCGTCTCGTCACCGCGCTCAGCATTTTGAAGGATGATTTGCATTTATTTCCTTATAAGGTGCAGTTAACACAAAAAATATTGTCAACTGACCGTCCACGTCGCTTGGAATACGCCCAAACAGCCGCTCGCATGGTTGATGCTGAACCTGATTTTTGGAAGTAAATTGTGATGACCGACGAGGCCCATTTCACGCTCTCTGGCGGCGTTAATAAGCAAAACTGCCGCATTTGGAGGACGGAAAATCCACATGAGATCCACGAAATGCCGTTGAATGACCGGAAAGTGACTGTTTGGGCCGGCGTTTGCGCCAAAACCATCATTGGGCTATTTTTCTTCAACAAAAACAAAACAGTCGATAGAAATCGATATCGGTGGATGTTGGATTATTATGTCTTCCCACAAATGCGTGAAAAAGGTCTTGATGGTTACTGGTTTCAACAAGATGGTGCGCCATGCCACACTGCAAATGAAACAATCCAGTTTCTGCAACGAAAATTCCCTGGACGTCTCCAGATTTGACCCCACCGGACTTTTCCTTGTGGGGTTATTTGAAAAGCCAAGTGTACAGGGATTGTCCGGAAAGTAATAGGACTCATTTTCTTCCGCCATGACTGTACTTCGGAGCGTGCGCGAAGCCACTGGATTCGGTAGGGGGCGTTCCTAGCTAACGAATGAGCGGCTGGTCAATTGTCTCCGAGTACAGGAGACAGGTCAGGCATTTTCGCGCGACGTGTTTCTGTGAGTGGTGCAAGCCGAAAATGCAGCGTTCGTTAGACCAGAGGTACGCGATTAAATTCTGTGTGAAACACAGTAAATCAACGACAGAGACGTTTGATATGATCAAGCAGGCTTACCCAGGTGTTGCTTTAGCAAGAAGTGGTGTGTTTCGCTGGCACCAGGCCTTTTTGGAGTGCCGAGAAGAGGTCGCTGATGAAGACCGCGCTGGAAGACCTTCGACTTCGACAAACATCGATAATGTGACTCGTGTGCGCAAAGTTTTGAACTCATACCGTCGACTAAGTATTCGTTTAATTGCCCAGATGTTAAATTTACCAAAATCTGTGGTTCATGACATTGTGACACAGCATTTGAATATGCGCAAGGTGTGAGCGAAGATGGTCCCAAAATGCTCACTGACGACCAGAAATTGCGGCGAGTGGAAGTGTGCCAAGAAAATTTGAACATGTGTGAAAGTGACCCCCAATTTTTGAATAACGTAATCACAGGTGACGAGTCGTGGATCTTCGATTATGATCCCGAGACAAAGAGGCAATCTTCCGAGTGGCACACGACGGCGTCTCCTCGCCCAAAAAAGGGAAGAATGAGCAAATCCAAAGTGAAAACGATGCTCATTGTCTTTTTTGACATCAAAGGCATCGTCCACCATGAATTTGTACCTCTTGGACAAACTGTCAACGCCAAGTTTTACGTGGAAGTGCTCAGGAGACTCAAACGAAGGGTCAGCCAGAAGACATCGCAGCCGACTGGAAGTTGCACCACGACAGCGAACAGCTACCTGACAAGGCCGACATCCCAACGCTTCCGCAGCCGCCCTACAGCCCAGATGTGGCCCCCGGACTTTTTGTGTTTCCTCACCTGAAAAGGCCGATGAAAGACAAGCATTTTGAGATGACAGAGGGGATCCAAGCAGCATGCACCGCGGCTCTGAAGGCTATTCCGGAAAATGCCTTCCGTGACGCCTTCAATGCTTAGAAATCGCGCTGGCAGCGCTGCATCGACGCAGAAGGAGCCTCTTTTGAAAGTTTTTAAAGATTTGTAACGCGTGGCTCAATACATTTTTTAAATCGACTCAGTCCTATTACTTTCCGGACAAACCCTGTATGCCAGCAAGCCCCAGACCACTGAAGAACTCAAGGCAAACATTCGTACCGCAATCGCCGCTATACCATCAGAGATGCTCGAAAAAGTAATGGAAAACGCAGCAAAACTGGAACATTTTGTTTTGGCCAATAAAGGTGGCCACTTGATAGGTGTTGTGTTCAAAAGCTAGTCCCAATAAACTGGAAAGGACCATATTTAATAAAAATACCCGATATATAAAAATCAGTTTTTCGTTCTCAAAGTTATTTCATGTTTACATACCGACATAAAAGATGGCACACCCTGTATAATAATAATAATAATAATAATATTTATTTACTCTAAAATACAGGGAACATGAAACGAGTAAATAAATATAATATATCCATAGGAGGACAACGCCTGTGCATGGATCATAAGTATGTTGAATTGCAAAATATAATAAAATAGAGAGAAAAAAGAAATTATTGGTAAGAATGGTAGAGCATTTATTGTATAATATTTGAGATTATTTTATTAATTTGATTTCTCCCAATCGTGTTAATAAATTTTTTTAATTTTTTTTTTGAAGCCTAATGTATTACGTAATTGTTTTAAATTATTTGGTAAATGTTCGTACAATTTTGGAGCTATATACAGGTGACATCGTTTCATTAGGGATTTGTTTGGTTTAGGAACATTTTTTGCGCGTAATTTATATCTGGTTTTATGATTATGTTTAATTATGTCGTGTTCACTAATAGTTTTGTGATAATGAATGATGGTATGTAAGAAGTAAAGTTGTTTAGTATCATATACTTGTGCATCATTATATAAGTCATTAGTTGGGTATAATTTTGATTTGCCTAACATTAATTTTAGAATTCTTCTTTGAAGTACATCTAAATCGTTAAAGTATGTCGTGCATGCAGCACCCCACACTACTATACCATATGTTATGTGTGGCTCGACTAAAGCTTGATATATTATTCGTAGATAATATTCAGTTAATATACCGGTTAGAAATTTTATTTTATATGCTATGAATCTAATTTTCTTTAGTATGTGAGAAATAAGTACATCCCATCTCAAGTGGGGATCTAGATAAATTCCTAAATATTTTCTATCATTAACTCTATTGATTTTTATATTTTTATCATTTACCTTAAACCGAAGGTGGTTATATTTTGGTAGATGATTAGATAGTGATGAAAATGGTAAAAAATGAGTTTTAGTAAAGTTAATTGTTAATTTTCGGTTATTAAACCATTGAATAATTTTGCAAAAGTCATTTTGGATAATATCTTTTAAGTCGTTCCAATCCTTACCTTTATAGAGTATAGCAGTATCGTCTGCAAAACTGACTATTTTACCAGTACTGTTAATTTTGAATATATCGTTTAAATAAATATTGAATAACAGAGGACCCAAAATTGTACCTTGTGGAACACCACATTTAACAAACATTTCTTTACTATACGAGCTTAATAATTTTACTGATTGCGGTCTATTTGATAAATAATTTTCCATTAAAGTATACATCTTTCCACGAAAACCTATTCTTTCTAAGATTTCCAAAAGTATATTGTGGTTAACTGTGTCAAATGCTTTTTGTAAGTCCACAAATACGCATATCGATGGTACTTTTCCATCTATATTTTGGGTTATTTCATCTACTATACTTAATACCCCATCTGTTGTAGATTTGCCCGCTATAAAACCATATTGATTTGAATTTAGAATTTTGAAATTATTAAGAAAATTAATCATTTTATTAAGGAGTAATTTCTCAAAAACTTTAGCTAAACTTGATATAAGTGAAATAGGTCGATAGTTAGTGACGTCCGTATTATCATTAGATTTATAGATAGGTATGATGATTGCTGTCTTGAAAGCTGATGGAAATACTCCAGATTGGAAGGATTTGTTAATGATATAAGCAAGTGGTTCTGTTATTTGTTTGGCCAGTATCTTTAGATGTTCAGCTCTAATTTCGTCAACTCCAGGGCTTTTTTTATTTTTTAGAGTCATAATGGTATTGAAAACATCCTGATAGTCTACTTCAGTTAATACAAATGAATTATTCAGTCTTGTTTCATGCAGATGAATATCAGCATTTTGTTTGATATTATTTGCTAAGTTTCCTCCTATATTCGTGAAAAATTCTATGAACTCATCACATATTTGCTGAATATTGTCTGTTTTCTGTCCTGTTTTTGTTTTTATTTCATTAATATTGTTTTTTGAATAGGATGACTTATTGAATATATCATTGACAGTGGACCATAGGTGTCTAGAGTCATGTGAATTATTATTCAATTGTTTTATATAGTAATTTTTTTTGCTTTTCTCAAAAGTTCTATAAATTTGTTTTTATACTGATTATAATGATCTATATTTTCTTTCGTGGGTAAATATTTCATGATTTTATACAGTCTTTCTTTTTCGTTTGCAGATTTTATTAGTCCTTTGGTCATCCAATCATTTCTGCTTTTTTCCTTGTGACTTATTTTAACCTTATTAGTACTAGCTTCAATTACTTTTTGAATTTTGTGTATTAATAAATTTGTAGCTTCGTCTAAAGAATTTGTTAAAAAAATTTCGTCCCACGATTCCGTTTGTGCGTTAAATATTAATTTTGAGTTGTCAGTGAAATATTTGTATTCAAGGTTTCTTTCATTTTTTGCCCTTGGGCAGTTCTGGTTTTTATTTTGTGAAGATATCAATAATACAGTGGAATAATGATCTGTAATATCGGTTTCATAGATAATAGGCATGTAAGAAAAAATATTGGAAATATCCTTTATAAAGCAGTGATCAATGCAGGTTTTACTGGTGGGTCGTGTTATTTTATTTATGTATGATAAAAAACCATTACTTGATAAAATGTTTAAATATTCTTTTACCATAGAATTTTCCTCTAAAATGTTTATATTGATGTCGCCTATAAATATTTGATTATGAAGGTGATTGTTTTCATTGTTTTTTAATAGTTCATCTATGTCTCTTATAAATGTATGAGGATCTGAAGATGGTGGTCGGTAAACACAAGTAATTTTGACTCTACGATTTTCAATTTGCATTGTTAGATTGATACCTTTTAGTTCATTGTTGATTGTAAATATGGTATGGTTATAAGGCAGATTGTTTCGTACATACACCATCACTCCATCGTTTTGATTATGGTTACCAAAATTATACAATGTATCGTACCCTTCTAAATGAAACAGAGTCACATCGCCCACTTGCCATGTTTCGGATAGAATGATTATATCTATATCACTTTGTATTCTTTTCAAAATTAATTTAAAGTAGTCAAAGTTATGTTTTATACTTCTGATGTTCATATGATAAATTCTAACAGATATTTCAGGATTTTGTAAAAAAGAATCTAGCTCGCTAGTATCATGAGCAGTATTAGTACTAATACGTTGAATTTGGAAGTTATTTACATAGTCGTGTGTCATAAATGATGCAATATTCTAAAATTTTGGCTAAAATTTCTTCTTTCTTAAAAAAGGATTTTCAAGTTGTACTGCTGTTGATAATATAGAAAAGTTGGACATTTTTTATCTGATGGTGAGTGGTTGGTACTATAATTTTTGTTATATATTATATATATATTATATATTATAATGTTAATCATTGTTTAGTATCTCTCGCCAACGTGACGGCAATCTGTATATTTAATTTTTATAAAACGTCTCACAACTAGGTGGGCAAAACTGATCCAGGGCTTGGGGTCCTGACAACTCTGTTGGTAAATAATTGTGAATATTGGTGCATGAATATAGAGGGGTCTTTTCAAACAAGGTAGTTTTATGTACAGGAACAGACAAGTCATAGCCACTTCTTGTGTTGTGGTCCATTTTTCATCCCTGTTATTAACCCATTCAACAAAGGTTCGATTCTGCTGCATGTAAGCAGAGATGTACTTATTTGTCTTCTCTCTAACATTGAAATTCCTCCCACTATTTTTTCATGTTCTTGGCAGTATCGTCGTCGACGAAAGAAGGTTTCTCACAGCACGATTCATCGGACAGTTTGAAATCACCTTTTATGGATTTTCTGAAGCAGCTCGTGCATGCTCTGTTAGAAGTTGCATCTCTACTGAACACTATTTACACATTTCTACATGCTTTCGTAGCATTTCTTTCTTTATGAAATCAGTAAAAAATTCAGTGGACTGATCGGGCTTCATTTGTGACAATGAATACACGACATATCCCAACATGCAGCCTTTTCGTTGTAGTTAATTTCAATAAAAAAAACATATTTCTTATGTTACATTAAACAGTTATTTTATTCAACAGAAAAATTGACAATTCATAGTGGCTAGAGGCCGTCCGCATGATGTCCGACTATTTCTTCGCCTAAGGGTGGATTTCACCAGGATCATCGGACAAGCAATAAAGAAACCGAAACCTGTCTGTTTTCAAAATAAATATTTAATTAAAATGTGGTGAGTTCATGAGTTCAGGGGTGAAACAGAAAAATATTCACAATCCTATAAGCAAGAATCGAAAAAGGAGTTTCCAGAATGGTTGCAAAGTACTTTGAAAGAGCGACCAGTATGCACATTGTAGAAGTTGTAATATAGAACTATGCCCTCAAAAAACATGTTGTGTGTGAGCCCAATACAACAACAGACGTTTTTCATGACTCAAAGGTCGTTGATCTACCACTGATCTTGGGATGGCATTTGCCTTATACCGAATTCAACGATACTATTTACCGATTCCGTTTGTTTTGCCGGTTCGGCAACACTGCAGATGTGCAGATCACTTTAAAAGCAATTGATATCCTAGACGTGTTATAATAATAGAAATAATAAGAAAATATAACAATGCTTGGAGATATATTTTCATAAATAGGACTTATAATATCTAAACGATGAATCATAGGAGGATGCGGATACTTTTACAAATATCGATGTTTTAGGAAACAGAAATGCAGAATGTGCTGTTTGTTATATTTTGTGTGTATTCCTAGATCATAAATTGGCAAAAATTGTTTTTGATGTAACAAAAGATGATGAACCAGTTGGAATACGTTTTATATATTTTTTTGCAAAATAACAAAAATGGGTACATTTCTACAGGTACGTATTATGTACAACACCCTGTACGTGATATACAGGCAAAACTGGATTGCCATGCATGATCATCGTCAAAAACAGTGAAAATATCCAGCAAATATAAAAGCTAGAAAATCGACCTATTATTTCTCGCATTTTCATTGGTCCATTTAAATAACTGACCGCCTTTTCTGAAATGATAAAAATTAGAAATTCTATGAAAGTTATCCTAATTCTAAAGCACAAAGACATAATATTACATCTTATTTATAAGGCAACCGTTTTTTCACGACCTTATTCAACGTTTCAATAGAAATCACTGATATTCAGAGAGCTTTGACAGCTTCCGTCAAATTGCATTTCGATAAGGTCTTTTCCTATTGGTCCAACTGACCGTCAAATATTAATGTTGGTGAAATTGGCCCTAAGTCAGTTTGTTTTTTTAATTTATTTGTGCGCCAGATATCTGGCTGTCTAGCAGCACCGATCTCATTGTATTTCTGCGAGCATCCGATGGGCGTAAGGCAGCTACCATCAGATCTGCTCTGCCTGCGTGGCTTTATCAAGCCTCCATTACGGATAGAGGGGGGTGCTAAGCTCGGAGGAATTCCACCTCCAGCCCTTATCTAGGGTTGCAAGACATTATGTTGTCCTCTACGTCGATAC
Organism: Acanthoscelides obtectus; assembly: GCA_963669975.1. Classification (NCBI taxonomy): domain Eukaryota; kingdom Metazoa; phylum Arthropoda; class Insecta; order Coleoptera; family Chrysomelidae; genus Acanthoscelides; species Acanthoscelides obtectus. The sequence goes on along the minus strand of CAVLJG010000010.1, from coordinate 21,132,328 downwards.
CCTGGCTGCTGGAGGGCTATGTCGGTAGGTAGGTGTGTGGTTGGTTGTTCCTGTTGCTTCTCATATACAATGTGTCTGGTGGTATAACAAATGCAATAAAAGGTAAGTAACAGCAAGCATTATAGACTTGATAGATTTGAAAGTTTGTATTATGTCTTTGTGATCAACAAGTTTAAAACTGAATTTCTGTGTCGTATGGTAACTGTTGAGAAAACGGAACAAAAGAAATTGGTTAGAGCACCTGGGTCTTTCGATCGATCAGGTATATCACTCTTATCTCACCCTGTGAGTAATTTTCCAATACTATTGTATCGTCAATGCTAACTTCAGCTCATCATTCTTCGAACTCGGCGAACAAACTTGGTGTAATTACTCACAGTCGTCTTGGCGAATCGCAAAGCGCTGTTCATTTGATGTTTCCTCTGGGTTATCTGGGCATAATGGAAAGCTCTACCAGCAATAAATTTGAAACAGATACGCCGCCGTGCCGTAATAGTTAATGCATAGCTTCGTCTACCGATACTCTATTGATTTCAAATTAGATGAATCATAGCATTAGGTGCTCGGTATCGTATGGAATCCTATCAACCGAAAATCGATGAACAATGCTTTTACTGTGCAAATGTAAAGCGCAACCCATGCATTTGGAATGAGTGAGATGATGCTTAGCGTCAAATAGATGGACTCTATACTTCCCACAACATCATTTAAAATTGAAAGACGGAAGCGAATTTACGTCACAGTGCCATACGAAATAATTAAGCAGATTACCTAATGATACCAAGTGCTAAGCATAACTTTCCTAAGGGAAAATGCACACTGCGTAGGCCGAACCGTAACGCAACTGCTACGCACTCTTGCACACACAGATGAATTGGGTGATAGATAAACGTTGTTTTCACTCAGCAAGTTGTCATAATGACAGTGACTCGCATGAATATGGGATACTTATATGTTATATAAAACTAAAAACGTGTGTCTTTTACTTTAAATAAACAAACTTCCGCGCAAAGACGACGATAGTATATACAGGGTGACTTTGAAGTTGAGTCATTAATTTTCAGATAATGATTGTAGAAGGATGATAAACCAAAATATGTGTGTAAAAATAAAAAAAAAATAAAAAAAAATTTACCTTGTTTTATAAAGTATCCTCCCAACAAGTATTTCAGTGCGGACCTGTATTTGATCGTGAGGTGCCCTGTGAGGTCTTAAGTCACCTGATTCACGAGCCCGTTGTACTACATTAACAAAGGCACGAGGGGTTGGTTGCACTCGATTGGGAAACCGATCCGCATAAACATGTGCCATTTTTTATTTCGTTTGAGCCACGCAACAGACACTATTCACACACGACTGACACTGACTGTATGTATAACTGAACTGAATGAAATAAAAACATCGTTCCAAATTCTTTCGCTTTTTGTTTCCCATGCGATGAACCGATAAGGTGGATTATATCCGTTGTTGCCAAACACGAGTACATGATATTATTATTGAGTCAGGGCGGTACTCAAACTTCCAAAGGGCTATAACTTTGTTACTTTAATTTTACCAGAAAAATGGTAAAGGAAAAAAACATTTCTTTTGATCAGATCTACTCACTTTTAAAATAAATGACTCAACGTCGAAGTATATGTGTGATCGATGTATGAAAGTAACTCCTGTGTAACACCGTGACAAGACCTAGAGATGTGGTTCCTACTATCTAAAACCGTAGCCTTGCCAGGCCTCCACAGTAGTAGATGTTCTTATGGGGATTCGGTCTCAAAACTTCCAAAATCCGCCACCAGAGGCGCTGGCATCGCGCGCCATTGACAGGTTGTTGGACGGAATCTGTATTCATGAGTTGGGGATTCCGCCGCTAGATGGCGCTGTCAAACCAAACGGAATCTGTGTGTCATTGGACACCTGTCATGCGTCATTGGGCATCTCACGCATAGATGGCGTTACAACGTCATCTGTCATACGTCATTGGACACCTGTCATTGATGGGTTGGGCATCTCGCGCATAGATGGCGCCGATTTGTTTGGCGGTGTACAAACCTAACGGAATCTATGTGTTATTGGACACCTGTCATTGATGGGTTGGGCATATCGCGCATAGATGGCGCCGATTTGTTTGGCGCTGTACAAACCAAACGGAATCTATGTGTCATTGGACAGCTGCCATTGATGGGTTGGGCATCTCGCGCATAGATGGCGCCGATGTCGCACCTGTCTGGTGTTGGCGTGGATTACGGGGGCAACGTGTATACAGGGGTGCATCGAAAAATAGCGGATCGATGGACCGACGGTATATCGTTAAATCGTATATAGCAAGGCGTGACCTAAATAGCGTGGTGGGCTCCTCTGGTCGGTCGGTCGGTCGGTCAGAATGTCTCATAACCTGTATACGATGTACTGTATTATATACAGGATGATACCGTTCAAAATGAAACTTTATGTAGTAGAATGATGGTGGGGGGTGGGGAGTCGAAGGAACCGAATGTTTTTTTTTTGTTTGACAACAGGCTGAATACGAAATAAACATAGCTTTCTGAAAATGTATTTTTTTTAATGATATACAGATACAAGTTAGATAACAGAGTTTTTAGTTATGTAACAATCCTCGCTGGGGCATGGTACTCCAAATAGAGTCCAATGAAATGGTCCGGTCGCAACAACTTTTCTTGTAAATTCATTAAATTTATAGTAAGTTGCGTGACGGAAAAAGTAAATATGGCCATCAATCCATCGAAATGCGAGAGAAATATCTTCAGGTAATTCAGGAAATATGTCTCTTATCCGTCCTCTGTTCAACACATCAGTAAAATCGTTAGAAAATTCTATATATGATATTATTATAAAAGGTATAGGACCGTCCTGCGTTTGATTGAAAAGCATAGATTGATATCGATCATGGTAGGGAATGATGCTGAGAAATAGTTGTTTGGAGACACAATGGTAATCAAGTCACCGTTTGTTGATTGGAAAATATGTTGTAAAGTGTATTGACGTAATTCTGTAGGAACATAATCGACAAGAAGTTCAGGCTGAGATGGGATAATCATTTCGTTTAAGTCTAGTTTCCATATAAACATATCATGTGCAATATATAATCGGTAATTTGAAAACTCTGGAGCAATAGCTAAAAACATAAAATCTGGAATAATATCACACAAATTTTTGAGGATCGGCTGCTTACGAGTTGTAGATCTTATAGTTGTTGTTGTTTTTGGTATTGCTGATGCGGTGGTAGACGTTGGGATTGAATCATATTTGTTTTTTCTTCCATATAGATATTGTACTGCATTTATATCATCAACATCTAGACCACGAATCTCATGCTGATAGAAGGCAAACATAATAGCATTCGGAGAAGCACTATGTGCTATGCCGAGGGCATGTCCAATTTCATGAACCAACACCATAAGAAAACTAGTTTGATTTTTGGGTATATTAGGATTATTTCCAAAATACCAGCGTTCATTTATATCTAAATGGATTTCTCTACAGGTGCCGCTAG